>KZ308728.1:376433-396727 GCA_000376725.2 Ladona fulva
CATATTTTTATAATTGTTTATTAATGTTTATTTTTACGGATAAAATATTGAATGCAATTCATTATTCTTCCGTGGATTTCATTTGAGAATTGCCTTCCGCATAATATATCTTTAAAATTGGTCATTAATCGTTGATAAAGATATTCCATTGAAAATACAGTTCATTATTATTCCGTGGATTTCATTATATTAGTGCCTTCCGCAATTTTTTTTTATTCTTAACGAATCACCGTTACAGATAATCTATTGTAAAGGCAATCAATTGTTCTTCCGCGGAATTCCTTTTTGTAGTATTCGCAACGCAATTTGAAATATAAATTTAGGCAGTTTTTCATTACACGGAACACGAAACAGCCGTTTTATCTTCATAGAAATTTTTTGTGAAAGAGGTCGTCAAGGATTTTGGCACCTTTTTACGATTTTACAAGATGTATACAGTTAAATTTAGCTATAGCGGAATCTGTGTATATTGGAAAATTTTCCGTTACGGAAAATATTCTCGGCGGGATTCCTATCCCGCAGGTCGGGATAGGAACCTGTGTATTACGAACATATTTCGGCGCCATGCGATTCCACTACAGGCAAGTTTCACAGTACCTCTTTATTGCAGGAATAGAGCCTCCGGATAGCCATATGGGTAACCCGTTCGACTTTGGCGAATGATTCCGCCTTCGATTCCCGCCAGGAAATGTGCGAAATGACCTTAGCTGTCAAAGCACTTTTAAAAGAATTACTACTCACTACCACTGCTGCAATTAATAGTTGCTTTTTTGCATTTACACATGTAGCAAAAAGCTTGGATTATTCTCATGTATTTATCACTCGGTCGTTTCTGACAGCCGTCGTCGTTTCCGCTCAGTACTCCGCGGTTTCCGAAACCAGACGGCAAAGAGATTTCGAGAGATTATAGCGAGAACGGATAGCTATTATTGGTGTCTTTTTCCTGATAGCATTAGGAATTTCAATCAGGTAGCTTATTAATAGGTTCAATGTTTTCACACCCCCTGCCATACGCCATACGGCGGCTTGCGGGGTACTAATGTAAATGTATTGTCCAATCCCATGAGACGCAAATTTAAGTGATTTTACGATTTAAAATACCGAACAATAACCCTGGAAAACCGTGTGGTACTGGAGGAACTCATACCGGTTGTGGTCTGCCCTAAAAGTACTCGGAGAAACATTACCTCTAAGCGGTTTCCTAGCGCTAGAAATTTCAAACTCGGCTATTAAAAATACATAGAAACTGTCTCGTGCGGCGGACCGCTCGTGCAACTCGTTTATCGCGAGTCCCCATTCTCTTTCGGCTTTGAATCGTTACCCTTCCAGTCTGGGTCATTCTTTTCCCCCCTCTCATTCACTAGAGCACGCAACGAGCGGGTGCTCCCGACCAGTTTCATTCTTCATCGGAATGGCTCCGCATTGTGTCGGTGGAGAAATGACTTTCTCTTCAGATAGGAAATGAGGAGTGTGCCCAGTCGCTGTCGACGTTCGCGGTACGGACGCTATACGTCTTGCGAGTCCCTGATTCTTTTAAGTCCGTAAATGGAACGGGGGATTGGTGGGAAGATATTCGTCACCCGCGGCGACTTTTGTCGTTTCCTCGATGCCTTTATTTGCGGATGAATGAGGAGAAACTCGTGTACTTTTTCCGACCGAATTTACGTTTACATTAGTTCCGCAAGCTGCTGTATTGCGTATGGCTGGAGGTGTGAAAACACCCAACCTATTAAATAAATGTTTTTTTTTATTGTTCCCTATGATAAATGAAATACAAAATTTATTGATTCATCGTATCGTTTATATTTTCAAAATTATTAATATTTCACACACTTTAACTATATATGAGTTGGCTATAATTGTCTCAGATTAAACAAGCATAAATTAAATATTATCGTCTATATGTTCATTCAATCAATTTTGATAAGATACCTGATTGGTATTCATAATACTATCATTAAAAGGAGATCAATAATAGCTAACCGTTCTCGCTATAATATCGCGAAATCTCTTTCTTGACTGTTCTCGGAAATCGCGCTCGCTGAGTGCGGGAATCACGATATCGCGTATTTCTTCGTGCAATAACAATACTGAGAGATGTTTTCTGGTCATTGAGGTGAAAAAAATGTACATCGGAAGCGATTCTGCTTGTTATGTAATCATTTTTAAAGAAGCCAGTTGTCATTGAGTCAAAAATTTATTTAAATTTTGAGGGTGTAGAACATCTTTATTTAATACAACTTTTAGATCGCATAACTTTAGATTTTTATAAAGCAGAGGAAAGGACACTTGCGGATTAAAATCTGCAGGATTCCCACCTCAGAGTTGGGCGTTTCCTTCTTTATTCGAATATTTAGTTATCTGTATATACGTTGCAATGCGACCTTCTTGTCAGGTGGCAACGCTGGAAGGGAGTGTAACTTAATTATTAATTTTGATAATTATTTTCTGGCTTTCGCCCAAGATGGAAGGTAGACCCCTCCAAAACCTCCCAATACAATACATGTATTAGTTAGGCATTGAAAGGTAACATATTATTCAGTTATCCATTAGAGTTACAATGTACAAGGTTAACATGATTTTTTTTACTTTATTTTTATATTTAGCACATTAAAAAGTTATGTAATAAAGATTATGAGTTGAAGTTATACGTCATGGACAATTGAATGATTCATCGTATCGTTCATACTTTCTAAAATATTAATATTTCACTGAATTATATATGAGTTTGTTATAATTGTCTCACATTACACAAACATAAAATAATCATTAACGTCTATATGTTCATTCACTTGATTTTGATTTAATATATCATATTTTGAAAGTTTTTAAACATTTTACTAATTACATTTATCGTTACGTGGGTTTTACATCAATTACAAATGTTTACACCAAACACGTGGTTGAATATCCATATAGCCTCGTACATAATTATTTTATTTCGGTAAAGCTAAGCATTTAATACAGCATTTAAGTACAGTACAATAATTCCTAGGTTTACAGTAGAATTACTAAAAAATTACATTCATGGTAAATTCTCCATATGGTTACATACATAATAGATATTTCAATAAAAAACTAATACAGCAATCTATGATCTTACTCGGTAATACACTGAAACTTATAAACTATGAGGCAATTCAGTGTACATCTGTAGAAGCTCGTTGTTAGCCACTTAAATTATTTACATGGTGAGAATTTGCAGCGATTTTGTTACTCGAATGTTACCTTCCTCGAATGTTTTCGACGAAGCGATGGAAGGTCGGAAAATACCGCTGGTTCTCCGCCTATGAGTCAGACGCCTCTTTCTCCCTTCCTGCAATTTTGAATCCGCCTCCCCTCGTCATTTTGTCATCTCCGGTGCACATGTGAGGCTTTGGCTCGCGAGGTGCATGTTCTCCCCGTGGGAGTGACTCGGGGTGAAAAGCCGTGGGGCGTGAATGCTCCCGACCAAGCCTTGGGAGTCGCACGATCTCCGCTGCGATGTTCTCCGAGAAGGAGCACAATAGCGAAATTGCACAGAACGTGCATTGTGAGCCTCGCACGTGGCCACACAGCGTCGGTAACAATTATGGCTCCCACGGCAGACGTGTCCTTTCATCCATCATGCACCACGACTGCAGTGGTGCTATACAGTCTCGCAACTCGTCAATAACGCCCTTTTAAGCATACGCGAGAAAATTCTGTGCCCCCTTGCTTACTTGGTTCTGTTAAAATTCAGTTTCCCGAACCCTTGNACGGCAGACGTGTCCTTTCATCCATCATGCACCACGACTGCAGTGGTGCTATACAGTCTCGCAACTCGTCAATAACGCCCTTTTAAGCATACGCGAGAAAATTCTGTGCCCCCTTGCTTACTTGGTTCTGTTAAAATTCAGTTTCCCGGACCCTTGGGAGTTCATTCCTTACCTTGACCTTTGCGTTCCTCTTCTTCGCGGGGTGTACTTAGCATTGAACACAGCTCTGATTCAAAGCACTTTTCCATCTAAAATTTCTGCTGAATTAGTCGTCAGTGCTAAATGATGGTAATATTCCTATCGTCTGTGTTTCGAATGCCTACTAATGGATCAATATGCACGCTTTCCGCTTTTCTTTTATTATTTAGCACTCGATTATACGGAGGGCTAGGTAAGGTATGTTAATCTATTTGCTTACGCCACATTTAGTTAGCCCTGCCGTAAGAAATTATGGCAACATTTCCCAAGCATATAAATGTTTTTTTTTTTATTGTTCTCTATGATTGATGAAATAAACAATTTAATGATTCATCGTATCGTTCATATTTTCAAAAATATTAATATTTCACTCACTAAAAGTATATATAAGTTAGCTTTAATTGTCTCTCGTTAAACAAAATAAAATAAATACTATCGTCTATATATTCAGTCAATTAATTTTGATTAACTATAGCTTATTTCGAAAGTTTTTTTATTTACCAATTCCATTTATATGACAGGTTTGTGAAATAATGTATATTCAACTGTATCTTGATGGATTTCTTTATTATTTGTTTATAATTCATGTAGATAAATGGTACTGATTGTTTTTCCTTATGGAATATGGTGATTTATGCGTTACTTGGACATAAACGAAATCACGACCTCAGCATTAGGCATTCGTCTCTGAGGAGAAGATTAATAAAGAAGGAAAAATCGATACATTTCACCACGCGATTAGAATCGTACGAGGAAGTAAAATCTCCGTCGCTAAGTATTGGTAGTCCAAGAGCAAACGTTAAAAACCGCTAATACAATGGAATTCAAATTCAAGAGGTTAATGAATGCAAGTAAAGGTTAAAGGCAAGTTCTCATAATTTCCGTTTCCAACCTCCCCTCCCAGCAATTTTCGGCTCTCCCCAAAGCAAAAACCTTTCTCCTCCCTCGACATCAACACAAAAGAACGCCGACAACACGGAGAGAATTAGGACTGTCTGAACAAAAGTGTGTGAGCGAAGAATGTCATGCCAGTCATTTGGTCACTCGGTGATGGTCGAGGACGAACAATTCGGGACACAAGGGGGACAAATATACGCTCCAGTCATTTACGTTGTTAGCATTTTAATTATTTTAGTTGACAATTCTATTGTACACAGGAATACAATGAATCGTTTTGTATGGTTATGTTTTGGCAAAGATTCCTAAAATACATGTTCTTGGAAACATTTTTCTCCAACTTTACTAAATTGCTAGTGAAAATACTCATTTATCCAGGTATCTTGACTGAAACTGACACTCTTTAATAAGGAGACGAGTGAAGAATTTCGATACCTTATTTATTTACCTTTCAATAACTTATTTCGCTGCCACATTATGGTCCTCGTAAAGTAACGGAGAATTTGCACGTAAAATATAGAATTAAGTTAAAAGTGTTAGACTTATATCTGAGGTGAAATAAAACAGACTGGTTTTCAGTCTCGTCTCTCCCCTTTCGTGACTTTAAATGATTATCAATGTAAACTCATTATTTTTATAAAATGAGCAAATTTCATCGGAAGCTCCTCGTAAAACTCTGTCATTTAGACCGAAGTAACCAACTTCATCGGAAAATTACCGCAATAATTCCATCGCAAGGAAAATCGTGCATGTTCCTCGTGCATCTGCCCTCCCTGGACCCGTTAACGGCGGAAACATCGTTCTCGTAAAAATCTCCCACCACATGCGATTGGAAACCCGCAATTCCTCCCTCGAAACTCGTCATTTTTACCATTCATACCCACCATTGGAATCTTCCAAGTGGAAATATCACTTACGCCCGCTTAAATCCCTCCTGGGACTCAATTCCGCCGGTTTATCCTTCCGATTTACTCCGAAAAGACTTCTCGGGCGACCCCCAGCTTTCATTCCCACGGCAGGTGTTCGCAAACCCGTTATTTATTTTCATTTTCTCTCATCCACAGTCCACCCTTTCAGGCATGCGCTCAGCCACGTGTGCCGGGCATTATATGGACCTTCGGTAGACACCTACGGGCTTCCTTCCTGTTCACCCACTCATCCGTTCTCTTCATAAACGCATTACAAATTCCCCACGATCCGCGACGCCGGCGCCCCTGGCGGCCGTCTGCAGAAACACCCATCCAGCGCTCGCCTCGCCACTTTTCGGCCTCTTCTCTTATCGACCTGTGCGTGAGTTCCATCGAAACACACGTGCTCCTCGAAGGGTGGGTGCGGCACCCCCGAGAGGGAACGTTCTTTTCCCTTTTTTACGGAGCTTTAGCGAGGGGAGAAAATAAAGTATGAATCTGAAGCTCCTTCCCTCAGAATTCACTCTTTTTCGACTCCTGATTCTCCCTACCGCATTTCTCGACCTTTACCCCACTGGGGTCTGGTTTTTTCGAGCGTCTGCGACTAATCTGGTCCCCTGCAGATCGATCGAGGACTTCAATCCTGCACGCGAGGAGGACCGCACCACGAATGCGAGTGGTGCTGTCCCCCAACCTTAAGGAATGCTTGATTGTGCGATTCAGCGAATTTTGATGCGTATCGTTTGTCATAATTGGGTGTTTGGGCTCAAGGAGACCGTCTGGAAGTTTTCCCACGAGCGGGGGAAATTTGGTTTTCTTGACGGCTTTTAGAAACGGTCTTCGATTTTCACGGGTTTTCTACTATCTTGATTGCTCTCAGACGGTGTTCGTTCTCTATATATCGGTTTGAATGTGATAGATATGATTTAAGAGGGGTTATTGGCTGGAATAACCATCTAAATAACCCCAGCATATTTTATAAATTTTGAGTAATATTGATTCCTTTTCATACTGTTTTGCCATTACCATTTTTATCGATAGAAACACTTTAATTCATCTACCAGTTTAGTGTGGATCTTCCCAGCGTTAGTGCTGCAACATACGCTGCACAATTTTCGAATACTGCATATGTATCTAATGTTATATAACGATATGCATTAACGATTCATGCTATCTTTACATGAGATATGTAGGTTCTGAAATAACAAGTCATTTCATGATTAAACTACAGATTGCAAATCCTGGATGTAGAATGCGTTTATTGCTAGTACTTTTTATGTTTTCACCAACTTAAATCGAGGCCGAAACGAAGCAAATTAAAGTAGGAGTTCCCAAACGTTTTGGTCCCCTCTCCCTCACTGGCTTTTAAGTGAATTCCCTCGTCCCTCCGTCATAGTAGTAAGAAGTAAAATTTAAATTAAAAAATTAAAGTTCCGACTTGGAGCAGCAGGAAAATTTCACTAAACAGTACCATCTCGCAGAGATTGACAGTAGGATTGCCAACTCTCCCGAGGTTGAGGGATCTTCACATCTAGAAAGTCATTCTTGCCAACTTATTGTCTTCCACGGTGAGTTATTGTATAAACCCTTATTTTACTCAACTTCGCTGCAAACGCGCATTTAATTCAAATTAATAAAGAAGCAAGTTTCGACCAAACTCTTTTTATCTTCTCCAAAACGAGACTAATGCTAATCGTTTAATGTTTTATTTCCTTCGGAATTCATATGTCAGTAGAATACGACGCTACTGTCACCCCTCCCCCAGTTGGCATAGATCCTAAAATATTTCATTAAAATAGAAATGTGTCATGCATCAATTTTTGATTGACTGGAATCGCATCACTTTTTGACCTCTTCGTTGTCCTTGTTCTAAAAATACGACATAACTCCATTGATGACCCGGATAATTGGCCAGACGAGAGTCAATCAGATCAACTAGATGGACAGGAAAAGGTCTTCGGAACCAACAAAGGATCTGAATATTTCAATACCTTTTCTGGCTGGAATCGTATCGACTGAAAGAGGCTATTTTTGTCCATCTATTTTAAACCTTCATGTTGACTATATATTTTATCGACAATTTGTGTTTGTTTTGTTTCTTTTATCTTTTCGCTATTACTATCACTAGACAACTGGGTAAAGACAAACTTAGTAAGTTCCCCAAGATATTTACTAAGTTTGTTTTTTTCAGTTGTCATGGCGTTTCACGAAGTACAGCCTTCCCATATCAATTTTACTATCACTAGCTTTACGAAATTTCCTTCTTTCCCCTTTAACGAGTGATCTCTTCTTCTGGGTCCTATTTTCCTATGGTTTTTATAATGCTAGATCTTGTAATTTTACTTAAATTGTCCCTCTATGTATTCGTCATTATTTATGGAAAATTGTGTAAACAAAGAAGGTGAATAGATAGGGAAGGAGCCTCAATTTCATCTATATCCCACAGGAATACAGACATTATTTATTCTTATGTCAACATATATAACTGGTTGACGTGCCGTGAAAAATGACGGAACATTACCCAAGGAAATAAATGTTTTTTGATTGCTCTCTATGATAAATGAAAAAAAATTAGTGATTCATCATATCGTCCATATTTTCAAAGGTATTAATATTTCAAACATTTTAATTGTATATGAGTTGGCTATAATTGTCTCACATTAAACAAGCATAAAGTGATCAGCATCGTCTCTATGGTAATTCAGTCAATTTTGATTAATTATAGCTTATTTCGAAGGTTTATTTTATTTACTTATTCCATTTAAGGGACAGATTCATAAAATAATGCATATTCAATTATATCTTCGAGAATTTTATTTATTATATATTTATAATTCGTCTAGGTAAATTTTTCTAATTTATTTCTTCCTTATTGAACATTATTTTTTTGTGGAGTTTGTTCATCCACATGAGCTTGAAATGAGTTGCAATATATTTAAAGTGATATTTTAATCTTTAAATGCTTATTTTTCTTCTAAAAATGTTAACAACTTTTCATTCAGAGCCAAATGTAATGTTGTTTTGATTTATCTGAGTTTTAGGTACTTTCTCTTTCTTGGAGGTAGATACTAAGTACATTTGATCGCAAACAGTGGTTTGCGGTGTCACTTGATGGAACTCATCCTTAATCACATTGAAGAAAAACTCGGTTTTGTTTCCATATAGCATCATGAGGTGTAATCTTACCTGGAAATTAAATTACGAGGTGAACTTAAGAGAGTGAGGTATTAAATAATTGAGCTTCATTTTTCTATGATATGCACTGAAGTTGAATTTGGCATGCATTTCTCTGTCAACGTATCTCTTGGCATGTTCAGAACGAATGAATAAGAATTACCTTTTCTACTGTGGTGTGGACTTGTAGGGTCTATTTCAAAAATCACTTTTAGGATAGGGAAGTTTTCTAACTCTGCATTACGAGGCGAGCGCCATAAAATCCAAGGTTGAAAATATTGAGAAATAACGACATGACTAGGACTAGTACCCGGGTCTTTCACTTTCCGGGCAGGTAATCTCATCACTTAACTACCGTTCCGCGTATTTTCCACACCGTTAAGGAAATGCTATGTAAGAAAGCAATTGGCGCTCCACATAATGGCACCAACCTCCGCCAGAGGTCCTGGTCGAGGTAGCCGACTCAACAGTGTGGAAGAGACGCGGCGTGGTAGTTAGAATACCTGCCCGGAAAGTGGGAGACCTGGGTTTTAGTCCCAGCCATGTCGCATTTTTCACTTCTGTTTGTCCTTGGGAATGGCGCTTTGCTTTGCGTAACTAATTTACCAGTATTAAAAGAATGAAATGTATGTTTTTATGATTACAGCCTTTTGTGATTGATAAATATAGATTGATATATTGTAGCAGTATATATTAAGGTAGCTCTACACTTGACACATTACACAAACGTATCAAAGTCGTCTTTCCATTTTGGTGTGATCACGTTTGCTGTATCGATTTTTTAACAGTATTCCCGTATAATTTCTTACTCTATCAGATTTTATATCAGAATGTCCTATATACGTTTCTTTTTATTCTCCTAAATTCCTACTTCTCCATGATTTGGGTTCTAATTCACCACATTCAATTAGCTTTTTAACGGCCTTCCTCATCCTTTTGAACCATTCTTATTATACCAATTCATCATCTTAGTCGTTCAACTTTCACCCGGTTTCTTTCCTCCTAACCTTATACACGCGCATTTTATGAACATATGTTTGACGAACCACCTTCAACTTGGCCCAACTATAGATTTTGCCATAACTCTGTCGAGATTGAAGGTTACTAAAATATTCAGATGATCCTGGATAGAGGTATCCTCACCAAAAAGCCAGGCTTTCCCCAAAGTTAAGTTTTGCGTGTAAGGGAACATGAAAATTTCGTGAGCCGTTTTCTCAGACAAGCCCCGACAAAAAAGAAAATCTAATCAGAGGGAACCTGTGGCACGCAAAGACCTTGTCAGCGACCTTTCACTTGGGAAGTATAAATTTGGATGTCAAACCCTGGAGGACATGACGTCATTACTGCGCACGGCGAGCGGGTTTGTAATTTGCAAGAGTCCGAAAAGGCGAACTCATGCCGGTTCTTTCAAATTGGCAAAATCACCAGTCAGGTGTTCAGTCTGTTGAGATAGTACCTATTCTTTTTCTGCAGTGCGCTTTCGCGAATCTTTCGATTGTTTTGAAGTTTGACGAAGAATTTTCATTAGTTTATTACATCTGGATTAAAGTCTGCATACTTTGTGAGCCAGCGTTTTCCAGATGGTTGTCTAGAGAACACCTAAATGTAAAATCGAAATCCTCTTACGGAAGAAAAAACTGTTGCTGTTATTTGGTTGAGAATAATCTCTTGAGAAAATATCGAGTCACCTCATAAAGAATGATGTCGAACGCAACCATTTATATTAATTTTACAGGTACTTTGGTGTTCACTTTTGAACCGAATAATTCCTCAAGGTTTTGCCACGTATCTTTATACTCGCAAGAGTTCCATAGCAAAATTTATTCGGGAAATGCCGTATCGATCTATTTTGCAATTCATGGGATTAGACTGACCTTGAGTGAAATGAAAGGCAAGTTTTAAACATTGCTGTTATTGCTACCAACGCTTGGTGATATTATTTGATGCTCTGATCCATCAAATGTAATTGACGTATATCCTCTATATATCTATGTGATATTCGCATGCGCTGCACATTTATTTAAAGTTTTAGCCCAGAAAGTGTTTTCTGTGGGTTAAAAAATTCAGGTTGGTCGTTCGGGAAACTCGGATTTTGCACTTACTTTCTTTCGATACTTTTTAATGTCATAATTTTGTGATAGTTCCTATGGTAACCTAACAAATCGATGAATAACAAAGGCTATATCTTTTTATCAAATTCAGAATATGTTTTCGCGATGGAATGTTGAAATTGTAGCTGTATATTTTCGAAACAACATTTTCCATTTTAAGCTGGACACCGCCCGTGGTACCCGGCTATATTGAATTCATAAATTTAGCATTCTACCTTTTGTTAGGTTTATGCTTCCTGAATTTTAATGCGATTTCCTACCCTTCGTAACCCCTCCGTACCATTCTAGACCTTTCGGCTGTCTCTCTTCGTCGTATCGAATTAAATTATCCTGGGTAAAAGTGTAGAGGAATTGTGACTTTTCCAAATGGGTATTTAGAGGCCACGTCCACATTTTGAAGCTGATTCAATCCTTGTAAATGTCGGACGTGCACATTAGCGTAAAGCGGATAGAAATAATCCTCTCGTCGAGATGATCATGGAGATTACATTGCACGTAACTAAGAGCGAGTGCATAGGTATTACTTCGGAATCCGGGCCTTCAGGCTTCCAAAGCGTAAAATAAATTTTAAATGGTTTTAACAGGGTTGGATTTGTATATTACTTACTGAAGTTCCCGTTGATTCTCAACGGGGAAAATATGAAAATGCATCATCCCGGATTCAACAATTGAATTGGTCGTCAGGAGGGCGGTTTCTTGACATCCTCAAAATTTTAGAAAAGTTTCGTTTATTCTATAAAAATTCACGCAATTTTGAACGAAGACAAAATTCGACGATCAAAATAAGAATCTGTGTTCATTTTCCCTTTTCGTGGTGCTCTTCTCGATTTCATGCGACTATTCTTTCCTATTTAATTTCACAAAAGAAACAAACCCTGCAAGTGATGAACGTGAATTGCGAAATGCATGAGCTCGGATTCAACAATGGATTTAGTCGTCGGGGGGACCGGTTGTTTACTAGCACAAAATATTCGTGTATTTTATCAAAATTCTCGCAATTTCGAATCGAAAGTAATGTTTCAAAGCCAAAATAAGAATTTTCATTCATTTTGCCTTCTTTTGGTGCATGTCTCGACTTTGTGCGACTATTCTTTCTAATTTAATATTGGGAATGAAATAAACCCTGCAAGCGACAAAAGTTAGATTTACGTGCATTTCTTATGGAAACAGTTTTGAACGTCTGAAATCGAACCTGGGACAGTTAGTTGAATAAAAAATAGCCCATTTTCTAATCTGGGAAGACATTTATAAACCTCGAAAGTTTGAAAGTCGTGCGAGTTCTGGTTCTCGAGCTCTAGGCGGACTAACATACATACACACACTCTACTTTATTACGTGAGATTATATGCATTAAAGATTAAATACATTATTTATTATGTTTGAATTAAACCGCAGTTGTTGCAGAACTGATCAATGTGAAACGACCAGCTGTTTGATTCTGAACCAGCGCGTTTTACTGCGTTGTGTATCTGAGAAACGATCTTTGGAAAACTTCGAGTTCTATTTATCTCGATGTGCTTACCCCAAGTACCATTTATAATGTAATAATAATTGGTTAGTATAAAGCAATCATCACCTACGTTATCTTATCTTGAAATTACTCTGACTTTAATCAATATGTCCTCATCAACGACATTCGCATTTCACCTTTCGTTAGAGACGTAAACACGTGAAAGCCGTAATTGACAGCCTTTGGACAGAAGTGAATAGAAAGATATCAATTCATTGAATTTCACATCGCTTTCTTACATATGACTGCATGAACCTCGTATTCGTGTTATTGTAGGTCATTTGATTTAAACTTATATTCACCCTTTAATACTAAAACAGGTGAAAATCGAATGTTGGATCATAGCTCTACAATCGCCGCACCATTTTAATTCTTCGTGAGGTTATTGGGGACGTATTCATAGTGAATGCAGAAGTGCCGTTGTAGTTAATTCCGAGAGAATGCTGTTACAGGACTGCGCCCTCATTCGACAATGTGGCAAACGCTCGCCGCACCTCACTTGTTTTGGTTCCACGGCCTTCGTCGGGGCAAATATTAGCAATGAGGGAAGGACTCCGTTTAACCTTGTCTCCCAACAATGGCATTTGGGCAATTCATTACCGGGAGAAATTTTGGCGCCGAAACGCCGTTTCCCGCTCGTTTGTTTTCTATTTCGGCATTCGCCATGTTTGTTCGTCATGGCGGAAGCTGTTGGGGGAATTTCAGTCATTTGAAGGCAGAAGCGATGTGCGATTGCAATCGGCGATTGACCTATTACCGCGTGGGTGTAGCGTCATCGCCTCTAATAGGGAATCTTCGCATTCCTCGCATTGCGTTAGTCATCGCTTTCGGTATCATCCTGACGTAAGTTCGGTTGGTGAATAATTGGAGGTGAAGGCTAATGAAAACGGGTCGTTATTTCTGTAATACTCCGCTGTATCAACTGCGCGAAGTGGATCTATCATCTTCAGTTGAACGAATGCACCGCCATGTTTCTTTTCGTTTGAGTTTTTAATGTTCTTCCCATATAGCCAATCTAGTTTTGAATATATCGCTAGATGCACTGTGAGCAGTAGCTAAATATTCTCTTTATTCAGTATACTTGTATAATATATAGTAGTCTCAATATCGGTCTGTGTAATGCCAATTAAGATAATTGAGGTTGATTGAATAATGTAGATATTGTGAATTTAGCTCTCTATAACGTACTTAAATACTGATTGGCTAGTGTTGTATTTTTGATTGGTTTTGTGGTTTTGATCTTTTTTCTTGCTTTGTGTTCTGATACGTATGTTCGTGTATGTTTTAATCATTGCATGACATCGAGCATTGCCTCCTGGTTATTGCCTATCTGCAGTGTGAATTTATTATTAATAATAATATTCGCCGAGCTCAGACAGTTATATATATCGTTGGAAAGAAGTTAAAAAATAAATTTAAATTTGCTTCTATAAATGGAGTATAAGTACAGAAATTACGCTAATTAAATTTGCTGTGTGAATATTATGTCTTCTATCAACTAAAAGTAACGCTGCTTTAAAAAATTTGGAAGGAATTATGTAGGAACCACAAGTGAATCTTGTTCCTATTTTATTATAAAAGAGCAACTTAGCAAAATAACACAGATAAACACAAGGATTCAAATACACGACATGTTTCGACGCATAAGCGTCATCTTCAAGTTAATTTTTAACAAGTGGTTCCTTTTTATTTCTTCCAAATTTGTCATGGAATGCTGAAAAAAATGCTGAAAAAAAAGTCGAAAAAAATTAAAAAAGAAGAAAATAGTCGCTAGATTATGCGACAAAATAGCTAAATCGGCAACTATTGCTCATTCTTGTTCTCGTTGTAGAAGTGTATTGGTCGAGTTTGTATAGCAATCTAAGATAGCTAACGTACGTATGTGCCTAACCGGTGTGAAAAGCGTTTATCAGTTGTTTTCAATTTCATTGTTTTTAATTCTAGTCGAGGATCAAAGTGTCTCCTCAAATTTGACATTGTAGTACGTAAGATTTTATTGCAAGTGCTTCTGACTGATAGATCCCTCGATAGTTATTTGACCATTTTCTTCTTGTATTTCGCTAGAAGATAATATGAATAAGGTCGACGGTTTCGGCCTTTACTTGTCGGTATGCCATAACAGATTGAAATATGATGTCAGAACTACTTTAATTCATACAATACTACAATAAATACACACACTTTACGGTTTCATTGCTTAGCAACATCATCAGGTGAGCAACTGTCACCCGATGATGCTGCTAAGCAATGGAACCTAGGTCGTGAAGTGTATTTATTGTGGCATTGTATGAATTAAATTAGTTTTTATTTCATTCAGATCGCATGAAGACTGGAAAGTAATCGTGATAAACTTTAACCCTGCCTCTTTTTGAACAAATACATTCATCGTCAGATTAATTTCTTTCTCAAAATCGTGTGATTCCCAATTACGTGTTTTGAGGATCTACGATTATGATTTATGCTAGAAGAGAACAACTAATAAACTAGATCTCATTTCGGACGGCTGTTAGAAGTTTGAATACATGAAGAGTTAGTCGTGGTGATTAGATAGATCTCTCCAGAGATAGCATTAGACAACTAGTTTGAGCCCGTATCATTCTAGGGACGAGTGAATCGAAATGCGTGACCTGCATGCTCCCTTCTCTTATACCAAAAATTATTCGTCTCGCCTGAAGCGTACTATAGTAGAATAGAAATGACGTTCGTTAGACCCTCGAATACCTGCGCAGTTTTGGAAGCGAGAAAGGCCCCGGTTAAACTGCAAAACGATAGAAAACTTCAAAATATAACTCCAAGTAACTATATGTATAAAACAGGGATGTGATGATAATAATAATTTTATTAGTCCATGAAAACAAACACAAGTAAGTATAGGACAAGTCAAAATGGTGGCTACAAATTTTCTTTCCATTATAATACAATCATAAATGAAGATATAATTTGATTACATTATAAGGAACATATTTACACACACATTCAGGAAATACTTAAAAACATAGATATATATATTTACATATTTTTTCATTGATGGATTCATCTACACTAATATGTTTACAAAGTAAAACTTTCCTCAGTTTTCTCGAGAAAAGTGTTCCATTAACATCCTTCAAAGCATCAGGCAGCGCTTAGTACACTTTCAAAGCCATAATCTCAAAGTTCCGTGCAGATAGGCTCGGTCTGTGCGTGGATTTCTCAAAGAAAACCTTCCTCTTGTAAAGTGGCGTGTTTATCATATTTATCTATGCTTGAATGGATATGCACACCAGAAGCATAGAGATATGCTGAGGGCATTGTCAAAATACCCAACTCCTTAAAGAAAGGCGTACATGATTGTCTTCTTCCAATCTTTTCTGACTTTGGCCCTTTTTTAAATTATGAAAATATTTTTCCAATGAACAGAATTGCCCCTTATCAAAATACAATAGGTCATAACGGAATGAAAAGCGGCAAAAGATGCAACTCTCAGCACATGATAAGACCGCTTAGTATTCCAAAGAATAAGTTTAACTTTTGGTAACTCCGCTTACTCTTCCAAAGAATGCGCTAGAATGATAATAAGACCGCTTAGTTTTTCCAAGGATTAAGTCCGATTAGTATTCCAAAGAATTTGTTTAATTTCTGGTACGACCGCTTATTTGCTATGGATCTCTTGCGACTCCAAAGATAAGTGGCAAAACCTTGAGGAATTATTCGGTTCATAAGTGAACACTAAAGTACCTGTAAAATTAATATAATTGGTTGCGTTCGACGCCATTCTCTATGACGTGACTCGATATTTTCTCAAGAGAAATAACAGTTACAGATCAGATGACTGCTGAAGTCAGTTTGCCTATCAGGTATGTTGATTTGCTAAATGTTGTACCAATATGCCTAATGCCTGCCTGTGTCGATATAGTTACAAAAATATGGGATTAATATGTATAAGGGCCGTGTACTAGGATGAGGCAGGAAGGGATCTGGCGTCCTCTTAAGAGAACACCAAAATGAATCTCTAAGTATTGACTTCCGTAATATATGATGTTTTACCTGGGGAAAATATATAAACCTTAGCAAAGAGGCTTTATGCTTTCCTTTTCAGATGATTTCAATCTATTCAAGTGAGATAAATTCAGTTCAACTAAAATACCTTGGAAATATGAAAGTCGCCATGTAACATCTTGCCCCAGGCGCAAGAATTGCATTTGTATGTATTTATGTAAATACATCGTGATCACTTTTTCAGATAGAATTCGTAGTTCCTCCTGTCATAACTTGATGAATGGCATTCGATTTGTCTTACAGCGATGGAATGAAGTAAATGTATCTTTCGTTTATGAATTTCAGTAATGAATAAGAAATTTCATTTCCCAGTCTTTTTCACGACTTGATAACATAAAGGCTACTGAGGCATGAGGGATGAGGAATATAGCATTTTGGTAGTATTTAATGTTATGAAAAGTATTTTGTTCAATTGGGGTTCAATCATGTGGAATTTTCCACTCATAGCATTCTGGCTGGGCGATGAAAGCAAGAGCAATGTACCTCACTCCTCATCTTGCCAGGTAAGCCTCATTCTTTTTTTTTCAAAGCTATTTGCGGCAAATACTTGACTAATAGACTAACAGAAGGGAGAAATTCGTAAAAAGCATTTTCAACGATGTCATATGCAGAAATTCTGGAATGAATATGCAGCATTCATAAGGAACCGCGTACTTAAATTTTAAATTTCTGCCTGCACGCTATCCGTAACAAGAATTTTGATTACGCATAACTAGACATGCGCTCGAGCTTACAGTAAAAGCGGCAAACCCACCTGAAAGTGTACGCCCGCATAATTGGCCGTCCATTGTAATGTGCGTCTGACCTAAGTAAGTTTGCTCCTTCGATTAAAATCCCGCGATATGAGCGGTAGTATCATTTCCATTTCATTTACTGAAGGCCCTCCCAATTATCTGACAAGCTGTGGCTAGAGGTTGCTTAGAGATACATCGTGCGAACACTCGGAGTTGATTAATTCACTCTCCCGATGCTTTCCACCTGAATTCGCGGAATGAATTCGGAGAAAAAACTCTCTCGAGGAAGTTATATACGGCCGTGTTTATTCTTCCCCTTTTTTTATTAATTTCATTCGTTTTATTTACTCTCGATGGTGTTTCCACTCGATTACCTTTTCCGAACCAATGTTTTTTAATCACTGATTCACTTGCTATCGATTTTGATATTCGCTCGAAAAATGTGAGATGTTTGTGAGTGTTGTTTTTTGTGTTGTTGGTTTTATACTCCTACGAATTTCACTTATCATCTTTACACCGAATATATATGCATGTTTGTTATCGATTGTATGTTATCAAAAGGAAAAGGGTGAAAGGTAACTTTGCACATTAAGGTGTGCGCCTGGGAATGTTCCCAAGGAGAAGCGGACATGAAAAAAGTCTGACAGGTCCAGTACTCGAGCCCGGTCCCCCAAACGATATGTCTGATTTTTCTGACATGATAGCTTAATCCTAGGGACAGTTACCCGGAAAGTGGAAGATCCGGGTTCGAGCCCCGGTCCTGTCGGACTTTTTCATCTCCGTTTCGCCTTGTTGTCAAAAATCTTATTAATAAGTCGATATTGTGCAGGAATCAACACAATGTCTTAATTACAAACAAATGTATTACATTCATGTAAGGTGAACTCTGGCAGTACTGGGACTCGAACCCAGATATTCCACTTTCCGGGCGGCCGCTATAACCGATTAAGTTATCTTCCTGGGACATTTATACATTTATCTTCATTGGACGTTTTGCCAACATGGCAACAAAGTCTCCCAAGACGGCGTATATGAAGGTTCTGGTAAGATTATTTGGTTAAGGCAACCGCTCTGCAAAAGGAAGACCCTGCTTCAAGCTCCGGTGCTGTCAGACTTTTTCCATCTCCGTTTTTCCTAGGGATATTATTACATTCTTATTGAAAGCGTCGTCACTCAAGTGTAAAGAAACGCGGAAATATTATAGAGTGGAGTAATAGTTCATTACGTAAAGCAAGCGAGGGAATCAGAGATATTACTCGAGAATTTAAGTATTGGAAGATTATTAGAATCGCATCTGTCGCTATTTTATGAGGTTCTGGAATATCTTGTAAACTATTCCCGATCTGGGGGTCTCCAATCCATCCGAGGGACTTGTTATAAATGCATCCTGTCGTTATTGCAGCCTTTACTTTCCTTGTTTGCTCCTTTGCTGGGAAAGGACGCAGAAAGTTCCGAAATGGCCGGTGAAATACAAAGGATGAAGTGTACAGTAAACACGTGATATTGATACTTAAAAGATAGGAATAGCATTCAAAGCAACTGAAAATTGGATATAATTATAGACAAAGGAAAACGGGTAAGGGTGACTTTGCGCAAGATGGTGCGCACCCAGGAAAAATCCCAAGGAAGAATGGACTTGAAAAAAGTCTGACGGGACCGGGGTCTCCCAATTGCCGGTCGGGTGCTCTGTCCGTTGAGCTATCCCGGCAGAACATTTCTCCAAGCCATTCGGGATGGCTTATAGAATTATTTTGTACGTGAGTGTTTAAATTCAGCTAATTGGTGAAGAAGTAAAGTGCATAAGACTTCGCTTAACGCGGGGGATACTTCGAGCGCTAAACGAAGCAGCGTTTAACGATGTCACTTAGTACGCAAATAATGGGGATAGGTGAAACAGTACATAGAATAAGAAATTGTATCGGTTTTTGTTTTATTTTGTAACACCTATTGTTTAGTAATTCTTTATTACGTAAATTATACACTTTTTTTATTTCTGACATAGTTATGTGTTCCTAAAGCACTCATGAAAATCAAAAAAGTTGAAGAAGTTATGTTTGTGATGAGGAAGGTTCTTCCTCATTTGACATCTTTTTTTGTAAAGAAGTCATCTAACGTCGGTTGCATTTTCCTGTTTCGTTCAGCAAGCAGCTGTTTATAGCAAGACGCCTCATCAATTACTCTTCGTCACATCTTTGAACTTCTATTAAAATTTCAATAGTTTTGTATAATATGTTCCACAACTTCCATTATAATGGGTAAATTTTTTTTAGAAAATCCGTTGTAAGTTCATTTTGTTCTTCATCTTCGGAAATGTTAATTAATTTGGATGAACGAAATAATGCGCAATTTCTGGTAATCCCAATACCACGCTCGATATCGGGGATTCCCAATAAAACCGCTCAAGACTGAAACAGCGTTAAACGAATCAGCGTTAAGCGAAGTCTTACTGTATGAGTTTTGGTTTTTTGGTTAGGCACAGGTATAAATAGTGTCTCTTTGTAAATAGTTTCTTGAGAGGGTTTCTTATGATAAGTAATTTTTATATAAATATCCCTCACAATAAAAGTAAGACAATTCAGCGTATTAAGGAATAAAGACGAGGCAAAATTTCATCTTGTCACTCAATAACATGAACTTATTTTCATAATTGCTGTATTATGTAAATTGTTGTTTTTTTCAGTTTATTATTCAATATTACATCTTTATTTGATTTTTTTTCATATTACCTTTAATATTCTCATTTATCATATATTACTGCCTACTTCTTATAATTCAAATCCAACATCTGTTTTTGTCAGAATTTTTGTAAGACTTATGCATTTCTTTCTGTCTGCTTTTCTTTTTTCCCCTTTTTTTCAGCTTTGTTACTGACACTTTTCTTTTACCAAATTTCCCCTCTTATTTTAAATTTTTTAGTCGCCGCTGTCAGTAGGTTTCGCAGGTTTTTCACGCCCCCCTTCACGTGGGTGTTTTCCTGCAGGGTTTTA
>KZ308728.1:397005-417136 GCA_000376725.2 Ladona fulva
CATATATGTTCGCATCTTCTATATGGTTCTACAACGGCGTCACGTCCCAGGTAGTCCATTATATCACTTTTACCCTTGATTTCCGATCGTATGTTATGTATCTACAAGGAAACCCCCATCATCCAAAGATAATATGTAATACCAAGTGTCACCACCTGGCCGGAAGGCTAAATTTAAAAAATATGTACAATTCAAGAAATAATGCTTTTGCACGGAAGCTCGGGTCGCGTTTAATATACTCTTGCGCGATATGCAAATAAACACGTTATACTTCCTTAAGCTAGGCGGCATTTTGTCATTTCCTTTGTCTCTTATCAGCAGTTTTTATTTCCATGTATCGAGGCCGGTGAAATATTTATCATCGATGTTTAATGCGCGGAGTGAAAGGAGTATGCCATTCCTCAGCAATGTCGTCCTCCCATTTCCTCATTTATATGGCAATTCCGCGATTTTCTTTATCCGCACCGACCTCTATCGACCACCTGCTCGCCTCTTCCACCTGCTCTCTTCTCGCCAACGCCGGTCGTCGCTCGATCCCTCGTTTTGTTCTTCCTTTTCGCGGTTTAGAAAAAGAGTTCGTCCCCGAGGAGTCCGCGGCCGTGTTTTCACCCGCAGGAGATGGATCTTTAGAGATGGCTTCCTTTCATTCATCTCCTGGGCTCCTAGGTCATTACCCTCACGTTAACGTGCGCCTCCATCCGCTTTTCTTTTCGATCTTTACCCGCGAATGTTTCTTGGTTTGTGTATGTCTTTGTTTCGATCGTGGAAAGGGCTTCCTTACCGTGTATTAAACCTGTATTAAAATCTGTAAAGCTCTACTTTTGTAATTAATTTGCTCCGGCGGTATCTGGTGGAACTTATTCGGCTCATATTCGGTACAATAAAAACAAAATATTTCAACTCAACCTTTATATTAGAGGTATTAAACACTCCGCAAGCTGTATTTCGGCAGGCGGAACTCAGGTTTAGAGACAAACGGGAAGCTCCAGATCACCGATTTCTGGGAAAATCCCTACGCATATTTCAGAGACAATGCCTCCATTATCAAGGGATCCTTTCCTATTCATTTCCTATCGAGGAGCCCCTACGCGCATTTCAGGAGCCCTTGATAATGGTGGCATTGTTTCTGAAATATGCGTAGGGATTTTCCCAGAAATCGATAATCCTGAGCTTCTCATTTGTCTCTAAACGTGAGTTCCGCCTACTGACGTACGGCTTACGGAGTGTTTTAAAACCTCTAATTCACTTACAGACAGCCGTGTTCCAATTTTCTTATCTTTCGTTAATCTTTATAGTCAAAACTCAATATTCTCGTCTTGGCCCGGTTGACGTGTTACTTAGTCCAGCTCTTATGTAAGGCCTTACTGAGGGCGTAACACTTATAAAGTAACAAATGAATAATCATACATATATCATACAAAATTGAGTAACCACAAGGGCGTAGAGAACGGAAATTACATAGCACGGAAAACCGGTGCGATTGGATCCCAAGATAAAGTTTTTAATCTAAAAATTCAAAATGAAATTTTTGGAGGGGAATAAAATTGGTTAATAGTAGCATAACTCTGGATAAAATTTAGTCAAACAATCCAGCTCCAAATGGCTAAAACATAGCTGAAATATTCTTTATTAATTAGGCACGAATAACGTTAAGTGATGTACTCCGGTACACTTTCAAGGTATTTCCGGGGGAGAAGCTGCCTTTCTCGAAGATTCCGTTTTCCTGCTCTTTTAGACATGAATGCTTCACTGAATATTCTATAGTACTCGGAATGTCCTTAGATTGAGCTTTATGGAGTAATAAAAGACTGTGTTAGTTGATGGTCTGTAATACAGCGTCTTTGCTCGGAAACGCTCCAAAATTTTTCTTAAGTGTACATGGTTACGGAGTGATCAATTGCACTAAGGATTACAGAATTAAAAATCCTTCTTTAAATGTCGTTGGTGGAAAATCGGCTTTATAAATCATTAAAAAATATTACATTGTAAAAGTCTAAAACAAAATAGAAGGAGCGTTCTGCTAAAACTGGGGAGCACTTCACAATATTTGTGGTTCAAAGGTTCCCCGCACTTGCAGTAATTCCCAATCATGCATATCGGATGCTGACTAATCCTCTCCGATGGCGATTTTGAGCCGTAATTCCGATTTGATACGTTATTAATCACCGATTGACCCGTTTCCCGATGTATGGATTTCAATTAAAATCACTCGAAACTTGGAAATGCCCCATACCTGCTCTTAACGAGTTGCTAAATTGCTCAGTGTATCACGCCACTCGATGCATGGAAATCAGATCGTAACATTTTGATGCGTGACGCGGATATATCCATAAAAAGGGACGTTTCAGAAACGCGGTAGTGTACCACTTCATCAGTATACCTCTTCCTTCAACCAACGTCCAGTCGATCGACAAGCATTCCGTGATGTTTTTTCTAGTAAATCGTAATCAGATATTAGTTAATGTTACCATTTCTTATTACTACTTACTGTTACTAATTTTGAATATCGGTACTTCAAAGAGGCATTACATTAATCCCATAATCATCCATTTAAGTAAAATATTTAAAATTAATTACTCATTCTTATTTAATATTTATCTTAGAAATTGGTGACGTTTACGTTTGAATTTTTTGAGTTAATATTAAACCATACTCAATTACTTTAGTAATTCTTGCTTGAACACTATTCGACTAATACCATTTAGCACTAATCATCAAAAAATAAGGTTAGCCGTTAATCGGCTGGCGGAATTCAGGTTTAGAGACAAACGGGAAGCTCCGGATGACCGATGTCTGGGGAATATCCTTATGCGCATTTCAGAGATAATGCCTCCATTATCAAGGACTCCTCGATAACAAATGAATTATCTTTCAACAAATAAGGTTTCGCAGGTTTTACACGCCCCCTTCTTGTGAGTGTTTCCTCGCAGGGACTCATCTTTTTCCTAAGTGAAGACGTATGTCTTTTTTTTAATCCGAATAATATTACTTTATTTTTTGCTTTTTCTTTTGTTTTACTCACAAACCCCTTTCTTAAAATGTTTTCATGTCAAAGGGTTAGATATAAGAAGATACTAACTGGTCACAATCTCGCCTTGAAATAAAGTCGTTTTATTATTATTATTGTTATTATTATAATTGCTGTTATTGTTTTTATCATTATTATTCTCTTAATTATCATCACCATTATTATATTATTATTATNTTAACAATTGGCCAATAATTACACCGCGAGGATTACTTTTATATTAAATAAAAAATGGTTAAAAGTTTGATTCTCAGCTAAGAAGACAGTAGTCGTATTTGATAAAGCAGTCCTATGTATTAAGAAGATTAGGGAAAGCTTATAATTTTATATTCAGCTCCAAATATTCAGCGGTCCCGGGTTCGATTCCCGGTGGGGGCCAACGTGCGAAATGACCTAAGCTGTCGAAACACTTTTAACAATACTACTACTGCTCCAAATATTCAGGGGAAGCCATCTATTCGAGTTTTCGTTGAAAAGTTGTTTCTTTTGGCCGACTGAGGTAGGCCCGGATTCAGCGAGATTCGTCCCTGAGAAATATTTCGTGAATAAATAGCGCGATAAATTTTACTTTTCTTCTTCATTAGGTATTGCGAAAACGGGTTTCTCCGCTATCTTTGACGTCATCGCCGTATTTTATCGACTGGCGAAGACTTTGCGTGGGCGAATGTGTCAATTCCTTTTTTTCGGCGCCAATAAGGGAACAATTAGTGAGGCCCACCCACTCGTGCTCGTTTCAACACGTTTTTGTCTCATTTCGGCGAATTAAGGTCGACGTATTGTTTGCGAGCAGTTCTGATTGAAAGCTATTGGAGCGATTTCCTCCTTTCTTGCACGATTGCGAAATTATGAGATTCACAAAAGAATATCGTACGTCATCTGCTAGCGGCAATTCGTGAATGGGAAGTTTCCCGAACCTTTTTTATTTTGCATGTGTTGTTGACGGCTTCAGATGCCTAGGGAAACAATTGTGACTGTCGGGAATGTTGATTTCATTCCAAACTTTTTTGCGTCTATCATAGAATCGTATCGCTGTATTATTATTGTATTTTCTGTGTGAATGCGCATTTATTGTTTACTTTCAGGCTTGTTACTGACAGTTTCCTTTTCCATATTTGCCTACCTTCTCATCAAATTTTAGTTTCCACTGTCAGTAGATTTTCGTTGGTTTTTCACGTCCTCCTCCTCGTGGGCGTTTTCCTGCAGGGTTTATTTTTTCCTAACTCAGGGTTCTTTAAACCCCTCATAATATTTAATTTCTTTTGTTGATTTTTCTTTTCTTTAATCTCCCTAAAGCTATCTCTTTCTTTTAAATATTCAATGACAAAGGGTTAGATGTAAGAAGGGACTGGTAAAATCTCAATCTCGCTCCATTAAAGACGTATTGTTGTTATTGTTAAGGTTAATAATACCTTGTAGGATAAAAACGTTTCCTATTACAGAACATAATTCAGTATGTGCAAGGAAATAATATGAGAATAAGGGAATGTAATATTGGAATTCAATAATATTAATGTAAAATCGATGGCGACTTTGTGAAACTCCATAACATTAATGGTTAAAATAACTATGCTTTAGTCTCACAGAAATTTTCTGAAATTTTTGAAGAAACAAAATCCGTGAAACTTAAGCAGAGTTATTTTAACCATTACTGTAAATGTATTATTAGAAAACGAAAATAAATTGTTATCAGATTTTATTCGAGCTTTTTATTTTTAGTGTTGGATTCGAATACGCTAGGTTAACTGTTGTTAGGCTTCGGTTTTGTGTCACACAACATAGCCTGCAAAAGTCCATTGTTGTTAATTTTTAATAAATTTCCGTTGTTAGTTTACGGTCAAAGCATGAAATTGTAGGTCACCTCATGTAGTTCGCAAGCTTCAATTTAGAATCTCGCCATTGTCTCACACAATGAACAGCTCTACATTATCTTGTTTTCCAGATTGAGGTGTTCACACTTGCATGATGAATGATTGAATACTGAATAAAGGAGATCGGGCACACTTTGAGGCATGATAGTCTGTCGAAAACAGTGTTGGAATGGAGGGCGTAAGGGAGGAATTATAGAAGACTTAGATTAGGTTATGAGAGCCAGATAATGGTTAGTGTTAAGGTTAGGAATTTTGAAGGAATGAAGCGATTGGCTGGAGAAAAAACGACCCGGAAAGGTGAAGCAAACCAATCCTTTGATTGTGTGTTGACTGTACAACTTTCATTTGTTCCAAAGTATTTACTTGGTAAATAGGTAGGTATATTCCTTTGATAACTTTGGGATGATTGCCTCAACTCGCTTTCGATCTGATTCCAACCCAGCGTATATCCTAACCGAAGTGGATTTACTTTATTGCGGAAGGATAAGTGCTAGAGAATGCTGCACAGAATGATCTCCTGGCATCTGGTACAGTGATTGAGGGCAGTTATTACATGCAGATGGAAATGAGGTGATCATAGAATGTCACTAACATAGTTTCCGTTGGATGCATCAGAAGTACCAGAATCCAATTACCTCGCAACAGGTTACTTTTTCCGCATCGAAGGGAGAACGGGTGGAAATCCAGGTCTCAAAATTGCATGTGACTGTTGAAAGTAAAATGAGTACGCATCTGTCGATGCGATTTTATGAACCATGTTTTCACGCATCGTAGATATCTATGCCGTAGCTCCAATGTGCAGCTCCGACAGCTGCAATGTGTCGTTACTTAATATTAATTCCTTTATCAACGACATCCCCATCCACCTTTTCGTGGATTTATTCGTTTGAATCATTCCTTAAATGATCCTAATTCTTTGACGATAAGTGACTGTGTTAACGTTTTCGCAAAACTCAAAATTTTGTGCTTGTTCCAGTAATTGTCAAACTTGCAGAATATAACACAACATCATTGGGGTGGGGATATTTGAAATATCAGGCTGTATGAGATTTTCTGATTTCCTGTTGATGCATGGCTTTGGTAATTGAACGACTCTCAGTGAGAATGTTGCTGCAGAATTCAAAAGATATATAATTACGACCAATATACGCTCAACTTTTGGTAGGTTTTTTCACTCTTATCTTCGGTCCCAGTTCTAAACCCAATCTGTGAAAAAATGCTTTTAAATTCGATGAAGTTAATGGTGAAACTGATACTCCTTTTGCACGAAAGTCATAAATTAGTACTATAGAATATCATAAAAAGAGAAAGATTGTAAAAATTATCTGTTATGAAAATCAGAAACTGTGTTATAAGAGAACATTATGACATCACGAAGGATGGAGTATTTTTCCTTCGTCTTTTGATTTAATGGATTTGAAAAATGTATCTTTCATTTGCTTTTCTCTCACTCTTGTTCGTGTCTGTGGTGTACCAAAGATACTGTTTGTTGCTGAATAAAGGCATGTATTGGTCACCTCTCATTCGTATCTATGAAAAGATCTTAGTCGTCGTGCCCTATGTATTGCATGTAATTTTTATTACTATTACTGCCCTGTTACTTACATGTAATTTTTCCACAATAGAATTCTGGCCAAAAAAGAAAAGCAATCAAACCACCTCATTCCTCATCATTCGCCTTATCTCCCTCCGTAATCAAATAACCTCATTCCTCATCATTCCTATTAAGCCTTATTCTTCCTCCATAGCTTTTATTCATTTATTTGAAATATTTATGCTCTAGGAAGTTCCCATAGAGCAACACAAAAAAACAAGTAATATAAAAGTACAAAAATGTATGGAAATACAAAAAAGATAGAAATAAAAAATACAAAGAAACTCAAAAGAACAAAAGAATGTGCTACAGAAATACAAAAATCTCTGGGAAATACTAAAAAACAAAATACAAAAATTGCTCATCAATAAAACAAAACAACAACATAAGTAAGCAGAGAATTTAGAAACCAAGACAGATAACAGGGGGAAAAAACGAGATGCAACTCGTCTACAACGAAATACTCATATCAAATATCAATATCAAAGGCGTGGTAGGCTTTTCGTGGCTAGTTTTCGTTTGAGGTTCGGCGCGGTCTCGTAGTTTACATTTAGTGAAAAGATGCACGATTAAACTTTCCCCTTCTAGGAATCCTAACCTGGATTGAATGTGACATAGCTCAGTTGTGGTTACTTGACGGTGCTTCAAGTGTACTTTAATCTTAGCCGGTTGCGCCAACTTATCGTTTGCGACACACCAGATTCGATGTTTTGCATCTTTAATTTTGACCCATATCTCTCGCCTGTATCTACCCCAGTTTATCAGCCTAGCAAGATTGAAAACACATCCGCAATCGGTTATCCGCTAGACCTGTTTCCAACATCACACCCATCGCAACAAACGCTGAGGAAGGAGACCATAACATCGCCCACGCGGTCGCCCTCGGACAAGTGCGAATCGGAATGCGTTTTCGCCGTCGAATTGGGCGGACGTCCCATTTCATAAACGAGCGATCACAGCGCCTCGTTCACGTCCCGAATTGATTGTCCTCATTCCCTTATAGGCCTGTCCACCTTATTTCCCCGTAAAATGGCGCCCGGGGCCCCAAAGGATGTTTATCGACGGCGTTTTATTTCAGCGGATGCAGCGATCGTAATTCATGGAATGGGCTGCCCGCTCACTTATGCATGCATCAGGAGGAAATTGGTCGCGAAAGAGAGAGAGTCGCTTGTTATTTTATTTTCGGAAGCCTTAACGAGGTCGCTTCTGAAGAGAAACTTTGCTGAGGGGGCGGGGTCCTTTTGATCGGTAGGTGGTCTTGTTTTTATCTTGCCATTGCCTTCACTGAGGATAGGGAAGTTCGAATCTTGGCGCCTATATTGATGCGGCTCCCAGAGGATGTTTGAAAGGGGGTGACGTGACCTAATTAGTATAGGAAGGAAGGAGCGTGTTTGGATGGTAATTCTAGTCAGTGTGTGACGTGGAGAAGCTCTCCTTTGTAGCTGTTGGAGCTTCTTGTCGTATTATTGTCAAAGGGATTGATTGGAGCTTTTACGTTTGATTAGCGCGCCGACTATGGGCAAGTTAGTAACCGCCTCATAGCGTACTAGAAAATAATAATTATAATGCGGCTTTATTATGACTGTAAAGTCTCCTCTTACATCTAACCCTCAGTCATAAAATTCAAAGGAGATAGAAGGGGCTCCGAGATTGCCAAGTGGGCAACGCGTTCGACTTCGGTGAAAGCAGTCCCGGGTTCGATTCCCGGCGGGGGCTCACGTGCAAAATTAACTCAGCTGTCGAAGCACTTTTAACAATACTAATACTAGGAGATCTAGGACACTTCAAAGGACATTAGTTTAAAATGCTGATTTCTGTGTGATCATTACTGTTTTAGGGAATTAGTTTTAGTTAATTTCGGTACAGTACCGCTCAAAAGAATTTCCACATACAAAGCTTCCTTCACATCTTATAGCTTGCACAGTCAGTAGGTTTTGGACACCCTCCCATGTGGATGTTTTCCTGCTGTGGATATTTTTTTCTAAGAGATTACTTAGATTTTTTTTACATCCACAAATCCTTCCTAAGTAGTATTCTTCTCTATTTCTATTTTCAAAATTATTTGTTTTTATATATGACGACAGGTTAGATGGAAGAAGATACTTCTTAGTCTCAATCTCGCCTTAAGAAAGACTTTAACGATAATAATAGCTTGAAAAGAGTGCTCAAAAGAAAATTTCTTTGTGGGTTTAAAAACCTAAGTTTGCACTTACGAAAAGATACACCACAGCCGGAAAACACCCACAAGAAAGAGGGTGCGAAAATCCTGCGAAACCTACCGATAGGTAACTAAGTTTTAGGGCTCCTGGATAGCCAAGTGGGTAACGCGTTCGACTTTGGTGAAAACGGTCCCGGGATTGATTCCCGGTGGGGGCCCACGTGCAAAATGACCTATGCTGTCAAGCACTTTTAACAATAATACTACTAAGTTTTAAAGAAAAGGCAGGTTAAATCATATTTGAAAAGCTAAGAAAATGGTGCAGAGACATTATTTCATAGATGTAACAAGTGGGAACAAGGAAAAGCAAGTGTGAAAAATAGAGAAATGACTGGGACTCGAACCCAGGTCTCCCACTTTCCGGGCAGGTATTCTTATCTTTGTGGAAGAGACTCGGCATGGCAGTTCAGTGGTTAGAATACCTTGCCTCTGGGGCTGACTCATGAGGAGACTTCTTATTCCTTGGGATTCAGCCGCACGGCTTTACCGTGTAAAGTAAATACACCTTTCCACAATCCAATTAGAAAGAAATTTTCATGAAAAATAAACAGGAAAAGAAATGAAATACGAATAGTACGGTACCAAAACACTTCAGTATCAAGATAGCAGTAAAAATACTAAATTCAAAGATTAAATAACGGATATTAATCAGTTAACTACTGGTGACCAGCTTTGTCAGTGTTATTTGATAAATAATCAGGGCGGTAATACTAAAATACCGGAAGTTGTATGCGTCTTGCGTGATTTTTCTTGTCATAGACGAAAAATTTTGTATGCCATGACATTTAAGTTTATGTCACGTCATTCACAAATGTAAAGAGAATCTTAATGATTGTTTAGTCTTGATTACTTCTGTGCATGCCGATCTCAGTATTTATTTCATTTCTGTATTATATTACCTTAAAATGGGATCTCAGTAAGCGGAGGCACGCGAGAAATTTTATTTATTGTGGGTCACTTTGTGATCTAAATATCGCATCTGGTTCTGCCGGAAAGAGTTGATGTTTGTCTTCGGCGATCGGCGGCATTAAAATGCAAGAATTCGAAAATGACTGGGCTTAAAATTGGGGAAAGCGTTTCGCCGTGGAATAGCAGATGATTTTCCTCTCAATTACAGTCGCACGGTGATATTACCTCGAAATTAAAGATAAATAGCCAAAAGCTAAAATAGTTCGTGGGGGGTTTTCTTTGCTTGAGTGACTTTTTCGTGACGTTGATCATAGATTTCTAAACTTAGTTGTCATAATTTTACTGCTTATTCATTGAGAGTTTTCTTGAATAGGTAACAAGAGCGCTTTATAGTTATCTACTATTTTAAAAGGAAAATGCCATTCACTTGAAACTTGCAATGCATTTTCCACTTTCTGCGCATACCTTTAATCAGAGCCGCGCTGTCCTATGGGTGCAAGGGGTACACCGCACCCGGGCGACAGCATCTAAAGGGCGGCAACAGAAGCGTAGCCAACCATTAATATTATTACAACAACATTATTTGTTGTTTTCTGTGTAATACACACGAATTCCCAAGGAAAGATTACGATGGAAAATTAAAGATTGGCAAACATTTTAAGGGAAGAATTAGGAATAACACAAGACGATAAGGAAATGCTTGTGCAGTGGATTTAATCGAAGAATTGGAATGAATAAAAGATTTTATGGTACTAAGAAGAAATCGTCTTCTGGTTATTGAATATATGTTTACTAGAGGTTTGATCGGAGTCTTTCCCAATTTGCATATGGCTATTTTATCCCGTGTTTGGTGTCTGCTAAGATAATGATACTCAAAAGTAATGTGAACTATTGACTCATACTCCAATGTAAGCTGGGAAACGAAGTCAAAAAACGTGGTTTTTTAAAGTCGTACAGAATAAGTTTTAGCTGCAAATCAGGATGTGTGTGGTTTTGGTATTTAATTTCTAAAGTCGCCGAATTACATTTGCACGCGGGTGGTAGGTAGGCTGGGCGCGGCTCTGTTCTTAATTTGGAATTTTCAAGTTCAATTTTGACTGTCGTCAGCCGTTGGTGTTTATTTTATTCAGAATCGTTGCTAATCCACAATCTATCACTTCCTGAGCTTAAATAACTGCTTTATTCCGCAAATAATGGATTCTGCAGATGACTACGAATGTTCATAATTTTTTCAACAACTTCTATCAAAAGCTAGAATGAAAATATTCGATAATTAGTTGTCTGAAGAGTTTGCAGAGCTTGCCTCGAAAAATTATTACGAAAGTATTGTTTCCACAGTTTCCCACTGTGAAATTCATTGAAAATTACTCTTTTTAATATGAAATGATTGTTCTGAAAGATAGTTTCGCGTGTTTGGAGTACTTTTCTCGTTGAGTGAAATTCCTCGCCTAATATCAAAGTGCATGCATGCATGTTGTCATGACCTGAATACTTAGACTTAGACGCTCCAATTATTAAAATTCCTCCAGATCGTTTCGAATTGCTGTTTTACTTTCAGTAGGCTACACCTTCCGAGCTCTCGGTTCCTTAAAAACTTCCAAGTCAAGCGGATCGTCGGTTGGAGCAAAGACATAGTCGGTGGACGTTGTCACCTTACGCCGATGACACAAATATAGTATATTTGTTCTTCGTGAGACACTGCATACAAACGTTTTATTCGTGAAAAACTACGGTGGAGATTCGTTTGATTGATGAGCAAAAAAACATACGTGTGTGCGTATAAGCCGGAAAATCACAACAGAAAGGTAGAAAGTAACACGAGAATTAATACTCAAAAAATGAAGGACGAATTCAAAACAATGGAACCAAAATGAGAAACGGAAGAAAGAGCAGGAACGTATAAAAATATTTGTGAAACAGTTTCGCGAAAGAATTGTAGCCAAACCCTATGTTTTTTCATGAGAAAATATTCTTGAAGTCTATCTTATAAAAGGCTTAATCAGCATGTTTCTCTCATCGCCAATTTCACTGTAACTGCTGTCAATTCTGCTGAGAAACGAGGATCCTCTCCCAGGAACACACTAACGCATTATGGTGTGCTTGAAAATATTTAATGGAAAAGTTAGCAAAAAAAACATCTCTTCGATGTATTTAGAAAAGTTGGCGAAGAAAGCGCTGGAAGAAAAAACCATTTCCGTTTCACCGCTCGTTGATTTCGGATCGAAAAATAATTTCGGGAATCGTTACCATTATAAGCTTTATTCCATCTCCTAGAATTCGCCTTCCCTTTTCTCCCGGAGGAGGAAACTTTTTTCATTATCACCCGCGTCGAAACGAGTTAACTTTGATGAAGTTCCTCCAACGATTGGATGAAAGACTCCAGTAATGTTGCGGGCTTAAAAGCATCGACAATGGACGTCTGCGATTCGTAACGTGCAAGTGCATCCTTTGGGGATTCTCCATTGTCCTTTTATCTATAACAGAATTTCCATTACTGAGGGATCCTTTCGGTGCTTTTCCCCTTGCTAGCGTACATTTGGCGCGATTTTAATCTATTTCCATTTTCTTTCGTTGTCTTCTATCAGTTCATTTCAAATAAGGAGTTCGAAATCGCATTATCTTTCTCTCTATTCGCCATTCAACCCGTAGTTAGGAGCCTCATACCCTTCGCCATAAGCTTCCGAAAGCTTTCATGCGCAAATGAGGCTTACTGCTACTACTAACTCTACCGAGAGCTTTATAACGAGACCAAGTTCGCATTTTACGTCCAACCATTACCGGGAAAAAGTTGTTTTACATAATCGATAACAACTTCTTATCGTATGACGGAAATAAATTGAAACTTTTTATTTTCATATTATATCAAAATTTCTTATCAATTGCGTTCATACTTTCTGAGATATAAAATTTCAAAGTGAAGTGAAAAGCTCCGGTAAAAAACACGACAAATCGGACACTTTTTCGTTCACCTGTAATAACATACCAACTGGATGTAAACTAGATGTTTGCATTACACTGTTAAACGTAGAATAAAAGGAGCTAAAATTTGGCGAAACCCGTTTTTCTGTGGAATTCCTGGTTTAGATTTCATTTGAGTCCAAACTCGAGTGCCCATAATAAAAAATCCGATGGTAGGCTAAGGTGTTGAGTGAGGTATTAGGTTTTTCCTTAATGAGCCACAATGCTATGATTTAAAAAAAAGTCATTAGAATGGCACGTTTCATAGCATTCAACCAGAAGACGTAAATGACTACCATCGTGCAGCATCATTTTATACATTAGATGAAGAAATGAAAGTGAAAATGTCTGCTTTGGCCGGAAATGGAACCCGGATCTCCCACTTTCCGGGAGGTTGCTATGACCACTAAGCTACCACGTCAGGATAATTTCTCCTTTAACTTCTTAGGCTATGATGGCATTTCTGTCGCGGTTGCTTGGTGGTCAGTGTGAAAGGGGGAGAACCGGGTTCGATTCCCGGTTACGGCAGACTATTTCATTTCTTCCTTTATCTCAAACATGTGAACCATGTGTTTTGCATAGCTTATTTTATACCTTAGTAGTTTTCACATTGTTACAGTCATGTAAAACACCGAGTCGAAAATAAATGCTAGATAAATTGTCCCTATCCTTTACCAGAAGAATACGACTGCCCGTGGAAGGCCGTGTTGGAAAGAGTATCTTAGTAAATCAATTAGGATCCACAAGCCATTTATTAAATTTAAAACAGTCAAATTATAGTACTGTAATTTTATAGAAATGCGGTCAAGTCTCTGTAACAGGACCATTTGTAATGCAGTCTAAAGCCGAAAGTATCGTATGCGGTGTACTAGAAATTGTTTTCTTAATTAGTACATGTTGTACTTTAACGCGGTGTGCATGCCTTCCAGTATTTTTGCATTGCTAATAGAAACAATCAATAACGTTATTCGTCCGGTCTTTCCCGATGAACATGCCTGCGAGGAAATTCTACCAGATCGCTACAGTTATTCTTCGCAAACAATTTTTGGATGCTAATTATTATTCGATTAAATATTTCTTAAAGGATTATCTTTCTTTGTTANAGATATATGATTATATTTTTTTGTAAAATGTTACAATGATAAATCCCTTTAAAAAATTCCTCATACGATGTTATGAATATTATTCTTTTTTCGTCGAATAATTATATAGTGTTGAAGTGCTCCGGATAGCCAAGTGGGTAGCGCGTTCGCCTTCGGTGAAAGCGACCTGTGTTCGAAGGAAAGTACGAAGAAGATTTTTCTATTTGAGCTTATGCCAGTGATAAAGACTTTATGTAACGGTAAAAAGGGATGCTAGAGAGCCAAGTGGGTAGCGCGGTCGCCTTCGGTATAAGCGGCCCTGCGTTCGATTCCCAGAGGAGGCCCATGTGTCCGTAACGACCTTAGCTGTCGAAGCATTTTTACAATGCTACTGCTAATAGTATTACCGGGTGAACCGGCGGATCGCTTTATAAGGCGGTCGCCAGTCTGCGCTCAGAAATTGCGTTTCTGCATTTTCCTTCCTCCGACTGCTTCCATTCCTTTAACTCCAATTACTCTATCTTCTCCACTCCGTTTCCTAACCCTCCACTCCCCTTACCTGGAAGGTAGACATGCAAAATCAAGACACGCAAACCTTTACCCACGCAACGTGCCTTTCGCTGGGGAAACTTTCCGATAAAAAAGCCATCGAGGACAAGTTGAACGACATAGGAAATATTTACGAAAAATCCCTTTTAGCTCTCTTTTCTAAAATATCCGTTCGCCTTTCCATTTGTTTCACTTTCAGTTTGATCAGGCGGCATCAGTATGGCGTTTCCATGGCGAAAACAAAGAGTTAATTGCTTTTGTAGAGCGGTGCTATTGAACTGCCTGCATTTCTCCGTATTCCGTGCCATTAGCATACGATCGTGACTGGATTACCCCCAAGGGTACCCAAACACGTGACTGCAGTCAGAGACCAATCAAGAACGACTTCCGCTCGATAGATTTTTCATTCGATGGGTACCTTAACGCGGGGGCAATTTTTTCCCTGAACAATTTCGAGCTATAACCGTAAAAGATATTTTTGCTCAGCTATATCTGATTTACCCGATTTATTTCCTCTACATATAAATAGCGTAAAGGCAAGGTAAGGTTACGGTTCCATGATTTATATTTTCGTATCGATTGGGAATGTTTGCTAACTTTTTACGGCTTCACTTTTATCATTCGATTCTTGATCTTCGGATCCCTTTCCTACTTATTGGCTTGTATTCTATACCATTGGGAAGCTTACTAGGCATCTGCGATACAAGCGTCTATTTTATTTTGAAATAGAAATGGAAATGAAGGGCGTAATTGTAAGAATTATATCACAGATAGGCTATTTCTGAATATAAATAGAAATAAGTGTAAGAGAGCTTTAAAATGCACGCATACAATTGAATAAAAACTCACAAGAATAAAATATTAAATCTTTATGTATGTAAAATAACAATTACTAAAAATTAGTGTATAATACTTAGTTTTTTTGCGCGTGATATTAGAGGCTAAGATCGGCATGTAAGGTTATACTATATGTTACATTTCTCAGCAGTAGTAGTAGGTTAGAAAGTATTCTAATATTCACAATTACGAAATGTCAATTTCAAACAAAAATATTACAATTTCACAGACATTGCAATCAAGGATATAGAGTTGTGCAAGATCAACAAGATAAGATGCAGAAAAATTCATGAAAAGGTTGGACATCTTAGTAAATACATTTCCAATATTTCATTCCATATCATATTCTTATTTTCAGCATTTATTTATGTTCAATTTTTGTTTTCGATATTCCTGTTTGCTCATTAACCTTGTAAATAATTATTTATTCGATATTTTATGATATGTATTTTGTTTTCGTCATAATTCCCGACATTTTTCTCCATCGCTCTTGACGGTTTATTTTGATTTTCAAGAGGCGATGCCCTAAATTTAATTGCCCTTTTGGAACATAATTTCTTATTTTTTAACTGTTAGTATTGTTAAAAGTACTTCGACAGCTGAGGTAATTTAGCACATATTGGCCCGGTATTATAATGTATGCTTAAAATTGGCTTTAACTTAATAGCGCGGTATTATGTTGCTTTGTTAGGGTCACAGTGGGGATTATAAAATCAATGTGATCAAGCGTGACTTCGTGGAATTTCCCACACGTTTCCAAAGGAAGAACCCTGAGTATATTCCTTAATATTAAATAACACTGACAAGGAGAGACCAGCAAATATGCTCTGCCGATTTGAACGAAATATCTTTTTATGGTAGAGGTGGTGTTGCAAAAGAGAAACGGAGTTCGTGTAAATGGGCCTTAGATTTTTAGTAATAAATAATTTTATTTTCGTATTTTTCAGTCATTTAAACTCATTGTGGATTGAGTTTGTGTAGCGGTTAGAATGCCAGCTTTACACGTAGAGGACACGGGGTATAATTGTGAGTATAACCTTTGAAGGAATATACTCTGCGTTCTTTTTTTTGGAAATGTGGGGATGATAGTTAGATAGTTTTGGAAATGTGGGGATTATCTCCAAGCTAATCTATAGGATGCAAAGAAAATTAACTATAATCTCCGCGTTGACTCTTGAGAAACAATAAAATACCGAACTCTAAATGGAACATTAGTATAAGTCATTTTAAGTATTCGTTGTACCATATTTTCTGGTAAATAACACGCACCTACTAGATAACACGCATTTTAAAAATCTCTTCTGTGATAAATACATTGATAACGCTCATTTCAAAATTGTTATTATGTTGACGAGAATGTTTATTCACTACTGTAATATTTATGATAATTACTCTTGTATTTTGAATGGAATTATTTGATTTCGTTCACATTTACAATATGTTGGTTGAAATAAAATTGCCCTACTAGGTGAGTTTATACTCCGTGACTTCCGCGATATCACCTGCGATATCCCTCCAACGCTGCCACCTGGTCAGAAGGCCAAATTGCAGTGTAAATTTAAATAAATAAATAAATATACGTCAGTATGTTGTTTAGTCATTTGTTTCCGAATTCAATATTCAAGATATTCAATGAAGCGAGATTGTCCGTTGTATATCACTATTATTTTTATCATTTTTCTATATTTGTATAGATAACACGCGGGTTATCTACCAGGAAATACGGCAATACCTGGCATTGACTCTTACTAGGAATCGGACCCGGGACAGCTTTCATCAAAGGTGAACGCGCTGCCCACTTGCCTCTCTAGCATCCCTTTTTAACCGTTACATAAAGTCTTTGTCACTGGCATAAGCTCAAATAGAAACATCCTCTTCGTACTTGCCTTGTTTTTTTATTTTCGTGAGTTTTTCAGATGGCTTTCCATAAAGTTAGGCTAGATCACATAGAGTTTATCAGCAGCTCAAAGGTCGTCGTAGTGAACAAAGATGAAGTTTCATACCTCAGTATCCGAAGGACACTTCTTGGTTTTGCTTCTCACGTGCCACGAGATATAATTCGATTTACCCGACAGGAATTCCGAGTGGCTATTAAAAAAGAATCCAAGATTAATGTGACATCGCGCAGGCGCATGAGTAAGTGGCCATTTGATTTGAGTTGTACCAAATGGAGGTTTAATTAAGCTCCTGTCAATCATCTCATCTGATAACGGTCGTAAAGGAAGGCATGTTATGGTGGCTTAAGCACCGAGCTTTAATAGGTTTTCCGCTTGTTTCACCCATTGAGGCTATTTTTGGTTTCAGCGAAATCCTCAGTAGTCTTTGTGGATCGCACGTTAAATCACTTGGCGCTAAAGGTCGATAGAAGTGTTAAAAACGAAATAAGCTACGTCATTATTTATAGAATATAGGTATGGATAAAAACGCAGGTATAAGTCTTGACATTAAAAGAACGTACAGATTGACTCAGCCCCAGAGAAAATGGGTACAGAAAGTAAAACGTTTGTTTATTTATTTATTGTAACATTCATTATTACAGTCATCGATATAGTTGTTGGTAAAAACTATTGGCACATATTTTTAATACAGTTTTGATAAACAAATTACTGTTATATATTATATGTAGTACATAAAAATTATACAAAAAATAGACACGTATCTAACAAGATTTACGATTGAATTCCATACGAAAACATAGATGATAGTAGTAGTAGTATTATTGTGAAAAGTGCTTCGACAGCTGAGATAATTTCACCTGTAAGCTCCCACCGGGAATCGAACCCGGACTCGCTTTCACTGATGTCGAATGCGTTGGCCATTTAGCTATCCGGGAGCCCATATATTATTATAACTTATAGCGCCCTGTTTTTACATAGGTGTTAAAAGTAATCACTTATGATATTATGTACCCTTTACAGAGTGTTGGGTAATAATTGCAAAGCTCTGCAAATAATAATAAAATTTAAATTATAGTACAAGGCGTCCGAATGTTTTGAACTGCCCCGACGTCGTCATTCGTTCCTCTTCCACAATATGACCGAGAAATGTTATAGCTTAGTCAGGAGTAGGTAAACAGACGAGCTAAATATCACATCTTTAATACCTCAAGCACCGTGATCCTAGTTGTATTCGGGTAAGTTATCAGGGGATATTTTTCTGTCCTGTCAGCTTTCGACGTAGAACGCTGAGGCATTGAACCGCACATCTGATTCGAGAGGCTTGCATCGGACAAATTTTAAACAACACGCGCAAAATTTCCGGAAGAGTACGATTTCCTTTTCCGCAACAGCATTTTATCCATCTTCCGTCGGCGCCATCTTCATTCTCTCGGAGAAAGGATGAGATTTGAGGATAAGGAATTTACGACGGGGACCGAAACTTCAAATTACTCTCCGGAGAGCGATGTGTGATTCCGCCGCGGCGAAACACTAAACGACGTCGAGCGATAATTTCAAAGGATTTCAGAGGTTTTGAGAGATGTTGCACTCGTCCTTGAGGGGCGATTTCCCTTCCAGACAGGGCTCTTTGAAGGGAATGAGATCTTCCCATCAGCTTTAAAAGTGACCAGATTTTTGGAGATCAAATCCAAAGCGAAATTCCGAGGACGAAATTTCAGGAAGCGAAGAATGTGCGCGAGAATCTTAAAACGCTCGGGGCAAAAACGTCTCCGGATTTCATATTCGCCATCCGAATGCTTTCCATTTTTCGCATTTCATTACACGTATCGAGCGGAAGTTTCTGAATTTTTGGACGCACAGCAGAGCCACGATTATCCTAAGTAATGCAGACCGAGGGCATATCCGCTAACCATCAACTCGAACACTAGGCAAAGCATACAAGAAATTACAGACGATGAGACATTTCCATGCTTTGCTGTGGGTTTTAAGGCGCACACCTTGATGTGCAAATTTAAATATCTTATCCTTTCCCTTATTTCATTCCTTTAGGGATTTCGTCATAACATCGCTTTGTGAGTTGGCTTCCACGGAGAGGACCTCTTGCGGTGGTTGGTGCCGCTATATGGAGCGCCTATTGCATTGTTCATAAAACATTCCCATAACGATGTGGAAGAGATGCGGCATGGTAGATTTGTAGTCTATCTGTAGAATATCTGCCCAAGAAGTGGGAGACCGAGGTACGAGTCCCAGTCATGTCGCTATTTTTCACATCCGTATATCATTGGGATAATTAGATAGATTCAGCAGATAAAGAATTATTCCGTAGGTTTTAGCGATAAGCTTAGTCAGCCTCAGCGTTTAGGAGCTTCTAGGCAAAAAACTTAGCATTGGAAACAAAGACGAAACATTTCTTCTGGAGAATCCGTAGTTATAAGGATTATCCATACTTTGACTTCTGCAATATACCACATACAAGATACGGTAGGATATAAACTGAAGTATGCAGTACATACTTATATCTTATACCTTGAATACTGGGAAATTTGGTGAAAAATTACAGTAAAACTTGGTTACCAATATACTGATTAGTTTTAAATAACTAGAATGGAGAAGAAATCGTGATTAAAAGGAAATCATAGGAAAAATTATAGGAAAAGAGAGCAGAATGGAACATAAGCTTCGGAGAAGCTGAGACAGGCGGAACAATACGTGTTCGAACTAGAGTTATCTCTCAGAATATGTACTAAAGAGATTAGAGCTAGGATAGTAATACCATCAGAGACTTTTGTGGAACGCTAGGACGGGGTCTTTGAGCAAACTATTAGGATAGGATTGTCAAGTGTGGAGTAAAATTTTGTAAACGCGATAAGCGTAGGAAGATAGGAAAGCAAGTTAATGGAAAAATTACTGAAGAAATTACGCATGATGTTTGAACTGAGGGCAGAAAATGTACAAGAGAAAATAAAAAGGAGCACTTAGCCTTCGTGAATATCCGTAAGATATTTCAACGAGTAAATTGGAAAATTATTTAAGGCTTTAAGGTTTTGGCATTTCGTCCTTAAAAATATAGGAAATTAGATGTACGATACTTATTGGCTATAATTATTATGGAGTGGAAACAATCGTATAATAATGAATATAGTGAGACAATATACAGCAGTGGACGAAATTCTTGAAAAAATTAACTGAG
>KZ308728.1:419292-437529 GCA_000376725.2 Ladona fulva
CGGTATGATATTCCATCCATACCCGTCAATGTTAAGTTACAGTGGATTTTAAAAGAGGATTGGTCATAAAGAGGGACACCTTTATTCGAGCAGTCATAGAAATCTCTTCTTGCGTACACTAAAGGTATATTAAGAAAACCTTGTCGGGTGGCGAGACGGCCGAGGAAAGGAATTTTTAATTGATCAGAGCCTTAAGATTCACGACCGGCGAGACATTCCCTTTGCCAGGTCGGCGTATTCCATCACAAGCACGCATGAGTAAGACTTATTAATACGGACGTGCGGTAGTGATGGGCGCCCGTCGTGGGAAAGGGTCGTCTCCACTGTAGGCCAACAGGAAGCATAAAACCATAAAGAGATGAATCACGTAGGAAGGATAAAAGAATACGACTCCTCCTCGCATCACATAATCGAACGCTTCGTGATGGCCGTTTGTGTCGGCAACGAGAAAGATGGCCAGAAAATACGTCGATTTGGTGAGGTTGAATGGAAATGCATTCTCGCAGGTGAAAAAAACGAAGAGATTGAGTTGGCAATGTTTCTTTAGTAGCCATTGAAGGAATAGTCTGTGTGTAAAGCATTCAGCCCGAAAGCTGGTTGAATGCTCATCCTCTCCATCTTTATCTACCAAAAGCTCTGAGAAGGAAATCCTCCAACCAACAGCTACCAAAAGCTCTGGAGACTTATGGAAATGAGGCTTGCTAGGTTAGATGAGGAATGAGGAGTTTCGTTTTTGTTTTCCTTCCGAGCCAGAATGCTGAGAGTGGAATAGTGAATCTATGAAGGACACTTCCATACCAAGCAGTAAGAGGTGACCAAAATGGATGCCATTATTCAGCATCAAACAGGTTTTAAAATAGAGTAAATACGAAAACAGATGATTATAACCTGAATTTGCTAAGATTGTATATTATAAAACTATATATCTCAGTAAGAAATGAAACAAATAGTAGAGTCCCCCTGAGCCTCGTCAGGAGATGCTGTTTTTAAATCGTGGCAACTTTATTATAGCCCTTTATTACAATATATTTTAATTGTATTGATTATATGATGGTAAAATATTTTTGACCTCAGTTTGGATATTGTTTTTATGTTTCCAATTTTATTTTGTGTTTTTACTATGGGTAATAAAAGGCGGTGGAAGTGTAGTACCGGCCATATTCATTTCATACCTTTAGGCTCAAGTATTCGCAGCCATAACCTGCTGAAGACGTTGCTGTGCTATCAATAGGGATACTATTATTATTATTAAAGGAACGTTAGCTAAACACCATTATGGATATAGGTAACGCAGGAATAACGAAGAAAAACTTTCATCCCCAGCGATACTGGTTGCAGAACTTTTAGGGACATGCATTTCCTCGCATGAGAACGAGAAGACACGCAAAGTATTTCTTTTTTTCTAGATCTGTTTACTTATTTATTTATTGCGCAATACCGCCGCAATTAGCCGCAAAGTCAGGTGGTGACGCTAACTTACACAGCAATGTACAGCTAACATAAACAATTTTTCAGAGTTCTACGGATACAACATCAGAACATTTAACCACCGGTATTTAACCACCTCTTACGCCGACTATCATAGTTTGCACACTAAGCTAATTTACTATTTACACAGCTATTATTTACAAAATGATCGAAAACCACTACTGTAACTATTAACTCGAACTATCACCAGAATCCTTACATATACAAGTACAGGAAATCAGTGCATAAAATAATAAAAACATTGCTCACTGAGTACAGTAGCTTATAAAGAACGCGTTTAAAAGTCATAATTTATGCATGAACTCAGAATTACCTTGATATAGCATATAACTTGTCAGTTTTTTTAAATTCTCTTTAAATTCTTAACATTTATTTTCTTCTTTCTTTTCACATATTTACAGGTCATATAATATATTGTGTAAAATTATTTATAATAGTATCCTAAGACTGAAATGTATGTATTCTTCATTTTTACTATTTTGCACTATGCATTTATACTAATTTTGTTTTGCATTTTTATTATCATAGATTTTTACCTCATATTATGTAATCGTAATACTTTAAACCTCTTTAATGTTCCCTGGAATCTTTATATTATGTAAACGTATCACACATTTTGTATCTCTAATATGATTTTAAAGCTTTCTTCTATTTACTATTTTCTATTTCACATTTTACAATTGTTGATGTAAAATGTAACAGAGCATTTGCCCGTAATAAAGAATACTATTATTAATATTATTATTATCATTACTACTTATCATGTAGCGTACTTATCATTATTACTTTTCAATTGCGATGTTTGAACTCCTAAATCATACAATTCTTTCTTTGCTCAAATTGTTTTCGCGGTATAGGTTTGAAACTGAGCAGAGGAAAAAATTCAGTTAAAATTCCACTGAAGGGAGGAATGGAAAATTTATTGAATTCTGGAATAAAATCATGACGTGGTTCGACTAACAGTAGCTGCTAAAAATGCTTTGTTTCATCCTCTAAGCCTGCTTACACATAACTATTTTCCTCTTTGTTTTATCTAGTTTACGCTTAACTACTGCAGTAATTAGCTAAACATACCGTGCACGTCCATACATCTTCCCATTCCATGAATATTTTATTTGCTTCACTCATGATAACCAAATCAATAACTTCCTTCGCCCTTGTGCTCAGCCGGTACGCTTAAATGATCAACACATTCATTGCCAAGATATACATATATAGACCAGCTTCCTCTCTTAGAGGTTTAGAAGTTTTCTTCCTCTGTGCTCACTATCATACATCTATCATCATTTGTGATTCATCAACAGAGTCAATGACCGGGCGGCAATGAAATCAACCGACGGTGAAAAAGTTGCAAGATTGAATTTAATGATGACGCAAATCTCAATTAAATTTGTAAATTGGCGCCGGAGACCGGTTTTCATAACGACTCTGATTTTTACGCTTGGAGGCTTCAAATGACTATTGGATTACATCTAAAATTGTAGTCGTAATTGAGGAAGGAAGCGTTATCTTTAATTGCTGGCGCTGATCGTGATTCTTGCAGGAAAATTTGCGCTTTAAAACAAAACTAAATCTACCCTATCACTTCTATACACGCTACTTCGCATTTTACGCTTCAAAGAGTAACATCAAGTAGACTCAAATGTTTAATGCGCAGATAAAAAGTGAAATTGCAGGAAAAAAAGTGAATAATTACTTAAGTCGTGCGAATTTTTTATAGTCTGAACTACTTATATGTACTAGGCTTTAGATACTTAAATAAGAATACGCTTATTGATTCCAGATATATTTCCTAAAATAGTACATTCTACACGTCATTCACTCTCACTTCCAGAATCGGAGCGCCTCTGAATCATCGCTCTGATTGCCCCGATCACGACAGTAACCTTGAATTACCTTGAGACGGTTCATCGCGGGTTTTCCTCATTCCTCAGACAGTCGCTAACTCGTAGTCTCTTCCATTTCGACTCGGGAAGAAGTGTGAGTAAGGCTTCGGCGCCTCAGAAAGAAAAAAATGTAACGATTTTCCCCGTTTCTGTCTCTTCCGTAATCGTGAGAGGATTCCCCGTCCACAAGACTTAATCCTCCGAGTCCTTCCGCAAACTTGCGGGGGAGATGCAAGTTTTCATCGCATCCTTATCTCGTATTTGAGTTCGAGTCTGTCTTCCTACAAACGGCGGCCGCTTTCACGGTGCGGAGTCTTAAGGTTTTCTCTCTACGCCGGCAACAAAGAGAGTTCTTTGGGTTATCAAGTGTTGGTAGGGTTTTCGAGGGGTTTTATAGGGTACCGCTGTTCCCTGGCGTGTTTGATTTGAGATTTGAGACCATGAGAAATGTATTTGTTCGAAACTCGAGTTGTTTCGTATCTGTCGACAAAGGAACGATTTGAAGGGATGGACTTATCGTGGGATTTTCCTCTTTAAACGCAAGCAGAAAAAATTGATTCTAAATACCCTTATTTTTGGTACTACTCTAAATTTGGGCGAAATGAGGAGGAAAGATTATCACACTAGTTACGTTCGTACTTGTATGTCTGTAATTTCATCACCCTGGAGACTGGTTGGATACTTATCCCCTCTACCATTAGCTCTTGAGGGAGTGAGGCTTACTATGAGAGATGAGGAATGATGTATATTGACCTTGTATTCCTCTGAATAAGTGACGACGTAATTGCTGCATTATGTCCCTGTGAATATTATAATAATTTATATATTCATACATTTTTTATAACATGAACCTATATCTTCAAAGCATTCAGTATGAAGCTACCAAAATTTTAGCCATTATTCACTATCACTCATACCTCCGTATCTGTCATTCTATCACAGCCATGATTTGCGAGACAAAATTAAAGAAAAGATATTTTTTGCTGTCCTTCACCAAAAGACGAAAAATATTCCATTAATTAAGATATCTCGATAGCTTATTTGGCTAAGGCATCCGCCCGGAAAATGGAAGATTCCTGGTTCGTGTCCTGGTCCTCGCAGACATTATTCATGTCCGGTTTTCCTTGGTATTTCCACAAGTTACACGCCTTTACGTTCAAAGCCACCTTTACCCTTTTTATTGTGGGTTAAGATATTTTTGCAGAAACCCTCAATGAATGTAATTAAAAATATATTATTGTAGGAACCCTTTCTTTATTCAAGTATGTATTCCAATACTGATATTTATAAATGCCTGTTAAGACGGTCCTGCGGTTTATCATAGAACATTTCTCCGCAACAACGACCCTCTATAGCAGTTCTCCGCGACCTTTTCTCACCTATGACACACCAAAATTCTTCCTAGAATTCCGCGGCACACCAAAACTAAAATATGTAGGTATTAAATTGATATTATTTTGCACACCAAAACTAAAATATGTAGGTATTAAGTTGATATTATTTAGTTATAATAATTATTCTATACTACATTTTGAAAAATAGACAATATTATGAAAAATAATTTGTCATTGTGTATTAAATACATCATGAAAAATTGTAAAATGTCAAATACATTGAATTTGACCGCGGCACACCGGTTGCGGAGCACTATATGATGCTCTATAGCATCTCCAAATGACGCAAACGAGCTTGACGGTGCGTGATTGGATATTACCGCGTTTATGCGGAGATAGGGATTCATAAAGAGATTGCTACTCTTCCCTTGGTCATCAAGCTAATTAATAGCCTTTCTATGCCCTCCTTTCCGCACCTACGAATTTAATCCTGCTGCCCAGCAATATCTCACACGTCAGATCTCCCTCCATTTCTTCCGTTGGTCCCCCTTTGAGGAAAGTGGTCCTTTGCCGTACAAAAATAGCGCACCCGGCCAATGTCGTTCTGAAATCTGTTGTGCTTTTTCTCTGGTGCCAAAGGCGTTATTAAGTTTACGGCCATCACGGTCTGCGTTCAAAAGCGTCCTCCAACGCGATTTCGCATCAATGCACGGGTGGGCTGTGGATTTTCACCTGAGCCAAGTTGAGGCCTCTAATAAGATTCTCCCAAATATATTACTGAGCGGGGCAATTTGAAAGTGAGGTCCCGTTCTGCTTAAACAGTTTTGTGTATTCGTTTTCTACCGTCAGTCACCAAGGGCTATCTATCCGAGAATAGGTTTGTTGGAGGCTTCCTTGTCGTACTGTCCCCTGCCAGTCTTTTAATTCCTCAACATTCCTAACTTAAATGAAAGGAACTGCGCCGTTGCCGGGAATCGAACCCGGGTCTCTCACTTGTCGGGCGGTTGCTGTGACCTCTAAGCTACCACGACAGAACAATCTTTCAATTTATTTTGTGCTAGGATGGGATTCCTAACGTAAACAACGCCACTCGTATCTCGTAATTCAGCGTATACATTCCTTTTTAATTCTTTCATTCAGTCATCCGTGTTTTTTGATTGAATTTCCTCTTCTCTTTTTCGTTGTTTTTCATAGACTGAATCACGTTTGCTTTTATGGTAAAAGAGGACTTATTTTCCTTAAATTCAGCTGGAAAAGACTGGATAGGATTATGTAGAATACAGGGGAATAAAATGCTCGTAAAAAAATGAAACTGTAAAATTAATTTCAGTCACGGAATTGATAAAGGAAGAAAAAACCATAAGTTTGTTTGGTTATGAAAACTGTGAATAGTTTCTATAAAATGAATATAGGAAATAGTTTGTATGAAAGCAATTTAGGTGCAGGAAAACCGACTAGGAGTAAAGAACTGTCAAAAACTCTCTCTTTAGATTGAACTGGAAACACTATGATATATTTCGTAAAATATTGATGGAAGAAATTTGTTCAGAAAAATGAAATACACCTTAAGCTCTTCGTACTCAGAGCATAGCATTTCAATGAGACAGAATATAATTATTGTACTGAGGCGAAAATTAGTAACACATTAATCGATACTACTGCTACTACTAAAATTATCAATTTAAATTGTCAATATTTTAAGACTATTTCAACTAAGAGAAACGCATATAAAATTTGTAACACTTAACATCCACAATTAGTTTATTATTTCTTGGATATTGTATATATGTTTGTATTTAAATTATTTTATGTTATCTAATTCAAGAGTTCTTTTTTTACCTTTGTATTTATTACCTTAATTGTATATTGTGTTGTTACTTTATAATAGCGCACATAATTGTGGATACCTGTTTACACTAAATAAATAATAAGAATAGATTTGTACTTAATAAATAAATAGTTATATAAATATCCATCATCGTTATGGAGTAGTAATATTATTGTGAAAAGTGCTTCGACAGCTGAGATAATACCACCGGGAATCGAACCTCGGACCGCATTAGCCCAAGTCCATCCTTATGGATTTAATTTTAGTCCAAGGAAACCATCTCCATATTGTCCTTAAGCAATCGAATTTTTATTCCCATGAACTGTGCAACCTCATCTGCACTCCCTTCTTTTATGGACGCGTTTCTTCATTAAAGGGTATTTTCAGCGATATGCAATCTTTCCTGGAACACGCCGTGACGATAATTATCATCTCTTTCGACACTCTCGAACCTTTCATGCGTATCCCTGGTGTAAAGAAGTACTAGAAAAAGATAAGGGAAAAATGGGTCAGTGTTTTCAATCGGTGACGTCACCGGTTCCTTCCGTGCTCACCTTTCTCCGGTGGAAAAGGCGTCGCCCAAATTCGCTCCAATTTGGACGGCGCGTTAATTAATGTCCGTACTTTGCTGTGTTTACGAGGGGAACTGCTATATAACTCCTCACTTTTTCGTCGCGACTTCAAACGTTCCGGTCTTTTTAGAGCGGTGAGAGAGTCGATAAGTTCCTATTTTTGCAGAAACGGCGTACTTTTGCAATTCCTTGGGCGGTTTCTGGAACATGGTTTTATCTTTCGCGAGTGTATTGTTTTCGTGATCAACAATTCTGAAACTCATCATGGTTTGGTATTTTTTCGCCCGGTATGTAATACTACGTAATACTTAATTACTAACAAATTTTTTGTCACTGCTAGGTTAAGCGTTGGAAAGGTAGCAGGCTAGTAAGCACGGCATGGTAGTTCAGTGGTTAGAATACCTGCCAGTAAAGTGGGAGACCTGGGTTCGAGTCCCAGTCATGTCGCTATTTTCAAATTTATTATCCTTGGGATGTTAATATTACAATGCTCTATTCCGGTTAAGTTTTCCGTTTAGTAACCGACGTTTTTTTTCTATCCTTTTCCAGGTGATTGGATTTTCTTCCTCCGTTCAAACAGTGGCCACTACTGAAATCATCCAGGTAACGTATATGAACTTTTTCATTCTTAATTAGGTACGTTTTTTACTTAGAATCACATCGCCCGAAGCAATATCTGTTTTTTGAGTTCTGGTTTCGAAGCGTAGCTCATAAAGACTTCGAAGAGCCTCTCTCTATCGAAATAAAAGATTCTCTTGAGTGAACCGGCTAATTCCTTATCGAATTGTGTCACAGCTTCAGGTTAAGTTTTTTTATTGTTATATTCTTATCTGAGCGGCATGATGCGTTGTTAGGGAGTTGTTAGGAAACATTTAAGTGGTTGATAGCTATCAAACTTTTCTCTTGGTTTCTGTGAATAAAGAATGTTTATTCGTTAGATTCCTAATTAGTTCCATTATATATTCGAGAAAGCGCTTGAATTGATTTGAATTTGTGCGAGTGATTTGTTTTGAAAGCTTCGCCTCTAAAATTAGTGTTAGGACTGGCTGTAGGCTTTATAATCATTTGATTTTAGGTTCAAATACGTTAACGTTACACTTTAATTAAAAATTATCCATGAGATAACAAAATCCACTACTTCGGCCTCGACTTTGTGGTTATATATTCATGATGAAATATTAATATAATATTAATATTCATGATGAAAAGAATAAGACACACTTATACACGTTACCACAGGATAATGTGGCAACGTGTATAAGTGTTTCTTATTCTTTTCATCGTTTTTTATCCATGAGATATTCATCCACTAGCGAATTTGCCGTTCGTATAATTCAAATATCACAGAAGTGAGAAGTTTGATTATCAAATGGTTTTCCCTGAATCGATTCGACTTTTTATTTTTGAAGACTTTGTTTTTTGAAATTATGTCCTACATAAAATGAACATGTACGAAATAGTGCCGTATATTGTGTTCTATTGGAAATCATCCTCAAATTTTTTTATTACTCCTTCCCTTGAGTGGATTTTATCTTAAAGTTATTTGATATTATTTATATCTTAGTGAATTGTTACCTTACGATTCCCAGGTTAATAATGGTAATTTTTTCATACTGCGGATCGTATTGCTTTCTACTATTCTATATGTTCGTCTCGGCAATAAGCTAATAAACAAGATTTAATGATTATTTACCAAGAGATATCAATAAATAAGGAGTCCTGGCAGCTTATCGCATTATCCTTTGCCAAAACAATTCTACGATGTCTTTGAAATAAAGCTTATCTAAGCTGTCCAGTTTATTTGGCGTTTCACTGTTTACTGTTTGTTTTTGCCCCTTTGTTATTCTTAAGCAATGAAATTTACATTCTCGCACCAAAAGGGAATGATTTTTATGTACTCCTCGTTCATATTCGTCGTAACAATGAGCGATTGTTTGCTAGCTCGAAGAGTGAACTGTTCATTGCAAAAGGATCGTTCGCTGAATGCCTTACTTTTTGGTGACAATGTCGATAACAATTTTAATCCATCATTTAAGTACGAGTGAACGAATGGAATTTCAATTACACATCTTCGGTGTGGTTCTAGATTCGCAAGGTCTGTTTTCAAAGATTTCTTGATCGATGTATCGATAGGTGTAGATCGGTAGATAGAGGTTGATCGATCGATAGATGTAGATCTAGCGATACATGTGGATCTATAGATAAATAGATGTATATCAGTCGACAGATGTAAATAGATTGATAGCAAATTGATCGTACGATAAATGTAGATCGATCTATCGATGTTAATCTATGATCGATGAAGTTCGATGATCGATAGAGATCGTCGGAACAGTTCTGGCCATAATCGAGTTAATTTTTGGGTACTTCCTTTAGAAGCGCGTTTAGAAACGAATGACTCAATTAGCTCGTCTTCGTGACTGATACGTGTCCTATTGCAGCTAACCTACAAGAGAGGATCGTGGAGTTGGAACAGATGTTAGGGAAGTGTTCGATGGGAGAGTGATCGTTCCCCCACCCCCTCTTGTGTGTTTATAAATACACGGCCACTATGTTGCACCTTCGTCGCATAACTCACTCATTTCCTCTTCAGAGTGACGCAATCCTGCCATCGTCGCGGCCTTGGGGAAGCAGTTTTGATCTTCTCTATTTCAAAACAGGTGCAACAGCCTCACGGAAAGAGTGATTGAGAGGATTTTCACGGTGGCGAAAGGAGAATGGATCCAAACGTCCCTTAATCCATGCTCATTTTAATTGGAGCAAGGCCGCGATGGTGCTGCCCCTTTTTTCGTTGCGGGCAACGTTGAAAAATTAGTTAGGCGAAGGCTCCTCAGGGTTTTAGTACGTCATCATGGTATTCCATTGGTGGAAATAGTTGGTGTTCAAGGAAAAGTTTCGTGCCGGAGAGGGCTATCGAATTATAAGCCCTTAGTATCAAAGGAGTCGTTAGTCTGTACAGTATTCAGCCCGGAGAACGGTTTAAGCCTCATACACGCCACCACTTGCTACCGGAAGTTCTGGAGAGGGAATGAGGCATACTAGGCGAGGGAAAGGCGATGAATGACGTAATTTGGCTTTGCTTTCCTCACTAAGATAGAATACTAACTATATATAACTATAATACTAACTCTTGGAAAAGTTTATATATTTGCGGAACCCTTTGTATAGCTTTCTTCACCTCATTTCGATAAGCAGTGACCAGAATGACCGCCATTATATATTTGATATAATCTCTCAGTATATTATACAGATATAGAATAGATATATAGATTTAAATATACATATAGAATATATAGATTGGATTTAATTTCTCAGTATGTTATATTGTATATTTGATATCTCGGTAGCTTTCATGTTATGATAGCCGAGAACTAAATTGATACAAAGTTCAATAAAAGATACAGTTCCTCTATTCTGTAACAAGAGACTCGCGTAAAATATGCCAATCGTCAATATATACTGTCAGGGAAGTAAAATTAGCAATTATAGTATTGAATTACTACTTTAAGCTCTGGTACTAGTACTTTACTAGGTGGTGCAATCAAATTTACAGCTTAATTGAATATCGTAAGGGAATTAAAATAAAATATGTTTTTAATTTAATAACTTTATGAAGAGGAATAATATTTCGGGAGAAAAGATGATTCTTCTTTAATCATTTCATAGTGTTAGGGGTCGGGGACAGTCGGTCCGAATAATTTTCAAGTATTTCTTCGTAGCGATGTTAATTAAGGTATGCAAATTCTATTATTATTTTCATTACTGCATTCATGATACATTATTAGATTGTCATGTTCATAAGGTATGCAGTAGTACATACTTACGTTTGTACCACAGAGATAAATTCGCGCATTTCCAAAAACGGCGTGAAATAACAGAATGTTTTTAGTGAAAAGCAAGGAATTTACTGTAAACCCCATACGAAATGAATGCTTGTCGTAATATTTTTTTAGCATTCAGTGGAATCTTACCAGAAGATCACAATTTTTAATTCGCGGGCGATATCATTGTTCCTTCACGAGTCTCAGCCAACCTGTGACCCCATTTTTAAATTTGGAGAACTGGGTAAGCTCCCTTCTTTTACTGCTCGTCTCTAATCTAAACTCGGAGTAAAAGTGGAATCGGACGAAAGCGGAGAGTTTCGAAACCCCCCGCAGACGTTTTAATTTTTGTTTACCCTTCCGCGATAGATACTTAAGAAGAAAGAACTTGAGATCGCTGACCCGGTTGGTTGGCACATTTGTTAACACGTCTGCTTCCACGAAGAAGAAAAGCGGTGAATAATCGATGAAAATAGCGAAGGGAGAGGTGACTCATTAGCACGCGATCGTTCCATATAGTTTCAGAAGTATTTTTATCAATACTATTTAAGGGCTTCTGGTTAAAAAATAATTCGGGAATAGAACCACTTGTGAGTCTATAATTCATCGCCATCAGTGGTAATCTGCTTGTTAAGGTCTTTGGTGTCACTCTTCCATTTTCTCTATTCTCTACCCTGCCCTTCATTTCTGCATATCCTTTTCCTTTCTTCAATCGATCATCTTTACTTTCTTCTTCCTCTGTTTATGCTACCCTCCACTGCTCCCTCTTTCGTATCTTTTAGAAAACGTATACTTTTAATGAGTAATGTATCCATTCTCGGTCATGTTGCCATATCTTGATTGATGAAATATTTATCATTTGTCTGTTGGTACGAAATAGAGGAAAATGTATCTTTTATTTACTTTTGTCTCAGTCTTGTTCATGGCTGTGATGATATGAAAGCTGCAGAAGTATGAGTCATGCTGAATAATAGTATTAATTAAGCTTTCTCCTTATGCAATGTTACGAAAAGTGTTTCTCGTCGAATCATTGTGCTTCACTGACGTTTGTTTCATGATTAATTTTATCAATGAAATTTATACCCGGTCCATTGGCTTAAATGGTAAAGTCTGGCATGGTTCTCTATCCCAATCTTATTTGTATTTTTTATTTTCTAAAATGTTTATCGATTTGCATTTCAGTATTGGATATTTTCATTTATCAGTTCTTTAGTGATTGCTAGCCTTTGATGGATAACTTTTGCCACATTATTATGTCTTGCTGTATAGTTATGGCTTGCAAGTGCATAGAACCCCACCATGATGTGGTCTATTTACTCAGTTTCGTGTTTTAAACGTAATGGTCGAAAAGGTTATTAATATTGTGTATTAGAGAAAGGAAGAGACAGGTAGCAACATAAACAATTGGACGGTATATATCTAAGTAAAAGTATTTATTGTCTGGAAAGTGGAGAACGTTATTTAAATTGCGAGATAAGACGTTTTAGGTACTATGAGTACATCTAGCTACATGACGCGATCATGTGTCGCGATATGAAGTGAAAGCGTCAGTTTCAACGAAGTTGCTTTTCCAATTGGAAGACTTACTGATCCTGAGAGAGATGACACGGATAAAAGCGCGTTCGTTTAAGGCAATGCGTTTCGAAGCGGCGTATAGCAACCCTGTGTATAAGCGCTTTATTCCCGTTTTTATATTCGGGGCAAGGTTGAAGCTCTTATTCCGCCGCGCGGCCCAAATAGTTGGGTAAATGGGCTCCGTTGAAGCAGGGATTGTGGTTGAGGAAGAAAAGGATTTGTTTTGCTTCTGACCGAGGGTGAAACAGGTCAAAGCAAGAGTTTCGTTTCGGAGTTAAAAGAGCTTCGATTGGAGGAGATGTTTAGGTCCCAAAGGGAGTTGTTTTAAGCCTGAGAGAGTTGGGATAGTTAGAGGGGGTTAATGAAATTGCGGCCGAGGAGGAAAAGTTGAGGGAAGCTGGGATTGGATTGGTTAAGGATAATAAGGTGAAAGGAAGCCGGGGTAGTTGGTAGTGGTCATGGAAGTGGAAAAGTAACCAAAGGATAACAACCAAGGGCAACGACGAATGAAATGCTTTTGTTCATACCTTTGCGTTACAGGTCTAAGGCGTCTTCCTTACAGATCCCTAGGGATCAGAGGCGTGGAGTGCTAACGTATGACAGATGACCCGACCCTGTTTCCTATCGCAATGTTTCATTAGTTTTTCGTTGTAATATTGTCGTGAGATAAAATCGAAGAAAAATTCGTACACGCTAATTCATTGTTTTCTATTCCTTAATTAAATCTTTAATTTATTATTATTAATTATCTTGAATCCTATTATCTTAAATCCTATTTATTATAAAGATTTTATGCTTGACCATTCTCGTCTCCTCTGCTTGAGGTTCCAGAAATTTGTAGTATTTGAAATTGGGAACAAGTGTTAATTTATGATTTGCTGTAAAATATTTTTATAAATTTCTTTATTTAATGTTCATTTTTCTAAATTGACTCACTAAAGTTTGAGATACATTTGTGAATTAATATTTTCGTGTTATCACATGTCACAAGGAAGTTGAATTTTTTTATAGCAAACTCCGTGATATAGAGCTTTTTTATTATCAGTATATTATATAACAATCATACATACATCTTCCTAATATTACTAATGAATTCGCTGCATTGAAATAATGCTAAATTAATCTTTCCGTGTATGGAAATGTACGAATTGGTGGGTGTTATTAATAGCGAATTATGTTTGTGTTTATAGCGCTAATTTTGTCGATATTCAAAATTCAAAGTATCGAAATAAGTGAATTCAGTCATATACTCGTAGACTGCGTATTTTAGAAAATTTCTAGAACTGGTTGATTCTGTGATGCCGTATCTGGTTCCTGCGACAATGTGCTGATGTGAATTATAATATTTATCTAATGTGCTGATGAGTATAGAGAATATTTTTATATTGTCATTTTGATGGAGAAAAATGTTGTTTTAGGCTGTAGTAGTACGAAAAAAACTTAAGAGAATATCTAATTCGGTTGTTATAGAAACGTTACTTATACTAATTATTAGCAGTTACTAATCTTCGGCAACCCCGTATTTTACTTTTTTATTAAAGACATAAACACTCAAAGGCAGCAAGTGGCAACCTTTAGACTAAGTAAAAATGTAGATATCAGTTCATTGAATCATATATGGTTATCTTGTATCGTTTTTTATATAGTGTGAACTTCGTTTTCGCTTCGGCTCGATTTTATCTTCCCTTTACTTGGATAATTTTGTGATCATATACTTTGATATGTGGTGCAGTCAAGAGAAAAATTTATCTTCCATTACTTTTGTTTCGGACTTGTTTATGACTGAGATAACAAGGATGCTAGCGAGGTATGAATGACGTTGTATCATAACTTTAATTTTAATCACTTCATTAATTGATACAGAAAGTATAATTCATAGGATCACTGAGCAGCATGTGCTTGGACTTTTATCGCTTCGGTCTCTCTAATTCAGCGAGGAAAGGAAGACAAACTACCTCACTCCTCATCGTACCTATTTGCAGAATCCGCTCTCCAAGTCTTACCGTAGTTAGTTTGAGTATACTGTTTGAGGTGATACCCAACCAACTCTCGGAACAGAGATGCCAACGTATCAAGCGATCAAGAGTCACCAAAACTCCAAAAGTCATCAAATACCAACGAAAAACCCAATGCGCATTTCACTCCCCCAAGAGAGCATCTTCAGGGGCAAAAGGTGACTCACACTTTGCAGTGCAAGGCACAGGTGGCTTTTGGGGCTTTGGTGACTATTTTGGTGCCTTCAGCTGTGTGTCTCACTTCATATCAAGCGATATTTGGTGGAACATCTCCATAATCTTAAATAAATTACAGAGATGCCTATTTATTTTCGAAATATCGCTAAATGAGCCCCGAAGAGTAGCTAAAAAGTCGCCAAAATGAGATAAATTATTTCGCTAAAAAGTAGTTAAAAATAAAATTACTTAAATCCGCATTTATAAATGTAGCATCAGATCAGGAATTGCATAATTTAAATACATCATAAGATTATTGCGTCTTCAATCTTTAAAATTTCATTTTGGTTTCTAGGTCAGTCAAGCTTTTAATGTTACAAGTACGTAGTGAAGGGTCTGTATAACAGTCATACTAGATGAGATATCGCTGCAACAAAAAAATGCGCTAATAGAGGTGAAAATTCTCTATATCTAGCGATAAAATCGCTAAATTGCGTCGCGACTATGCTTCGGGCTGATGACTATACTAACAGACCGCGTTCCCCCAGCTTCCGCAGATACCGTAACGAGAGCAAGTAATTTAACTCTTAATCGCGGATAATTTGATTGGGGTCGATGACTGTGGAATAGTCTTCAGCACAGGTTTAATGAGCTTATAAGTTTGAAAGCCTCTGCGATAGGCTAACGCTAATGTGGTAGATTATGTTGAGGAGCAGCAATGATTGATGAAGACCGATGAAGTGGCCGTGTGTGGAAACTCTCGAGACAGAAGCGAGTGCGGGTGTTGGCCTTGGGATCTGCCATCGCGTGAAGAACCTCACTTGACGCTTTCGTTTTGTTTCCTTGCCAAGAGGAGGCCTAGAGACACGCGCTTCCCCTTTTTTTTAACCTTTTCTATTTCGGTTTCGCAAAGCACGAGGATTGGGGCAGGGCGGAGGCCGTGTATTTTGGAAGCCTTCTCAAACGGGCCCGCCCCCGCTACACGCCGACCCCTTTCGCAGCCCACGACCAGAAAAAAAGCAGATGTTACCCTATACCGAATAAAACCGAATCCGCATCTATCGCTTGAAGTTTTGAAAATGAATATATCCCTTGAAAATTTTCCGCATTTTAAATAGTACATACATACATACTTGGGAATTTATTTCTCGAAATTGACACTATAAAGTCCCATCTTCCATTTAACCAATGAGAAAAGAATACAAAGAATAATACAGAAATATGCAACCTTAATCGATAAAAATAAAGACATTGAAAATAAAATAATGTGAATACAAATGTTAAAATACAAAATTTTAAAGATGCAAATAATAAATATACAATTATTAAAAGCATTGGTATTAATATTACAAATTTAAAAAATACAATTGTGAAATACAGATATTAAAAATAAAAAGAAATATTAAAATGCTCATAGTTTAGAGTATAATGATGAAACATACAATTGTTGAAGGGGGGGAAATAAAATAAATAAATATATAACCATTATAAATTTGGAAAAAATCAATACATGCAGAAAATAATGAGTGCTGAAAATAAGGACGTTAAAAAAATAATAAAATATGACATATTAGTGATTGTTATTGCCTGTGAAATTCTGTTCGGAAAGGAGGAGTTTAGAAAGGTGCTTCTTAAATGAGGGTGGGGAAGGTGAATTTCTGAGTATAGGAGGGAGTGCGTTCCAGTGTCTACAGGCAGTGACATGAAAAGATTGATTGTATTTGTGATCTTTGCGTAGGAATTTGCATTAAATTATTGCGGCGGTGGTAGATTGTGTTCATACTATTGAATAAGGTGGAAAGATAATGAGGTTCATTGTGAAAGTTGATTGAGATTTTACCTCCCGTGTGCTCCAGTAAATTAAGTTTAACATCGAACTGACTGTAATGTATTCAGCCCGAAGGCCGGTTGGGACCTCATCCCCTCTGTCATCAGCTGCGAAAAGCTAGAGAAGGGAAATGAGGCTTACTAGGCAAGATGAGGAGTGAGGTATTTTGCCTTTGCTTTTCTCACTGAGCCAGAATGCTATAAGCAGAACATGCCCACGTTTGTGAAGCACAATGACTCTACGAGGAAAACTTTTTGTAATATTGCATAAGGTAAAAACCTTAATCAATGCTATTATTCAGCATAAATTATACCTCAGTAGCTTTTATATCATCACAGCAATGAAAAAGAATGAGATAAAGTAAGTAAAAGATACATTTTTCTCTATCCCATATCAAAAGACAAACAAAAAATGTTTAATTTGCCAAGATATGGTAGCAGGACCGACAGTATGCAGTATTTGTATAAATTACCATGAATGTTGGACATACTTTCTTAATATACTGAGCACTTTCATAATATCATCATCTACACATCCTCTTTTTTTATGAATGCTCACGTAATTGAAGCTTTTGCGTTGGCAACTTTCTTTTCTTCCTCTGAAGTCCCTGACCGCAAGCTTATTAGCGATAGCGAATTCGACGTACGCAATCTTCGTCGGTCCCACTTATCTTGTAACTTCAGGGTATTTCTGTACATGAACGAGAAAAACTAAATGAGTGGCACGTATCTCTCTATCCTGTACCAGAAGGTAAATGAAAAGTGTTTTATTATACATCTACATAAGTACCCTGCAAGCCGCCTTTCGGCGTGTGGCAGGAGGCGTTCGAGTTAGCTCTTTAACTTATTGTTATCGCGTATCGTTCGCGAAAGAATGAGTCCCTAAAACGACTTGTCCTCGTATATATTTCTCTTATTTTAAATGTTATATACTCTTGCTTGTGAATTATCTTGACAAGGGTTAAATGGAAGATGGGACTCTTTAGTCCCAATTTCGCCCAATAAAAAGGACGCTTGTATTGTATTGTATTATTTGACGCTCATTGTCGGATCGGTCGAAGTAGCAGGGGAGTCGCATAATACCGATTACGTCTTCCGAAAATGTACCCTATCTGTATTTCTCAAGCAATCGCAGCCTAGCTTCTAATCTATTTTCTTTCGATGATTCCCAACCTGCGTCTTAGAGTATTTGCGTATCGTTTACTTTTATATCGTAGAACTTTTTAACAAATCGTATCGCCTTGCGCTACACTTTCTCGAATTCATTAGCATTCGCATCATCCGCTGGGACCCTTATACTCGCCGCATATTCCTATTCATCAAGATATGTTAGCAGGAACAGAAGAAAGTGTGTGTGTATATATATATATATATATTTTTCATAAAAGTACATACATTTCGGAACGCCAATTTTATTCTTCAAAATTCTGCCGATCTTTCATCCGAAAATAGCAGATTTTGCCTCATGAAAGCTATTGGACGGAGGTCCGCTTGTTAAAATTTCCTCCTCTCAGATGCAGCTTATTTTCATTATCGCAGGAACTAATACTTTTTCACGCAGTTGACGTTTTGAATCTTGGGTTTTCCCCCCATATCCCTGCTAGTGACGTCTGGTCGCGGAGTTTTATTGCTCTATCTTTTTGGCTTCGTTCTGGCTCTTCCTCGCTCCATTGCGCGGGTGGTGCATCCTCTTTGAAAGACGTCTCAACGCTCATTTTTTCGCGAAAGTAGAGCG
>KZ308728.1:452309-494073 GCA_000376725.2 Ladona fulva
GCAAATATAAACTATTACATACAACTAGATATAGATACACATGAAAACAAAGATTTGGGTCGTGGGGAAAAACTTTTCAACTGAAGGCTTATTAATATCGTGTACCAAAGAGAATCTCTGTACGCGTTTCAGATTAATACCTAAATGCCAATTAAGTTGTTCGTTGCCTTAGGATCCTTATTGATTTTTTAAGAAGTCTTAAATACCTTCAGTAAACGGTCAGCCGATGTTTTCAGCGAAAATGCATGTATGCTTAATTAGAGTTGTAGATTTTTAAGTTACGTCAATCGGAAATTCATTTCTGATAGGAAAGGTGACTCGTTCTTGGAAAGAACGCTCTTGTTTCTAACTATAAATAGGCTTTTCTGTGAGTAGAACACTCTTCATTCCAATTTCTTCTGGGTTATCCTCATTTCACGCAATAAATATCTGATGACTCTTGTAATGATCACGATCATTGTACCCAATTGACCAAGTATTGCTTATCGTTGGTCCAGATTACGCCATGAAGTCATGCCTAAAGATTTTATCTGAAGCTAATACTTGAAGCATATTCTTACTTCTTTATCTGAATCTCAGGCCTACCATTGGTACTGATGGCGTAAATGATAATTTTTCTAATTCATATCGCAAATGTCGATTCGTCGTTTTTGCAGGATTGATAGGTAAAGGCGCCGTGATTATTTCATTGTGTGACAAGATTTAAAAATCGTGCATCCAGCAGGACATTTTGCACCATTTCCAACGTATAACTCAACGCAAGAACGTATCATGCGTGAATGGTGATTTAAATGAAGTATTCGTAATATTTGTACCACTCACACGTACACGGTCTTTACCTCATCGCAGGATCATGCGGATTATCCTTTATTATCTACCGACTCCTGTAACTTTATTTCATAAAGTAGCTCATCATTTCACCATCCACCCAGGGGCTACTTTATGCTATCAGATACTCTAGGCGCAAAGATCAGAGTGAGGTCCCCACTAGGAGTTATGAGTAACAATTCGAATTTTTTCAGAAAATACATAAATATACACCCTATAGAAATAGCATTTCCCTAACTACGACAGGAATAAATAAGTTTTGATTTACCGTCTGTCTGTGAAATATTCAGCCCGAAGGCCGGTTGGGACCTCATCCTCTCCACCATCAGCTACGAAGAGCTAGGAGAAGGAAATGAGGCTTACTAGGCAAGATGAGGTGTGAGGTAGTCTGCTCTGTCTTTCCTCACTGAGCCAGAATCCATAAGCAGAACAAGCCTACGCTAGAAAAGCACAATGATTCTAAAAGTAACCCTTTCTGTAACATTTCATAAGGGAAACCTTAATTAGTGCTATTATTCAGCATAACTCATACCTCAGTAGCTGTCATATTATCACAACTATGAACAAGACTGAGACAAAATTACATAAAATATACATTTTCCTCTATCCCGTACCAAAAGAATAAATGATAAATAAATAAAAGAATATGATAAATATTTCATTCATCAAGATATGGTTGCAGGAGCGACAATATGTTGTATTTCTTTAAATTACAATGAATGTTGGATATACTTCTTACATTATAAAGTGACATAAATAATGGAAGATATCCTGTAAATATATTATGTATAGGTAGTATTTCTATGAATAACAAAGAAAGATGGATATACTTTACAATCTAATACATCCTATAAACATATTATGCAAAAATACTCAAGAAATATCAAATTCTTCCTTGAAGCGAAAAACCAGAACAGTTTGTTATTGAGATTTTATTAACAGTCTTATTGAGACCCTCAGCTAGCTCCAATTTTGCCTAATTATAAATCCGTCCCCGCATCCAACAACATTTGTCTTTCCTTACATGCTTTCCCTTGCTTAATACATTTCCTGACTTGCTTTCACGTCCCTAACCTTTCAGACCTACATACATTTGTACATCGTGTTATTTCTTCGATCAAAGAATTATCCTCCGATACCATCTCCAGCTTATTCTCGTTCGTTTCTTAACAACCCAACTCTTCCAGTAATCGTTTATAATTTATGTTTTACATCCATGAATTTGGAATAAACATGGAGTTGTGCCACTTTGCTATTATTCCACTTAACTTTGCTTTGCACTTCCACTCCCTTACCGGCGAGAAACTGCTGATGGCATTTTGTTAAGAATATTGACGGAGATTCTCTAGACGCTTCAATGCTAGTTGAACTTGTGCATTTCACATTTCATTTTAGCGAATCACCGGATCACTTTACCATTTCTACGTCCCTGCCTGCCGGGTCAATACTTACAAGCATTCGCCAATACCGAGGATGCTCGGTCTTACCAATGCATTTGTCTTGCCATAGTAAAAGAACTGCTAACGGTGGACATATTTTCTGTTCATTTTGACTCATTCAGAAGAGCCCTTACCTCCTATTATTTATTTATTTAACCCTTACGGCGAGGTTAGGCTCCATGGGCCTCTCTTACACCTAACCTCTGATTCAGTGATATAAAAAATTAGTCAAAGTCAACTTAAAACAAACATCTATGGTAAATTAATACAATTCTAAAAGTCTTAATATTATATATGCTATTATAATATATATGCTTAAGTCATAATAATATATAATAATTATGAGTCCAGAAGTAATTAATTTTNCCAAGTGGGTAACCTGTTCGCTTGTGGTGAAAGTTGTCCCAGGTTCGATTCACGATGTGTACCCATATTTGTAAAATCACCTCAGCCGTCGAATTATATTAATATTTATACTTAAATTTCAATTATTTATCGATATTTTGACATATTTATTGTTATTGCATTATTGTAATTCAACTTTGTGAGGTTTGCCTGTTTGAATTAAACGAATAAATTTTGTTTAAAAAGTGGAAATTTGAGAAAGTGAATAGAGAATGGGAACTTACCACACACAGCCCTAATACTTGCAGTCAGGCGTGCAGTCTGTTTGCTAATCGGATGCATTGACTCGCCCTGTGCAATAATGGCCATCGAGGAAACATTGTTTGCATCGGCGTGATAATGTCACCACGAGCGTCCAATTGCTTCAATCTCCATCGGAAATCCCGGCGATTTTGAATGCGTAAGCTGCCCTTTCGACCTCTCGAGATAAACCCTTATCGTACAAGTACTCTCTCTGGAGCACATGCAAATAAAAATCTCTGCGATAAACTCGTTGCCAATGAAGAGGCCGTTACTTGAGTGATTTTTATTACCTTATCCGCTCGAGAAAATTAGAAAATCGAATAAAATCGGTCATATTTTTCTAGAGGAAACTCCAAGAGCGATGTTTTTTTTCCTCCTACTGTCGCGAAGCAAACCTTCGCTAATGTAGTTGTCCTCATTGGTGAATTCCTCGTTTGGCTCAATTAATGCTCGTTGCTTATATATTTAGCAATTCCCCCGAGGAAGAGGAAGATTTTGCAAGTGCCGTCATAAGAATTAGACCGTCCTTAATAATGCATCGTAATTTGACGTTGCATTACCCTTATGGCTAAAAATACATAAACGTCACTTTCTTACCATCACAAAGTTCCGCTTGCCTAATAATCACTTTATGTGATCATTCGTTAGTATCTACCAACTCATTCCTGTATTAGTCACTGTAACTTTATCATTCTTAAGACCTTGTTGTATTATATTGTTAAAACGTGTCTTTTATTTGAAATCCTGATTACACGGCGAATAATTATTTTTATACTTACATACTTTCTAAGTTTTACAACTTAGGGCATTTATCTAGTAACACAAGTATATTTCTTGCATATACATTTTATGAGCTGTATCGCGCCACTTGATACTGCGAATTGTTTTTTGTTTAATGGGGAAATTTATTTCATCTGAATATTTTTATCGATTCTTGCTTTCTTTTAATGCAGTCAGCGCCGAATTTGCCGCATTAAAGGCCCGGGGCGTAATATCACGGAGACCGAAAAACATTGCGTCTATACAAAGTAAAATTGTAATAGCTTCTAGTTATCATTTCAGCCAATGAGAATTTTAATGAAAATAAAAGCTTATTACTTATTTGAGTATTTTAAAAATAATTTGCGTTCGTGTGATTTTAAAAGTTTGCAAAAAAACACGTTGATCGAACAGCAATTTAGAAATTATATTTATTAATAACAATGTATTATAAGTGTAGTGAGTTGATACTCACTAAAATTAACTAAATAATAACAATATTAATAAGTTTATTTATTCAACGACACACACAAGCATGTATAGGACAAATCATTGCCACAGGTAGTTACAATTATACTATTATATATACTATCGGTAATTACAAAACTACACTGCATTTTATTACAATTACAGCGTTTTTCATTTTATTACCATTCTACGTTACTTCGAATTTAAAAATATGCATTACTATCGTAATACGTACTGTTTTATTACATCTACAAGGCATTATATCTACTATAATCATATATTACATTTTATATGATAATAACAAAATGTAATGTTTTTATTGTAATTCAAAATATTTCTTCTAGCCTTCCATCTTGTCTATCAATCAACTCTTTGTTATCAGCAGCCGAAACGTCCGTTTCGTAGATTAACAATGGTACATATCACTTAATGACGTGACCCCGCCTGTAATGAGGTCAGCTAGCGCCTTGTATATATAGCCATGTCTACTTTGTATTCAGAATATTAAATAAACTTATGAAATCTTTTCTTTTCTAATATCGGCGGGTATCTAATAGTTAGATTCTACACTACCTTTTTTCGTGCATCTTCTTTCCTTTTTTCCCTTTCAATTAATCATTGTCAACCCGTCTCCCTCGAGTAAAGCCCCACTCTTACGCCTCAGTGCGATCCCCTCTCGGTTCTTTTGTTCTCCGACTGTTTGCGCAGCTCTTGAACGTACGTACCACTACGAAGCTTCGGTCGTCATCAGTCGCTAGGCAAATTTGATTAGTCACGTGATGGCTTTAATGCTCCAAGGGGAAGGGCATCGCGAGGGAGAAGCGTAATCTACTTTTTCTTCGAGTTTTTTTCCCGATTTTTACGCTCCAAATGCCTCTCTTTGGACCGTTGGGATTAGTTCTCGCGGTCATATTTTAGTTTTCGCTCGCCATTTTCGTGTTTCTCCCGCTGTGCGCGGGTCCATCTGGATGGCTTATGACTCAGATGCTTAGAAAGCGTGCCATTCGACGGTTTCTCCAGCAATTTATGATCGTCCAAATGGCCTTCCCATTTGCTGATTTTTTTCTCCCCGCGCAAGAGAGGTTTCTTCCCGCTGAGGTCGCAGCAATGCTCGCTCCGACGTTCCTCGTCTACCGCAAGGTGCATTGTTGCGGTGGGGTCATTGTTGAGTTGGTATTGTTGCGCTAGGAGTACGTGGCGGGTGACGTGGGTCCGTCATTGTCAGGGCCAAGTCAATTATTACTCGCCCTCGTTTTTTTCTAGTCGCTTTCTTCGACGCTTTCGAACTAGTGCAGCGTGGTGCTTGAGGAAAGTAAAAATAGTGGCTGAAATCCCATTAACGTGATGTCCCTAAGCGGACTGATGTTCTGCTTGCCTAAAGACCCGGTAATCCTTGGAAGAAGTGAGATTTGCATGGCGTTGCAGCGGAAATTTGAGCCAGCCCCTTTCATGCTTTATGGAGAAAATTATCGGAATAAACTAGAGGTAATTTCAGCAATGCTTTAGAGAAATAAATGTTGGAATCAGTTAATGTAATTTGGTATGATTCCTGGAGCTTTGACGTGAGAAAACGAAAATCAGCAGACTTATTTGTTTCCATTATCCTTAACGTGAATAATTCAACCAATGTAGAATGTAAAATTCTACGTAAAATGATGCATATGTGTTGAAGAAACTTACTTCACGATAAGGTAACCGCAGTTGTATTCTATTGCCAGCGTTATTTTTGGCTATTGAAGAATAAGTGATGAGCTCTTATTGCTCATAGAAAAAATGATTGCGATAGAAGCCGGTGATGGAAACACTGGCATTATGAAAACTGCAGAATTTACGCCGGGTTCCCAGATAGCCAAGTGGGTAACCTGTTCGCTTGTGGTGAAAGTTGTCCCAGGTTCGATTCACGATGTGTACCCATATTTGTAAAATCACCTCAGCCGTCGAATTATATTAATATTCATTTTACTAATGGCTTTTATGCCATATTTTATCTCTTGGGTGCTTGATGCGGTCTAATCTTCACTTCCTGAAACTACTACATACTTCACTATTATTACACTATTACTTATTTACTATTAACTATTATGCTCTCATTTTTTTAACCAAGTGAAAATTAAATAGATAGCATATAATCTATCTTCGCTGGCCGAACTTGGGGAAATACATAATGAACTAAGAGAAAACACTTTAAGCTCCATTTAAGATATGATTCGACGACCAGTTTCGGCTGATCAGGTTCTGTGGATGGCATTTTAGCCGAAACCGCTCGTTGAATTATTATATATTACAGTGTTTTCCTTTAAGTTTAAATATAAATCATTCTACTAAAATTCTCATAGCAGTGAAATTCGTTTGCCTCTGTTTCTGTGCGTGATTTTTTCAACGTAGACGCTACACCACTGAATTCCGGCCTGTTAGTTTCTTTCGCAACAGAATGCAACATTTTGCCTTTCAAGAATTACAAAATCCCCACCCCTGATATCGTCATTTACTTCTGTACCCTGGCTTAAGCAAACCCATTAATTATGCTAGGCTCGAAATAATCCGCCCAATTCAAAAAAACCCTCACGATTGTTTACCCCAGTCGCACTGTCACGCATCTCCTCTGTTGAACCCACTCTTCCGTCACTGTTCTTTCGTTTCGCCTCTTTTGAGCACGTCCAAACACTTGACGTTTACTTACCTTTCCTAATCTCTGTTCTCTCGCCTGCATTTTCGCCCCCCGATGTTTGCCCTCCCAAACACGCTCACTTCACTGTCCCTTTCGGGGGATGCACTTCCAGCTCGCGTCATTGTCGGAGCGCGGCGATCCGTGCACTCAGCAGCTCTGCCTAAATGCACCGTCAACAACAAGCAAGCCGCTCTCTCGTCGCGCTCATTTGTTTGGATAAAGGAGAACGCCCTCCATTGGGCCACGCTGACGGACCTTGACTGATGAATCTTTTTTTCCCAGAGCTCTTCATATTTCACGGTCTTTGATCTCCCCGAAGCATTTGAAGTCGCGGGGCTGTTGTTTAGACGGCTGAGGCGATTGCGTTGGCTTTTCGTATGTTTTCTCCCTTCATACGTACGACCGTGAAATCCCTCTTTGGTCAGTGGACGTTCATTTATTGTATTTTCTCTCAGTCTTTATCATCAGCGAGTCCTCGAGTGTTATTTACGCTACACGGGAATTTTTAATGATAATTAATGTAATTTATCTCAGTATACAATCCAGTAGAGTAAAATATATAATAACGAATGTATGTGGGTTCCCGGTTATCCTAGTGGGCAAGGCATTCGACTTCGGTGAAAGCGGTTCCGGGATCGATTCCCGGTGGGGGATCACGTGCCTAATGACCTTAGCTGTGGAAACATTTTTAAATATGCATACTGTTCCGTATGTATGTATATACTCGTATACATACGGACATACGTTTTATTTAATACGTAATAAAAAGTAATATATAACTCAATATAACATATATTGCTGTGCAAATGAATCATTATCTGATGAAGTGAAATAATAGCATTGCAATAGATAACATCCATATTTTATACGGATTGGATTGCCATTATGCATTCCTTGGTACAGTTCTGTTTCTATTTTGCTGTTTCAATTCTATTCCATACTATTCTGCTATTCCATGCGATTCTGTTACCTAAGTTTAACGTCATCACCCTTGGAAATAAGTAATAGTTGTAAATGCCCAATCAAATAGAATATTTTCCAGAAATAAGAAACAATTTTCAGCAGCGACTGCTTAAAGCTTGCATGAAAGGTAACAGTTTTTAAATCTCTAAATATAGAGTGTATGGCTGTGAAACATGGCTAAACGAAAAGAGAAGGTTAGAAGAAATGGAGATGAAGTGATAAAGAAATTGTTGAACATAAAGTTGAGTGCCAAAGAGAAAGTCTTTTGTTGTTGACGCATACATTTTAAAGTAAGTGATTGAAATGTGGAATAAATGTACGAATCCTTAGACAAAAGGAGTACCGCGTATTTGAAGTGGCGATGCTGACAGTAGTAGTTGTAAACTTCTCGTTTTTATTGTATATAATGTTGATTGTGTGCTTTATAATGCAAATGCCTGAATTTCCGATAATGGTAGGAGTCTGTCTGTAATGCATTCAGCTGGGACCTCATCCCCTCTAACATCAGCTACGAAGAGCTATGAGAGGGAAATGAGGCTTACTAGGCGAGATGAGGAGCGAGGTAGTTTGCCCTTGCTTTCCTCACTGAGCCAGAATGTTATAAGTAGAACAAGCCCACGTTGGTGAAGCAAAATGACTCTATGAGTAACACTTTTCGTAACATTGCTTGAGGAAAATCCTTAATCAATGCTATTATTCAGCATGACTTATACCTCAGTAGCTTTCATATTATCACAGCCATGAACTAGATAAAAGTATATGAAAGACACATTTTTCTCTATCCCGTACCATATGGCAAATGAAAAATATTTCATTGATCAAGATATGGCAGCAGAACCAATGGTAAAAGATATTAAAATAAACAGGAAAAAGTTTTTTCGATAGATTTTATGCGTTAAAACGATATAGAAAAGATGAGTTGTAAACAACTAAAACGTCGTTGAAATGAATTTCCAGGAAACATTCCCTAACAAACCTGGCCGATATCGATTAGTGGTAAGTTTTATCTCAACGAGTAGTTTCAAACTTTTCCGTCCCTACCAGATGAAGCCAACACTTTTATTAACTGAGTGGTTGGAGAACTTTCCCGCCATTATGCTTCTGCGCGGGAGGCATTATTACGCGATTTTTTCGAAATTGTAATCTTGGAGTCCAAACGTCGAAGCAGTCAGCGTTTCGCAACGTTTCCGTTGGACGAATTTGGCATTTCTTTTGTTTTTTACCATTTTTTTCGTGAGCGCGGTTCATTCTCTCTCGGCCTTTTTTTAACTCTCGCATCCGCGGAGGTTATTATGGCTCCATCCGTTGCTGGGGAAAGAGTTTTTCAAAATCCTCTCTCTCTAAATATATAAATATATGTCTTTCATGTCGTTGCCAGGCGTTGTGCAATTCCATTCCACCTGCTTTTGTCGCCACCGCAGCTGCATGGCGCCGTTGTGGGGCCTCTTCTTTCACCCCATAAATACGGCTGTTTTAGTATCTGTTTCTGTCAATCTGTAAATTTCATGGTCACCCAAGTTTTCTCTTTATCCGTGGATATTTGTCGCCGATGTCCATGTTTGCATTTGTGATTCAGTATGGGTGTACCTCACGCCATGGATGTGTCACTTTCCAATATTGCCGCAACGTATTTACCTTCTTTTTCTCGCCGATTATCAAGTTAGTGTGTGTACGATAAAATCGAAGACTTTACTTTGGTACTAAACGACTTGTGAATATGGTAGCCAATTCTCCCGAATTTGGAGTTGGTTTTCTAACTCCCGGGCACTTACACTGCAATTTTTCTCCCGACTTAGTATGCACATTTTAGCGAAATAATACTGCAAAAATATACTGCATAAAAAAATAAATTTTCTGGTGCTTGTAGTACATGATGATAACTCTTGAGAGTCGAAAACGGTCTTACTGTGTAGGTTATATTCTTGTGGAAACTACAAAGTATTTTTATCTCTCTATGATGTTCCACCAAGTTAAGCTGCACGGCTCATCAGTGCTATGTTACTCACCTTTCCCTAATCTTTTAGAAGTGTGTTTCCCAAACTTTTTCACGCTACCGCCCTCCAACCGTCATCTATGAAAATTAACATCTGTACGGGCAAAGCTAGAGAATAATAAAAAGAAAAATAAACACTGCAGCGGTAAAATATCCACTAAATTACTATAGGGCAATTTCCTTACGCTGTAATAATTCTCTAATTCCAGTAAAACTTGTCGATAAAGAAAGATGACTGGCAATGGGATAAAATTCTTTTTCATCAAGCCCCTCCTTCCAGATGAGACCAGCGCCCCTAGGGGGGTGGTATCGCCCACTTTGGGAATCACTGCTTTAGAAAAAATCGATTATATTAGTATATTTTAGCGTTTAAAATCAAGCATCCTATTCCGAGAACATTACACAGATACAGCAAAGAAACTCCTGACCTCCTCTGCTTTGAGGCATGTTGATGTTTGAGGCTTGCTGAACGTGAAGTCTTATATAACGACTCTTCGATTTCCTCTACTAGCACCTCGCAAATGCATTAAATATAGTGATGCCAATAATAGTATTGATTGAACCTTCATCTTGATTCAATTGGCATCTGTTTCCTTTGCCAATAGAGTCATGATCGTTCCTCAACTGCTTGGCTCCTTGCTGCCTGACTTGAAACAAAGTAACCACGATTTCACGTTACTGAAATTCTCCTTTTATCGTAAAGTGGTGTTGAATGATGGATGTTTGAAATATATATTAATTTTATGCGTTCTGGAAGAGCTGCGTGCCTTTCCTTTAAGGGAACAGTACACCCTGAAAATATTATATATATATCAAAAGTTTTTCATGGTACATATTCAAAAATTAGATTTGAATATTGAAGAATTTTGAAGTATTTATAACAATATAAAGGAAAGATTTGTCTTATTTTTTAATATCTCGCGAGTTATTATTATTCTTGGACCTTTTAATGGCGAGATTATGCCCTAAGTGGGCCTAACTTTCGCCTCGCCTAGTATTTTTTGTACATTGGTTATTACTATTTAAAGAATTCAAAAAAATTAAAATGCACAAAAAAACAAAAGAAAGATTGTTGTCGGGGAAAAATATCTCCACAACTGAGGGTGGTAGAGAAAAATACCCACGTTACCGGAATACACCCACACGATAAGGGTGATGAGAAAAACCCGCTTAATATATCTATATGTGATAACCCGATATTAAGGATAACGCGATATATAAGGGATTAACCTGATATTTAATGCCCCGTACCCAGCGTATTATAGTTAGCTAGATATGTATTAATATGTAGGACGGGGTAGTTGCTAAGAAATGAATGATAACTTACCTTAAGTTCTTACCAAAGCGAGTCCCATGATGAGCTAGTAGGAAGAAATAATACATCAGAAGAGGAGAATGATGGACTTCTTCGAAACAACATTTTCAAGAAGTTCCTTCGCCGAAATTTTGCCGCGCTTCCGGCAATAAAGACACGATTGACAGCACCACCTGCCGGCAGCACGCTATTCGATCATGACATCGTTTCCGAAGCGCCTGAAGCGTCCGAACGTAGCACAAACACGCGTCACTCGCCGCAAATCCCCTTTCACCGCGTAGGTAATCCTGCTTTAATCTCCCTCACACCTGCAACCTCGTAACCTGCCACATTTTAATACGTACTCTTACTACTCTCTCGCGGCGGGAGCGTGATCGGCGCGCTGAATTGTGGGAAAGGCGCGCCAACGGCACGCGTAACCCGCGCCCCCGGAATAAATCCGGGGAAAGTGAGCGACCCTATTGTGCTTCCGTGTGAACGCATCTTTTCATTCGCCCCTGTTAACTTACGTGTCCATCTTCTCGCGTATTTCCTCCCGAAGCAGCGTTTCCGTGAAGAAACATGAAAGGTTCCCGCCATTATCGCCGCAAGGATTATTATAATTGGCGGGAATAACTTTCGAATTTTCTATCTTCATCTTGGGGTGTGAACGCGAAGATTGATCGTAGCAACGCTCGAAAATGTAATTTACTTGCCATCACTATCATCCCATTGTTATTAACTGTGAGATATTTTATCCGGTATCCTGTCGGCCATGGATGGGGAACCCTTTTCAATTAGAAGGCCTCATTTGCCATTTGACGGCATGAAAAAGACCGCATTTGAGATAATCCGGCCACTATTGTAACTCTGTATGAAATCGGTACATAGGGTACCTGGATTTACTTCTATAAATTACATTATTGTCAAACATTATGCTATTCTGGGAAAATAAAATTCACTACGTAAAATTCCCTACGTATTTTCCCAGTGATGGAGTTCCACTTAGTTAAGGCTTCTACCATAGATTATATTATGCTATTCTTTTATAAATTGTAAATATTATCCTTCAATTGTGATTAAGCTTTATTTCATTATTATATTTTTATGATATTTTTTATTAACTTTTATAACATTTTTGTTAATTTCATTTTTTATTATTTTCATAATAAAAAAATTATTGTGTTATTCTACCACAATCTTTTTTGTTGATTGTACCATGTTCCGAAATACAGTCCTAGGACAATAAATTATTGTCCTAGGACTGTCTATACTACAATACACTACAATATTTATTGATTGGCGTTTAGCCTACATTCAAATAGTTAAACATCGAAATTGCAAATGAGAATATAATTTGATTCGATTATCGAACTAATGTTGAATAATTTCCATTTTTTCACTTGGTATCCTAAGTAAGATATGGAAACAGTATTACTTAAATGTTTGGCATTTGTTTCAGGAAGTGACTGAATGGCCGCATTAGACACCCAAAAGGGCCGCATTTTACCATTTGTACGCGACTCTACCTCCTACATGTACTCGTATGGTAGTAGTATTGTTAAAAGTGCTTCGACAGCTTAGGTCATTTCGCACGTAGGCCCCCACCGGGAATCGAACCCGGGACCGCTTTCACCGAAGTCGAACGCGCTGCCCACTTGGCTATCCGGGTGGCATCTACTCGTATGATATACAACTTATGTTTATATGTACATTTTCATTGAATTTGTAGTTACCTTGTAAAGCTTGTTAACGTTCACCAAAAATATTTATTCTACAACGAAGCATCAGTTCAGTTAATTTTTGCTATGTATTTATTACTCAGTAAGATCTCTCTAAGGTCGAATCTGTTGGGGAACCTGTATAAGCCGGTAACATTAATAATATTACTGCATGTACGTGTTGTTTTATACAGAAAGGCACTCCATAAGGCGGAACCTGCTTACTGCGGACGGAAATGTATTTTTCTACGATCTCGCATATGAAGAGGTAGTATTAGAACATGTGAAATGAGGAACAAATATTTTTTCTCACAAAATTCTGTACCAATGACTTGCTTCTATTCCAGATTGATTTACTATCCCGAAGTTATGAATTAATTAACCCTAAAAGAAAGTATACTCAAGAGAAAAGTTAGTTTATTTTGTCACCATTTGCATTTTAATTTATTCCTCCAGTGGGCCGCTTGTTTATCAAGAGGAATTTGACAGCATACCAGTTAATGCACCATATCCATTGAATCATCTTTTACTATTTGTGTGTTCTCTATTTCTTGAAACAAATACCACTTAACAATTCTTAATAGGTAAATGTCCCTTGTATAACGTAAGCTGGAATATGTGCGTAAACTTCCGTGAAAGCGGTCCCGGGTTCGATTCCCGGTGGGGGCCTACGTGCGAAATGACCTAAGCTGTCGAAGCACTTTTAACAATACTACTATTACTAATACGTGCGTAAGGGGGAAAATTTACTCGGTCCCTTCGGCTTCCGCCGTTTTATGTTTTACTGTATATTATAATTATTCAATAATTTTTACCACAAGTGCTCAATTCACGACAATTTTAATATTAATTATATGCTTCTTACATCAGTTTGGTTGTAATGAAAAACTTTCCAAATGCATATGCATGCCTCTGCAAACGATACGGATTCTACTTTAGTATGTCGCTCCTTGCATGTTGAAAATCAGAAAAACTTATAGTTCACCAATTATTTTACCTTGTTCGTTTGCTGATTCGCAAAAAAATTCGCATCAATCATATGGGAGCTTTCTCGGCGGATCCACTTTTGTCCCAAACGTACATCCAATGCCCCTCACGTACAACTTTTGTCAGCCTCACTCCATCTAATTATTTCACGATTTCAACCCTTTAAGCGGAGAAATGGCTTAAAGTGCGTCAATTCCAGTAGTCACAAGCACCCTGGAAATCCTCCACTAAGCGCAGTCTTCAAATCGATTTCCACTCGCCTTCGAATAATCCTCTTCTCCAGTTATCTGATTGGACGGATCGTTTTACATGACATAGCTGCTTTCTTGATGATGCGTACGATAAGCGTGGGTGGGGAACTCGAGATAAAATTTTCTTCTTTTTCCTTAAAGCCGCGTGTTAATATTCCGGAGATCCCTGTCATTTTTGACGCTCTAGAAAACTCCTCGATCGGCGTTTTGATTGAGCGGAGGAAATTTCATGAGTCGGAGATAATTTTGACTCGCATTTTTGGGAATACCCGCGTTTTAAGTGGCGCAACCGTAAAATTTAGCTTAAATTGAAATTCGTTCTTTTCCTACGGAGAATACCCAGTTACCCAATTCAGAAAAAAGTACCATAGAAGTTTGCGTTTGTTGGAGGTGGTTCAAGTTGGAGATATTCCATAGCCGTACTTAGTAGGATGTCGTGAATCAAATTTAAAAAATACTTTAAAGATACCACAGATAAAAATGAAAACATACTTTTTATTTATGTATGATAGTTATTAATTTTTATNCTAGTCGGATTTTTCCGATTGGGGAATGGTTGTGTGTGTTTGTGAATAGTAATAGCTATTAAAATGGATGTAATTGGGTTTAACCTGTTTCTATTAAATAGTTATTATTATTATTATGGATTACCACTCTTAAATTTTTAATTTTCGAATCGTAATTAATGAAACATTTTTGCGGAATCTAACAAATATTTCTATTTTAAGTTGAAGCTTCTTCGTTATATAAACAGAAAGAAATCGGTGCATCGATTCCAGAAATTTGTTTTATCCTTAGACTTAGATGTTTGCGACCTCACATCATCGGGTGCTGAATTTGAGGTGGACCATTTGAGGTTCCTATGTTATCAAACCTATCAGATCAAAATCGCATAGTTGAAAAGGTTGAGGTTGCGTTCTGCAGAGTAACTTTCATAGCTTATTTCTCATTCCAATTAATTCAGGAATCGCCTCTCTGTAATCTGGTTCAAGTGCAGTTTGAACAATTTAGTCTGTTATCTCCATGAATGTGAAGTCAAATAATGGTTATTTTTCAAGCGGTTATTTAATGGTCCAGTTAAGTCTATCCTCGCCAATTTGAGGTCGAATCAATCGTCCTCACTCAGCTTTCGCTACGCCAATTTGTTCTCGGAATGAAGGTTTCTGAACTAGTTACTCATTTGTTATCCGTAATAAGTCAAGAGAGGCAGTACTGTATCCCAGTTTGGTCCAATAATGAGAATCTCAAACACAGCAGTCGCTGTAGTTCCTTAGAGAGGATTTTTTCCTACCCATCGAGCGCTTCTCACGTTTTAATTTGTGCTGTTTATTTATTCAGGCAATAAAAATAGCAGGTATGAGATAACTCCGAAGCTTAGCTTTATGAAGTTTGATAAATCACGCTTAATTTTTTTTTTTTTGAGCTTATATAACTAATCTAACCTCAGTTTCCTGCAGTAGTGGATATTTTCTATCAGCGCCACTCAGCATTTTCGATAATGTCATTCATGGCGAAATAAAAATTGGAACAAAATATTCCGGTTTCCACAGAGCGTATATTGAAAATGACAACTAGTTTCAACTCATAAGCGTCATTTTCAAGCCACAGGTCTTCACAAACCACACCTATTAAACCCCCGGAACAATAGGGGGAAGGGAAAGGAAGAAGAGTTAAACAGGGGTGGAGGGAGGAGAAGGAGAGGGAAGGGGTGGTGGGAGTTTTACAGTGGAAATCAGCGGGGAGTGGTACGGGAACAAATGGTTATTGGCTAAAGTGTAGCCACAATGTAAGTGCTGGAGTATTTCCATCGCCTCTAAAGCATCCAGTTTCCGGCCTTGAATATGCTTATGGAGAGGGAACATTTTTAATTCGGAGGAATGGTTATTTTCAATCAGATGTTGTGCAAAATGTGAACTATTGGTATTATTATGAAAAGAGGAAGCATGCTCCTTAGCCCTAATTTTAAAATCCCTATTTGTTTTTAAATAATGTTCCAAAAAATATGTAAAACGATTCATTAACCGAGATTTTATTCAGAAATATGAATTTCTTAATTTTTTTATTTTTGACGCTGCTTTATTGAAATGAGAATACTGAAGAGCTTAATGTTCCCCGCTAGGTACGGTTTATCTTTGTACGTACATATAACGTACGTAGTGTGGTTTATTATAGGTTAATTTTCTTACGTAGTGGTATTTTGTAGTTCATACAATAAATATGATAATGATGAATTTGGTTTAGGCGAGATTAAGGAAAGGTTTCCCCTTCCATATATGCCGTATAAGTCGAAAGAGATTTTACTTTAGAGACTGCAACAGAATGAATTGTAAAATATATGCTAATTTTTTATTAAAGATTACGTAGCAAAATAAACTAATTCCATAATATAGAAAAACACATATGCGACCGATTTCGAGGTAATAACCCCACTATCCGGTAGCGGTTGGAGAAAATTTTTAAAGTAAATGAAGTAATTTCAGTAAATTTTTTTGATGGCACCTCTTATGTTAACACTACGCGTTCCAACCTTTCAGCCCTCTTTGGGGAACGAACGAAGCTATGGTGAGTAGAGCCTTTCATATTTCGCAACATCCATAATCTGCAATCATATGCAGTGAAGATTTTTTAATCTAGCTTTTGCGTTTTTGGTGGATTTTGCGTCATTGGTTCAGACACGCGTTTCTTTAGCCGCAGTCTGTTTCGCCAGTGACGCTAATTCGAAGAGATTCGCGATTGGAGCCGTTTTTATCGCTGACGACCTCAGCCCAACACCCAGCGGTTAGCAATACCATCCCGCGAATTGCCTACTTACGTGACGCCAATCTCTGTGAATCATTAATGGGATGCAATGTCGGAGTCGACGCATATTCATGCATAATTCATCCGTCTCTATCATGCATTGAATTTCCATCGACTTGTCGAACTTGTGCGTGGTAAAATCTCGGTCAATGCCTTATCCGTAATTAATCCCATAAGGTTCTCGTTATCTGATGGGTGGTCCATTTTTCGAGCGATACAATTATCGCTGGCCTATCAGCGCGGTTTTTTTAGTTTGGGGGAAAATATATTTTTTCTCCGTTGACCTTATCGTGACTCGCGGAGGTTCTTTTTGTTTTACTAAAACTTATTTAGTGAGGTGCTGAAATGAACGTCTATGAGAGCAATATTTCCAAGGATTAGAAGGGGTTTATTATCCTTGGTAATTCTGAAGCTCTTCGAGAGTTGAATTATTTGAGGTCGACGTCAAGAGTTTTCATTGAAATTGGAGCGAAGAATTAGTGAATTCCTTCTGGTCAAGAGTTGAAGGGATGTTGCTCGTGAGGATAAAGTTGTATTACGAATTCCGAAATTTTTTAGATATGTTGTAACTCAATAGAGATGTTTCTTCGTGGAAAATCTGTTTTTACGGGTTGTTCGTCTTACAGTCATTAGCCCGTAGGCTACTTGGATCCTCATCCTCAGCTATGACAATCTCTGGAGAAGAGATATGCCCTATTATGCAAGATGAGGAGGGAGGTAGTTAGGTTTTTCTTTCCTTACTCAGCCATGCTATGTGCGGTAACTTCCAATTGCTTCATCACTGGAGTAATTGTATGTGTCGTTAAGGATATAGCACCAGATAAAGTAATTAATTAAAGCAATAGTATGACGCGCTGCCTTCGGGAAGTTTTTGGGGTTTTCCCCCGAGTGGGGTGAACGGCAGGCTAATCACTCATCCGAGCTTTACAATTTTTATCCTTGAAGTATTTATTTTGATTTTATAAATTTTTGAGATTTGATATTGTAGTATTAGATTAGTTTTCCGTTAACATATATGTAGTACGTCAGTAGATCCCAATCTCATTTCCCATTGTGGAACCCTTGAGAATGGAGACATTATTTCCGAAATGTGCTTAGGGTAATTCCTAGAAATCGGTAAACCGAAACTTCCCATTTTTCATCAAACACAAGTTTCATCTGCCAACATACGACTTACGAAGTGTTTTTAAGCCTTTAATTCATCAATAGCCGAGTCCCACTTTTCTTTTCTTTGAGATATATGTTGCGGGTGTGATACCAATTAAAACAGCCAAACTCCAACATGTCTTTGGTAATGATCTGTTACACTATCGATAGACGGTATAACAAAATTGAAAAACCTCTCAACCCAAAACAAATTACCCAATAAAACCGATTTTAACAGACGGGGGAATATAGTACTACCCTCCTTGATAGTGATAATATATTATTTCTATATTTTCGATTACATTTTACTTATGTTTTGCTCTTTCTTTTCTCAGGTAACCTTTCCAAACCAAACTTCTGGATACTGGCCAAATAAATGCCGACAAAAGGCTGCTCATCTTCTTTTATCTTTTCCTGAGTGAGTAATAGAATCAACTTACGGTTTACGAAATTATTGTTTCAACGAAACGAAGTATTTTGTAAGTGTAGAGCCTTAGAATTGTTTCATGTATCGTGGACGCTGGCACGTGTAAGATTTTTATAACTATTCTACTGCCATATATGAACTATATCCGGAAAGTTGTATGAATTAAGAGTGAAGTCCTCTTAAAGTTGTATCTTCTAAGTCACTGTATCATCCGCTCGTTTTTGGCTAAAACGGATTTTTATAGAGACACTTCTAAATTTAACTCGGTGAACTCATTTTCATATTTAAAGAGGAGCAAAAAGGAGAACAAATTTTTACTCCCTGTGAAAATATCGTAGAGACCTAGAGGCTCGTAGAGGCTTTATCTCTCTTTCTAAATTTTAACCGAAGCACTATTTTGGTACTGATTTTATAAAGCCGTAATAATAATACCGATTTAGCAACAGAATTAAAAAAACAGTGGAAGTTAAAAAGTGTAACTATAGTTCCATATCCACAACAGGGGTAATACCAAGAACATTGGCAGCCAGTATAGAGAAGCTAAAGGTTGAAATTAACCTACATATCATTCAAAAATCAGTAATTCTGGATACCTGTCATTTAATCAGAACATTTTTAAACGAAGACTAATTATCTTTGTTAATGTATGGAACTTGACATCAGTCCGTTCCCATGACACCGTCACTTTGTGGCGAGAAAAAGAGACATAATAATAATAACAATGTCGTTAATGCAGCCTTGTGGCCTAAAGGCTAAGAATAGTACAAGATAAAAGCAGTCGTATACATATTAAATAAAAAAGTCTAAAGAAAGTTTACGGAAGGAAATAAACATTACACAAAGAAATACAAAGGTCACATTGCATTCAAAATTAATTACTGAAGACATATAAGAAATAAAAATTGAAACTCATTTATTCTTTGTACCCAATAACGGATCGTTATTCGGAGGACATCCCAAAATGTAATAGCGGACAGTGAATGGTTTGTGTTCAGAGCAGGTGTGAAGGGACATAATGAGTTCGTGAACAATTTCGTGATTGAGGGCAAGGAAGAGGAGAGATAAATTAGCTAATCAAATTATATTTTATTACTTAAGTTTAGAATCATAAGAAAGTATTTTCTGACAGGTGATGCTGTCAGCCAAGGAAACATGATAAGGGTTGCTTTATTCATTCATCTTAACGTGACAACGCAGAGTTAAACAGATGCCTACTTTGAATGTCAAGTTTGACATTGTGCAGCAGCAGTCGATGGAGGGAAAACAAGAGTCATAATTAAATTTCTCCGATTATGTGCAGGAAGATGTAAACAGGAAGTAAGAATAAGAAGGGCGCCCAAATCAATGTCTCTGATATTTCAATCGATTCGAAAATAAAAGATTCGAGATGACCAATCGTTTTTTAACGATATGTACGCCATTGAGTCATCAAGTGAGCTTATCTTTGTGTTTACGTCACTCATCGAATGCAGTGAAGGGCCGCAAATCAAAGGATCGAAAGATATGAGGAACTCCTTTTCGCAGAGGCTAACTCTTTTTCGGAAGATATTCCTAGGAGTAGACGAGAACACGATCTTCGGATAAGCGTTCCTGAGAGAGAGAGAGAGCGAAATTGGAAATGAAAGTAATTCGATGCGTACAATTCATGACGCCTATAGCTATCTTCAGAGATGTCCGGAAACGGAAAAATAATCTTTATCGAAAACTTGCAATGGGAGCGAATATTTGGTAAAGTGTTTAGAAAGCGAGTGATCGGAGAGTCGCAATAAATATAGCAAAGGCACTCAAATCTTTTTTTCCAGAANACTTCCCTACCCTCCCTGAATATTCCATGTATTTCGAAGTAGTGGCAGTTATGGGCCAAGATCGTAAATCCGTTTGCTATCGCGTGGGAGAAACTTCCGTTAGTGCTTACTCCAGTCACCTCTACAAAACCCAATATCCACTTCCGCCTAAGTGGGATTCGCGGAACATTAAATATTCAAGCCGAAGCGAATTCTTGGAGTTACAGCTTAATCGCTCCCGATATAGGGTTTCGATTCCGCGCACTCGTTTCCTTAAGGACGGAAGTGTGCGCTTTTAAGGGAATTAAAGGGCTGGCGTGGGAGTGTTTTGCCCAGGAATGGCTGAAATATAAATGGGGCAGTTTGGACCAAGGTAGGTGCGAAATTCATTGAATCGGAAATGCCCTTGAAAATATTGCCCCCATTCCAGGAAGAGTGTGTCTAGTCTTGCCGTAAGTTATGGCACTGTTGTTTCAATTTGCCCAACCACTGTCGCTATTACTCGCTGGGCGAGGGAAACATTCATTCGTTGCTGAAATCTCCCATTTTTCACATTTATAATAGAAGGTCATTTTCCTCCAGGGTTGCTCCTATGAACCTTTACGTTTCGGTGTGCTGTACTCGTAAATGTCATAGTCCAGAACAATCTCTTTGATAAAGAGCTAGGTATTAATATAACAGCTTAATCATCCTTTTTAAGCAGTTTTCTATACTTCCAGGATACTATTTTAAACGGATTAAAAGATAAGAGACTATTCTCGTGCTTAGAATACTTGTAGGCTTCTAACCTTAGATATTTGGTCGTACCGAGTGAAATATGGTGGTTTTCTATTCTTAACCTAATGAGGCTCGCTAATAAATATATACTGCTTTCAGATTATTTATTTGAGATGATCACCCAGCATCATTTCACAGTTAACATCTTATATTGGGGTACACCCCACCTTTTATTCTTCCCCCTCATTTTTAAGCAGTAGTGGTATTTCTATAAGAACTTCGACAGCTAAGGTAATTTCGCACATACGGGCTACTACCGGAAATCGAAACCGGGACCGCTTCCGCCAAAGGCGAACGCGCAGCTTACTTGGCTATCCAGGAGCCATCATTTCAATTATTAATAATAACAATTACACCTTTAATGGGTATAAGAAGACCCAATTACATCCATTTCAATCCATTTACCGGCTTCGGTGGCGGAGTGGTTAGCGTGCTAGCGTTTCAACATTAAGGTCACGGGTTCGAATCCCGGCTAGTCGGATTTTTCCGATTGGGGAATGGTTGTGTGTGTTTGTGAATAGTAATAGCTATTAAAATGGATGTAATTGGGTTTAACCTGTTTCTATTAAATAGTTATTATTATTATTATGGACGGACACACACAACCTTCCCATACAAGAATAATTTTATTAGCTGCGACTCGAACCCAGGACCTTCGGGTTGGAGCACCGACGCGCTAAGCCCTACTTCACCGAGACCGATAAATGTATGCTGTTAATGTGAAGATTTTTGAAGATGTGAACTTTCTCCAAAACTATGGTTATTTCAAACCACCTGTGGATCCTATATTTTTCTTAGTTCAATTTATTACATCAACTTAAGAAAGCTATCAAAACTTTTATGCCCGTCTCGCTTTGCATTTTCTCAGCAAAAACTCCGGATTGAAAAATAGGAAAATCTCCCGAAAGCATTACTTGTGGCAACATAGCGAGAGTTTGAAAAACAAGTTTTTTTTTATCTTCGGGAAACATTAACGGAAATCACCGTGTGATATCGGTCTGGGAGACATTTCGCCTTCGCCGCAATGAAGCTAAAGATGCCCAATAAATCTAAAGGCGCCCTTCTAATGGCTTGCGACTGGCGTCATTACGGCATCCATGATAGGCGGTGGTGTGGAAAAGGCTTTTCCTATAGCGCTTTTAATGTCAACTTGAAATGAGAGGGTGGGCATATCGGCAGTATGGAACCTGCAACTGCTTTATTAAGGGAAATCTTTTTCCCTTGGCTTTTGCGATCTTTGTATAAGTGCTGCAAATGTAAGGTTTGATTATCGAATATCGACTATTATCGAATATATAATTATATGATTTTGTGAATATACTGCAATTCCGCATATAGTATTGGGTTTCGTATCATATTTAGGTTAATTATATGTATAACAGCTGTGTTATAGCTTAACTTCGTGGAACGCCATAGAGAAAGAAAAGATACTACGGTAAGACCCCGCTTAACCCTTACCGTCTTACCGTAGTAGAAAAAGCCATCGCAATCCCAGGGTAGCAGGTAAATCGAAACAGTTTCTTCACATTCTGTATTTAGAAACATTAGAAATTGACGTGGTATAAGAGACTCGATAATTTAGCGCCGTTTTCCTAGTTGCTTTCCTCACTTTATCTCAAAAAGTGGCCCAAAAAGGTGTCCGCCATTTTGTTGCGTAAAATGAGCAGAGGTCCATTTTTTAACACAAAACTATAACGAATCAAAAGATCAGAAATCATACTAAAATATGGCATAATCGGTTTTTCCATCAGTTTCCTTTAATTACGTCTGCATCGCAGCAAACTTGAAAGTTTTGCAGAAAAATCCGAGAACATTCTTTTCTGTGAAAATTGCCCAAGTTTGACACCCTGTATCTTTTTGACGCGCTCAAACAACGAAAAATAAACGACAGAACAACAAATTTCAATCTTTTCTGAATACATATGCGAAGTTTCACGTTCCTCACTCTAAAAAATCATTTTTGGCCTCTTGGCCAGCTTTTTTCGATTCTTGCCCACTGTGCGTCGTTTGCATTTTCCTGCTTGGTTTAGCAAGCAGCTGTTTGTAGCAAGACATTTCATCAATTACTCTTCATCACATCTTTTAACTTCTATCAAAATTTGAATAATTTTGTATAATCTGTTCCACAGCCCGTTATAATGGCTAAACTTTTTTTTAGAAAATCCGTTGAAAGTTCCTTTTTTCTTCGTCTTCGGAAATGTTGATTAATTTTAATTAACGAATTAATGCGCAATTTCTGGGAATCCCAATACCGCGCTAGATATCGGGGAATCCCAATAAAGCCGCTCAATACTGAAACAGCGTTAAGCATGGTCTTACTGTATTAAATTTCCACAATATATTTTCTTTCTCTTTAATTCTATACTCTTTTCGAGAGTGTTTTTGACATACATTGAAAGTTATATCTTCGGTGAAGAAAATCTGAAACAAAGTGTACCAAATGGGATTTCTTAGCGACTTTTCCAATCTGTAAAATTTATTTTGAAGGAAATGGCGCAAACTCATTTCAACGCAGTTCTATTCTAAGATACATGTCGGCTCCCTCAGTGTGTTTGAATATTTTACTCTTCTCTTGTTGAAAATGTATTTAATTATTTTCCGGTGCCCTCTCAAACATATATTTGTTGGACAATTACACTAGATGCGTGAGCAGTAACAATATACAAAAAACGCAACCATTCCCAGCCCGGAAAAACTGATTAACCGAGACCGAACGCGGGACCTTGGGGTTGGAGCGCTTGCACACTAACCACTCCGGCAAGAATAATTTGAGCTGTAAAGATGATTGTCGGAAGACTTCATACCATATCCAATTCTTCAGATTGATGTGAGCCATTATTTGTTCTGAATCATTCAAAAACAATCTCAAAATGATTCAATATAACGGAAAACCTTTGTACTTCTCTTATCTTGAATCATACGTCATTAGACTCAGATTTTATTCAGTACAGTAGTACGCCGATTGTGGAAAACTGTTTTATTCTGTTAATCTGTACTCGTTCTAAACATTTTTCTAACATTGTATGTTGTATTGTTCTGCATTTTCATGATAATAACTACGTATTTCACAACAAATACGTTTCCATAACGGGTAAAAACTACTATGATTTTTAGAAAATTCATTAATGTTAGGAAATTGATTAAAAATCAAAACAAAAGTTTAATGGTTCTATGGTAATAATATATAAGTATATATATAAAAGAAGTAATTCTGAAATAGTATGTATTATGGGAAACAAGTTCACGAAATATCAAATTTTATATCACTTACATGAATTCTTTGTGGGAATAACGACACATCTTTAAAATAGGTAAAAAAATCGATACTAGAAGGTGTGACTTTGTGGAAAGACATCAAGGAAATGAAAAGGATCTGAACCTTCATTTCCGCAGCATATATTCATTTAAGAATTCGTTCGGACTTTCTTGAAGAATAAATTAATTACTCCTCGCTTTTAACATTTTTGGTATCTTTTGTGGAATTTAAAGCCCATATAATCTCATAAAATTTCGTACATTACGTATTACATTAAATTTTGGAAAGGATTTGTAAGGTCAACTGTGTACGAAAGAACCCCTCCCTGTAAAAGCATAAATTTACGCCTCTGTTCGCCCGCACTGATATCACGAAACTGCGAGAATTAATCTTTGTTAGACGAATGGTAAACACGCAAATTATTCGTCGCATATCCCGCAAATAGCAGATATCGAATGTAAACTCAATTGGCGTCTAATTTTCGAAAATTTCTCCCATGGATTGAAGGTTAGAATGAAAATAGCAAAGAGATCTCATACTATTATGCCAACCGAATCGGAAGACACGGTCTTAAAGTCTATTTGAAGAGTTGAGAATGAATGATTTGATCTCGGTTCTTAACTCTCTTTTCATACTCTGGCGAAAAAAATCCCGGAGCACCGATAACGCAGACGAGCGTCGTGTTCAGAGGATATTTTCCTAGGAAAGTTTCGACGGGCAAGATGGATTCCGTCGTGTTCCCTCAAGCCTCATGCGCTTTTCCCATTATCTTAACAAGTTGGAAAACTCTTAAGAGGATTACGGTCAAAGATTCTCAGCCAAATTTCCCAAAAGGCTCGTCATTCAAGATTTTCGACTTCGCTGACAACGCTAATTCATCATAAAGGTGGAGAAACCGATAATTTTTCAGAGTGCTTTTTTATCAGTTCCACGAAAGAAACCGTTATAGGCCCCAATGTAAATTTTGCGTAAGAGATTTCAAGATTTTGGGAGGAAATTATTTCGCCGTTTCTCCATGATCAACCTCAGGAATCGTTCGTATCAAGTCGGATGGAAGTCGTTTTTTATTTCAGTCAACTCGAAATCGAAAGCTATATTTTAGATTAGCGGGTGTATATAATGCGTGGAACTGTAAAGATGGTTGGGAGGAATTACGAGCGAGGTTTGATACTCCTAACTATAGAGGACATGGCGATCATTCATTAAAAATAAAGGAACGGGAACAGAAAACCGATGTAGTGAAATACTCATTTGTTAACAGGGGTATAAGGGAATGGAATGCTTTACCTGGAGATCTTCTCATCCCAATGCCTAAAAATATTAAAATCTTCAAAGCAAAAATTAAAAGCTGCTAATTTCTATGTTTGTTCTTATGTTGCATGTTCATTATGTAATGTATTTTAACTTAAGTCTCTTGAACTCGACTATGTATAACTTATATGTATATATGTGTATAGACACTGCAAAATATGGTATGTGGGAAAATTAATTTCAACTTTATGTATGTATGTTTATTCAGATGTATTGTATGTATGTATTAATTGGTTTTATAGAATGTGTACTGTCTACGGGAGGTTTTTGGAGGGGTTTTCCTCCCGTCTTTGGGCGAATGCCGGACAGCTAGTACATTGTTTTTGCACCCCCTCAACCGTTGCCACCGGGTCCCACGACCTAATCGCGACGAGTAATTCTTAAATAAATAAATAAATAAATATCCTCGTAACGAGCGATTTAAAACATCCATCAGAATTATTAAAAAACGAACTTGTGAATCGATGCGCTTCGTTGGGCACTAATATATGCAGACTTATACTTCAGTTTCAAAATATCATTATACTTAGATTATTAACGATATTTCCCTCGAAACAATACGATAACTCATTTGTGTATTTGAATTGAGATGTTATAATCGCTTCAACTTCATGTAACAATGAATATCAGAATCATACTTATGTTTTGATTATAATACTCTAAAACTTGCGTAAATTGAAATAATATTGCGAAAGATTAATTGGGTATTCAATACCTTGAAGGTAAGTTTAGCAAGCCTTCTTCAAAACCGTTTTGATAGAGTTTTATGCAGTAAAAATTCACACACCAGTATTTCAGCTTCTTTTATAGCTATATATATAGCTCACAGACGCAGGTTGGGAATCCTTGAAAGAAAGGAGATTAGAAGCTAGGCTGCGATTGTTAGATAAATTCAGAGGAAATACATTTTCGGATGACGTAATTGATATTATGCGACCCCCCTGCTACTTTGCCCGATCCGACAGTGAGCGTAAAATAAGAGAAATAGACGCGAGGACAAGTCGTTTTAGAGACTCTTTTTTTCCGCGAACGATACGCGATAATAATAAATTAAAAAAGTAATTCTACTCTTGCTGTTTACACCCCCTGCCACACGCCGGAAGGCGGCTTGCAGGGTACTTATGTAGATGTAGATGTATATCATGGAGCATAAATCAAATATTATATTCGAAGTTTTCGTGAATATAATGCAAAGGGCCCGCCCAAAGTGTATAGGTTGGTAGCTATCCCTTGTATATTTAAAAACATGCCATTTAAATTTAGTATATTCTGGTGTCATACCTAGGAAGATGGAATATTTTGCATTTTTCTGGAACTCGATGTGAAAATTGTAATTTTCATATGTAATGTGATGATCTGTAAGCTACTGGTGTACGTGTGGTGCTACGTGTTGGAATTAATTTTTCAGTCATTATCAGGTCAGTCATTGAATCCTTTTTAGATTTTTTAAGATTCAGGATAATTTAGGATTTTAATATTTTAATACTTATGACCAGAATGTCATAGGTTGCATAGACATCTTCCCCGTGTAGCATTCTGGCCCAGGGAGGAAAGCATTGGCGAGCTACCTCACTCCTCATCATGCTTAGTAAGCAACGTTCCCTCTAAGAAGCTATTGGTAGCAAGTGGTTTTGGGTTCAAGGCTGGAATACTCAACAGAACGAGAGAAATCCTACGAATTTTTATCTACCCCTCCCCTGACTTCTACCACGTTGGTCAATTTTTTTCTTTTTTGAGTTATAGATAAAGCAATATCTCGCGCGTTATTTTTATTTTATCCTTAGTGACACTATTTGTCTGAATTACTTCCGTCACATCAATGGCGACTGCTATCATATGGAGTGCTAAGAATAATTCATCTCTTCCGGTTGAGGGTACGATTTTCAAAAAAAAAAATAGATTATTCGCAGCTATTTTCGTCCTAATTCTCGGCTGAAGGGATACGTTTCGTTTCAATGAATTTCGTTTTCAAATGAAGTCCTGGTTATCACCTAAATAAACAAATATATGTATATTAGATATTATTTGAAATAATACATTTGGAAAACATTAAAGAATTTCATAAATTTGTTACTTTGACTTTATTTATTAGACAAACGTAACAATAACGTGAAAATTACTAAAACTTTATACATTTAGGTTTTTTGGCCATGTTCAGGAACGTAATTGTAGAGATGAAGGAATTAGAACATTTCAAATCGTCTATTTTAGATATCTACTTCTCGAGCTGGTATTTCTTTGCCTCATAAGCACAACCTGTTTTTGACATTTACAATAAAAACACGCCTTGGGGACGTCTATGAATGACGTCACGGCATTTTTGGGATTTCTGAACCCCCCACCCTCTGTCTCAATGTGTCCCTTGTAGCATCATACCCCATGTGTCCTAGTGTCACGGACCACCCCGGCTTTTATCTCTGGATTTTTTTCAATATTATGTGTGTATAGTTTTAAATTAAACCATTTAAATTGTTTTAATTTTCATATTAACATTCAATTATTACCGATGTGTATTCTTAGCGAAACTTTTGCTACAGAATTTTTGTAATTTCTCGAGTAAGTGATCACAAGATTAATTTCAATGAAATCTATTAAGTCAAAGGTTATCGTGTGCCTAACCCTTTGCGTCTTTACATCTGCTTTTTAAAGAGACAGAAATCAGACAGTTTTATTTCAATTTGACTGTAGGATCATATAGTGTTCTAGTGGCAGTGTTTGCCCAGACGCCTTATCCAGCAAGCTTTTCCAAAATTGGCGAAAATTCAGTTGTGGTAGAGAATACCTATTGTACATGCGCTACATTACATTCTACATTTTTGTGATATTGTGCGCGTTAAGTTTCGATCGGTTAGGATTCTATCGATTTCCAGCCATTCCCCTCTTCGTACAGCTCTTCCAACAGTTGTGGGGAATTTTCGACCATGTCAGCAAATGCCTAATTCTTGGCGTAAGCAATCTGCTCGAAAATGGTGGGAAATTACGAAATACTTTGAGTAATCTAATTTAAGGATTCGTCATTGACCCAGGCAAAGGCGTAGCCAGGATGGTGGTTTTGGTGGTTCAAATCCCCCCATAAGAACTGAGCCAGCAATATACGAGAGGATGGCGTCACGTCAATATGATTTATGGCGACTTGTTATAGAATTTTTTAATTTTTATCTTTCTTGTATCTGACTTATTATTTTTTATTACAACATAACTTAACGGGATTTCCTGTTTGTGTTATAGAAATAAATAAATTCCATACAATAACCGCAGGAGATTCGCAGTGTATACGTGTTAAAATAAATCGGTTTCTCCATTTACATTAGATTTTGGGTGGAAGTATTGCTGCTTCGGAATTGTAGGCAATGTAGTGTTTACTTCATAGCTCTAAACCCCTTTATGGACAAATCCTGGATACGCCCGTGGACCTACGTGTTTGGACAAATTTCTTAAATGTCCCTCCGGTTGGAAAGGTTGGACAACTCTGCTTTTGTCCTAACACGAAATCTTGATAGAATCAACTGCGTGGACCGTGACTTTGTGGTAAACCTCCATCAGGGTCAAAGAAAAGTCGAACTTATACAAACCACACATTTATTACGAAAAGACTATGGATTCGACTTATAGAGTCATCCTCACCCTCATCTATAAATAAGTTCGACCTTTCTTTCTCCCCCCCGAAATCTTGATTTTGACCGTTGAACGCATATTACGTGATCATCATCATCCTTTCCCCTTTCATCCCGGACTCTGTCAGGGTAGGGTGTTTGTGGACCAGTAACCGCCATCTCGTTCTATCCTCCCACCACATCTCATCCCACATTACGTGATAGCCGATGAAATTTATCTGAAAATTGTTCTTATTCATATCGATCTGGACCAACACGTTATAACTCTCTCACGTCCGATCTCCGCCGCATTAGTCAACATTGACTTTCATTCTGTTCCATTCAGATCATATTAGAGAGCGAGGAAATGACTGTGGGTCAGCACTCGTCCCCTTTTCAAAGACGCGGAGGAAGAAAATCTCGTTCTGTTTCCTGAACTATATTTTTCCCTTCCTTGACGCGTCTACGTCGGCGGTTTCTCACACTGCCCTCATCCGCCCCTCCCCCTTTTCGCAGTCGTGATGATCGTTTCGCGGATGATCGGTAATGACGAGATTGTCCCGTTGCGAGCGAGAATAACGCGATGCGAATGACCGTGATGCGGGAAATCTCCGAGCCGGCCTATCTTATCTCACTTCACGGTCACGAAAAGGTCAGCCGTGGTCAGGGTCCTTTTCCGACGCCCATTCGGCTGCCCTCTGTTATTTTAAGCCCGAGTATTTTTGTACCTGTTACGAGTGTTACTAAAATATTAGACTATTGTAGAGGAAAGGACGGAATTTTGTAACGGGTAAATTAAAAAATGTACCAGCCGAAGTTTTAACTTCAGATTTCGGGAAATTTAAACTTAGAACGAACGAAACTATCAAATTGTAGGATGTTAAATTTTAAAAAGGGAAGGTTGATATTTTCTTACATTAGAATAGGTGACAAGAAGTTAATTAAATAATTACGGATATATCTTTGGGAATAGAAATTAAGTACAAGTTAGTTTCTAAAGGTATAGTATTATAGTATGTATATCAAGAAAAATTCAACGCATAAGAAGAAGAAACGAAAGAATGTTTAGAGATTAAGTTGACGTAATGTAAGGTAGAATAAAGGGAAATGCATATCGATCTGAGAAAGAAAGAGTAGTAGTGAAATTTGAAATTATATCGAAGGAAAAATAAATACTAAGTAATTGAAATTTGAGTGTACTTCTTAGCTAGCGCAAGTCCCACCATGTCGAAGAAATATGGAAAATGTCTTCAGAAGTAACATTTTAATAAATTCAATGAAAAAACTTGTACAAATCCCCAAAATTTATAGCAAACTTTTACCAGTTTCGAGGTGAGTTTACGTTTGGTGTAAATTTTGCGGATTTGTACAAGTTTTGTCATTAAATATATTAAAATATATAAATCATGAAATTACACAAAGTATCGCTTGATATCATTAATTTTTTTCAGAAGTATGTTTGTGACCACCTAGTCCTATGCTACCGAAACATGATCCTAAAAGAAGACTAAGGTTTAACATAATTCTGTTGGGAAAGATCGAAAAGAGTAATTAAGTGGAGATATATGGACGCTAACAACTTCTCCCAGCTAATAGTGTTAACATATTGTATGACAAAAACTTCTGCAGAAAGAAAATGGCAACTTTGAGGGTTGAAGAACCACCAAAGGCGGTTTACTGCATCGAAAGCCATTACCGCTCCTCCTAGAAATGACATTGGTGACCTCCAAATACGTATCTTCTTAAGTGTGATCGGTATCACCCCGTATTTGGAGTTGAAAAGAGAAACCGTGGGTGTTTTAGGCTCGAGGTAAGAGAATGTTACGCTCTGCAGTATTTTTTGATTTAGGCCGTTTGCCTTCACGCTTATTTTACCGCCCGATGTTTTCTAAGAACGGGAGCGGTTCGTGAGAAATGCTCCTTTGTTTCATGAACCTTATGTTTCGTTCTGGTGCGATGCTTTAGTTCCTTTGAAGTTCTCGATACGCCTTTTTGTTTTGTTGCTATGAGGCTCATAAATTCAAGAAATCATTTATCGTAAGTTGTTTTTGAACTTTTTTCTAATAAAATACAGATTTTTTTATTGTTTTGGAGGCTGTCGAAATAAATTGGAATCTTTATGCGGCTTACCGCACCAATCAATTGGGGAAAAGAATTGATAGTGGCTTTCCTGCTTTCTTTTTATCGCAACTCCCTGTTGCGCGATTGTCGGTTCGTAATGAAGACATTTACGTTATTAAAATCTCGCAATCAGATATATTATTTGTGCAACCCACAGTCTGAAAAACCTATGAATTCATTCTTTTATAAAAATATCAACCATTGAAAGAAATATACTGCTACGTATCGCTGATCTAGAGTTGTCATTATTTTCTTACATTAATAAAAACGGAGTCAGTCTCCTCCTCTGAGGGACAATTTAGTTGTTTAAATAGGTTGCTTAACGAATAACTTTCGACAATAAGGGTTGGCCACCATGACCTGTTCGAAAAATGGTATTTAAAAAACATTAATTCCAGTCAATTTATTTCAGCAAAAAATTTGAAACTTTGCAACCTATAAACTGATGATATAAGTAACGAATATCGATAAATTGGTTTACCGTGTGTACCGATAAGCTTTAAGACTATGCTCTAGGACGTAAAAGTCTGCAATTTTCGCTCAAGTAAACGGTGTACACGATTTAGGCTATGCATTTGATCCGGAGCTTTGGATATTGACTTAATTAGATTTTTTAAATATGTTCCTTAACGCGCATCATGGGGAGCTTAAAATGCCCGGAAATATACAGATGGGAAAACTTAAAGTAAAAAATTTCATTTTTTCCCCAAATTCTAGGTGGTTTTTTATTTATTTTTAACCGAAGATTTAGAAATTGATTTAATTATATTTTAAAATATATTTTTCTATCGCGCATCGGGGATGTGGAGGAGAGGGTAAAACTCGCTTTCTTTCTCCCCCCCGAAATCTTGATTTTGACCGTTGAACGCATATTACGTGATCATCATCATCCTTTCCCCTTTCATCCCGGACTCTGTCAGGGTAGGGTGTTTGTGGACCAGTAACCGCCATCTCGTTCTATCCTCCCACCACATCTCATCCCACATTACGTGATAGCCGATGAAATTTATCTGAAAATTGTTCTTATTCATATCGATCTGGACCAACACGTTATAACTCTCTCACGTCCGATCTCCGCCGCATTAGTCAACATTGACTTTCATTCTGTTCCATTCAGATCATATTAGAGAGCGAGGAAATGACTGTGGGTCAGCACTCGTCNGGAGACCCGGGTTCGATTCCGTGCTGCGGAGGACCTTTTCTCTTTCAATTTCTAAATTCAAGCATGTGAACCATGCGTTTCTCATCGCTTATCTATATTCTCTAGTGCATATCGGGGTGGGATGGGGAGATAAAACTTGTTAAATGTACAAATGCTAAGACTTTGAGTATAAAATTCCACTCTCACCCAAAACTATCGGTGATATTTATTAATTATTAAAAAGTAAGCTTTAGATCAAAAATCCCGTCGGTAGGAAATAATGAAAAATGGGTCTGTTCCGAAAAAAAAACAGGACTTAGAGACTCACTGTTACTATTACAAACTTTTATGCCTTTCTCTGCAAATTCGAAATGCATTTCCGAAGTATTTTGCATATTCACTGGTTTGAGCGTAATCGTTGGTGTTAAATGACTGCTGAAATTCGCAACGAGACTAAGTGTCTCGCAAATTCGTCATTATAAGATGTTTTTACCGCGAATGTTCGTACGTACGAGGAAGTACGGCGAACTAAAAATTTTAGAGTACTTCCCGGATATGCGTGTTCCGTCGCAGTGCACTTACCGCATGTGACGTTTTGGATGAGCTGAATGCGGAAATTCCACGGACAGATATCACGTGTATATAAAGTACTTGTCCGCTGATTTAGTTTTATTCTCGTTGCATTCTTTCTCGGTGCAACATCACGCAGATTTGGTTTTCTTTTGTGTCTGCTCATTGCGGCGTGCCTCACGGAGGAATAACTCATCGCGTGGGTAGGTTCTCGTTCCTTTTTTTTCTGTCACATTTACATTATTTACCATTTTTTTTTTTTTTCTCCATTATGATATTCTTCGGTTCGTGGTTGTTTTTGCTTGAATTCGTGTTCATCTATAATTATATTCATATAACGTAATATAATTGTATTCCACTGTGGCGGAATGGTTAGATCGCCAGCTTTCTAAAACTGAGGTCCCTGGTTCCAGTCCCGGCGAACAGGGTTTTTCAGGGCTAGCTTACTCTGGCATGGGTATTTGTGTTCGTCCTTAGTGTCTGTGATAGTCCAAATTATTAAAACGGGTGTAATTGGAGAATCCTGTTTCCGTTAAAGAAATGATAATCATCGTCATTATCAGCCATTTTCAATCCGACGTCGAATGTAGGCCTCCCCAAACGCTTTCCAATTCTCTTTATTCTGAGATTCTCGTTGCCATGTCACCCCTGAATACGATGATGTCTCTGTTCTTTATGTCCTTCGGTCTTCTTCTTGGTCTCTCCACGTCTCTTGGTGTCCTGTTGAGAACTGCTAATGTCCATCGGTTGTCGTTTCTTTTCCCAACATCCAATGGCCTGCCCACATTCATTTGAGTGATATTACCTTATCTATGATGTATGTCATTCCTGTCATGTTCCCCACCATGTGTTTCAATAATGTATATATTCTGTGATTACAAATATAAGGTGATACGTCTGTTATTCGGTGCTTGATTCACATTATGATTAGAAAGTGTTACATTTATTTATCGAATAATGTATTCGGTGAAACTTTTTCTATTGATTAACAATAAACATGTCGAAACGTAACTTCGTGGAACCCAAGGTACATTAACTTAAAAGAAAGAATGCTTCGTAATTTCCGCAGCAGATTTTTATGGACTAGTTTTGTCAACGAGTTGACATCATCAGTTCCCTAAGGGTCTTCAGGTTCGAAGTATTCTTACTTTTAAGATGTCTCTCTTGAATTGTAAATATTATATTATACTTGACTATTTTATTTCAGTCTGCGGGAGAGGTAGGATAATTTCTGATCGAAAAAATTCTTCCTATATTCGTTGCAACGATTACTCTTGAATTCTAGATAAAACTGATGAATTTCATTTTACTGCATAGTCTAGAGAAGAGGTATTTTTTACTTTACACCTTACTTACTTGTTAGCAACGAATCTTGAATTAGTCCTCGAGCATATATTCACCACAGTTTAGAATCAAGTATCGCTTTTTCGTATGCCAATTGTGAATAACCTTTCCGGCACATAAATTCCTCGTCGGGAATTATTTCCTCTTCCCGCGATTTGTTTTCCAATGTATTTACCGGTTGAAATGCTCGAAATTCATTTTTCGCTCAGTTAGCCGCATTTTCATCGCCAAATTCGCGTCGAAGTTATCATTTTTGCCCTCCTTTCCGCAGCACTTACATTTATGTGCATTTTTCTTTCCACTTTCCAAAACTGCTGCAAAATGTATGAATGTCATAACAAAATGTGAGATCCTTAATCGTTCGCTCATGTATGACGTTCTATTTTTGTTCCAACGCCGAAAACCGGTCGATCGTTAAGTTTCGGCTCATATAATTCTCGCTCGGGAGATACTGGCAATTACCTAGTTAGTTCGTGATTAAAATCTGTTCTTAATAAGGATCATCACCCAAGCGAGAGTTCGGTATTCACGTAATGAAATTGTTGGTCTTCCCGTCGCGTTGATACGATACTCGTACCTTACCTCAGTGCCTACCAATTGGTGTACCGCTTTGGTATATCGCAAGTTATTGGTATGCCGCGAAACACTCAACTCTTCAGTGTGTACATTCAACATTCACACTTGAGTGTGTAAAGTCAACAATACTAATCGTATAAAAATTTTACGTCTTCGATATGGCCTTCTATAAAGTTACCCCTGATCAAGTAATAATAATAACAATAATAATTACAGTAGTAATAAGAATAATACTACTTCTATAATGGAAACAGTAAGCTAACCCCAAATATTCGAGGATTCGAACCTGGGACCTTGGGGTTGGACGCTAGGGCACCACATGCCTTTATATTCGAATATACTTGCGCCATTTTTTATGGATTTTTTTATATATTTAGTTATAATTACTTTTATCGCCTGTTTCTTTTCTCCGGTTGTTTCTCCCCTTTCTGCGTGGGCGTTTCCCCGCATCGTGGGTTTTACTTTGCAAGCCTTGAGTTGACGAGTTTTTCCCCATAACCCATATCTTCTAGTGTTTATTTGTATCTTTATCTAATTCGTGTCCATTAATTTGTGTTTGTTTATCTTGTAGTTCGTATGTTAGTTTGTATCTATTCGTATGAACCAGTTATTTAGTGTCTATGTCGGTTTCCATGGATGTACTGATTCATTTTTCTAGATGTTAGGTAAATTGTAGTGAATTGCTTTTGGTTTATTAGAGTAATATTATTATCATGTAATATCTTCAGTGGTTAGATGGAAGAGGGGCCATTTTGTCATAACCTCGCCGCGAAATTAACGTAATGATAATAATAAATTTATTTATCCAAAGACATACTTGAGCATATATAGGACACGTCAAAAACAAAATTTTACGAGTTTAACCAGTATTATATAATTACATTCGAAGCACAAATACATTAAGTTAATACAATAACATTTACAACACCAAAAATNAGCACAAATACATAAAGTTAATACAATAACATTTACAACACCAAAAATACACCAGAATTACAACACTCATTGGCAATCACTTCACTCCGACGACAAATCAGAAATGCCCTTCGTTAAAAATTCATCCAATTATAAAAGGCTTCTGCCAGGAGATATTCTTTTTATTTTTTCAAAATGGTACATTTCTATTATTTTTAATTGAGCCAGGTAATTTCTTATCAATTTTTAAAGCCATTACCCCAGTGCTTCTCCCTGTTAAAGTGAGCCTATGGAATGGGATCCTCAAGTTGCTTAATCCGCTAGTTAACTCTAATAAAGAAATAAAACCGGACGCGGTGGTGGAGTGGTTTGCGTGCTAGCGCTTCAACCCCAAGGTTCCGGGTTCGAAACCAGGTTAATCAGATATAGTAGGTTAGGGAAGGGTTGTGTGTAAGCTCGTCCAATGTTAATGCTTACGTCTTACTTATGTAATTGTCCAATAATACAGAAGTGTGTGGAGACTTTGGGAATTAAAATAAAAAACAGGAACAAAGAAAAGGGGTGGTTTAGGTGTCCAGAGGGATGGGCTGTTAAGGAAAGTAATTGACTGAAGGATGTAAGGGAAAATATAGAAGTTGTTGGAATATTGAAAGATTTGCTATCGAGAAGTAAGTAGGGAATTACCGGCCAGCCTACGGTTATTGCCCACGCCTAGGCTGGTATCGTCCTCATTTAACATTCAAATTGACTTTGACATTGGCCTGTTTCACTTGTTGAAGCATCTATAGAATTTTTCGCCCCCATAAAGTTGCATATCTAAAGGTTCTTGAGAGAGAGAGCTTGATTTTCCAGGAGGAAGTCGGAATCATGCCTAACATTAGCTCCCGTAGTGGAGCGATCAGTGCCAATTCGCGCGCAATTAATTGCCGGATCGCGGATACAAATTTTATGAACCGCGCCTCGTGAGTTCGCTGAGTGACCTTGGAGAGAGCTATTTCCGATCTTCAGAACGCGCTTATGTAAAGGAAATACTTCTCGTTCGTATTGTGCTGTGTCAAAAGGAAATAGTATCGGGGATATCTTTGGAGGAGAGATTTTTTATAGTACGTGTTCGCTAATGTAGAATATGAAGGTCCGTTGAAGTATTATTTCATATGAAATTTTTTATGAAATATGTAATTTATATTTGAAGCCATGCTCAGATCATCCCGACGCTCATTTTAGCTTTCTATTAGTCTTAATCATAGGTTTTTATGAGTCCTCAGAAGTCCACATGAATTAAATAACGTTAAAAAAATAGTTTTAGTGCTGAGACTGTCGCTATATTTTATTTCTTGCTTTCGGTGGTTCGGTGTTAATTGTAATTTTTCTCGATCATAGGTCTAGTTTGGACCTATAACTTGTCTTCCTCGTTTATTCCAATATGCTATTAATAGACGGTCCAACATTATTATCGTGGGCGAGAAAATGTTACGATGCACTAAGCACATGTCGCAAAATTCGAAACTATAAAATGCTAATTAAATCTATGGAGGAAGGCGAGACTTGGTAGGAAGACATCACGAGAGAGAGTGAAACTTCGTATTTTTTCCACAGAATATTTAATATACGAACGGTTTCACAAGCGTGCTTGCATCTGCAGAAAGATGCAATTCTATTTTATTTGTTTTATTCGCATTCGTTCTAGTTCGAAGTTCGTAACTCCCAAATTATATATCTCTGAACTCCGTTTTCCATTGTCTTTCCTGTTTTTTCCGTTCGTATTTCGAAATCATTTGGTATTTAGAGGTCAAAATGGAGTAAGCAAAAATTTCGTGCGTCGAAAAGTTCGTATGTAACTCTGTTCGTAATTTAGGCTACCACTGCATTTGTTTTGGTGGGACCTCGCACCAGAAAGCACTATAACTATGGTTCTGTATTCCACCAAAAGCTTTTATTTTGTGCTGCTAAGTACGTCGCTACCGGCTGAGCATTGTTAACGAGTTAAATTCCACGTTTATTTCCATTGTAATTTCTTAATCCTAAGCCTCGGCAATGAGCTGTGTGCTCCATTGTGCTTGCAAGCACTATTAAAATGTCAGAATATATTTAAGGGTAAATACAGGACTAACGATCTGATGTCGGTTTTTTCCCTCAGTGTGCCTTAGCGTCCGACTAGATTAATTTTTTTTTTAATTGCTATACACTTCGACTTTCCACCATTGAACGATTCTCTATCTACCGCTTGCCACATCTATAAAACCGTATGTTATCTCATTCTCCCTCATTAGATCCATTTGAGTGGTTTTCGCTCAATTATGACTTATATTCCCACCTGTATTTATTTGAAATTGTGGTCGTATAATTAGTTTTATTCTTTTTTCTACATTTCTGTCTTTTTATGAATTTTTATTATTTATTATAAATTCGTACACTTTTTATTACATGGTTAATTGTTTTCAGTTCATTCTAAAGGCGTTGCGCTATGGGTTTCTTTTAAATAAATTAGCAAACTGCATATAAAATAGAACTGTGTTGAATCAGTATTTTGCCGATTTCTTTCTTTCGCAATAAAATTAAGAAATTTGAAGTTGGGAAAGCTGAAGTACATGAAACACTGCGGTTGACTTGCGTACCATTCGGGATCAGTGCTCGAACTCGATGTGCAGCTGCTATTGCGATTAAAGTTTTTAAAACGATGAAGAAATACGGAAACATAAATGGGAACGGGGCTTAAATCATTACCGCCTCTTTGAAACGCAGTAAACATATGAATCATGTATTTTCTCGAACATGATGCATCGCAAGGGTGTTCTCCCGTTGCTTCACTCGGTGCATGTGTGTCAATTTGTATATATATTACTTTGGAAAACATTAGTGAGTAATGGTATATCCATCGCATATTTAGGATAAATCTCAACTGCCAGTAGCGTCCCGTTCTCATGATATTTTTCGACCATAATATCCATTTTTTTCCCGTAAGAGATAAATTAGCTCTCTTAGGCAGTAGAGTAGAGGCTATATTACGCTGGAAATGATATAAAGACTTCAAAATGCCCTGGAAATTCGGATATTTTGTCCCAATTTTTGTCAGAAAGCATTCGGTGAAAAAGTATGAAGTCATTCTGTAGAACCAATTACTATTCGTAAAGAAATCACGCGTTTTTCTATTTTCGAACTTGGACAATGATAATTNTTCAAAAAATTTTAACCATACAATTACAGTTACTGCTTTAACGTGCAGATAGTAGTTTTGTATTAAATAATTTATATCGATAACTAGTTTATGCGTATAAAATTTATGATTATGTTGGTACCTTTCTAAATTATTAATAAGTATAAAAGTAAACATACGCTGAACGTACTTAATAGCCTAAGGTGGCTTCTTAGGTCCCAACATTTAGTATCGATTAATTAATTTCTCAAATTCCTAATTGAATTAGATCTTTAGCCCGGAAAAGGGAAAGTTTAGGCTCCATTCTCGTATTACCTTATATCCTCCCTGGAGTTTTCCTGGGGTTTCTTCAGGCGTACCACACTCGAGAAGTTATCCTTTAATCCATCTCCGAATTAAGGTATTGACGATATTAAAAATGTATAAATAACGTATATTGGGCGAAATTGAGGCTTTAGAGTCTCGTCTTCCGTTTAATCCTTCGCCAGTGTAACTTACATCTAATCAATAAACAATAAGAAAAGTTAATTAAATTAAAAGGAATAAAAATTGTGGATTTAAAAACACAACTGAAGATTAGGAAAAAGTATCCGCAATAAAAAAACAACCAAGGAGAAGGGACCTTGGAGAGAGCTATTTCCGATCTTCAGAACGCGCTTATGTAAAGGAAATACTTCTCGTTCGTATTGTGCTGTGTCAAAAGGAAATAGTATCGGGGATATCTTTGGAGGAGAGATTTTTTATAGTACGTGTTCGCTAATGTAGAATATGAAGGTCCGTTGAAGTATTATTTCATATGAAATTTTTTATGAAATATGTAATTTATATTTGAAGCCATGCTCAGATCATCCCGACGCTCATTTTAGCTTTCTATTAGTCTTAATCATAGGTTTTTATGAGTCCTCAGAAGTCCACATGAATTAAATAACGTTAAAAAAATAGTTTTAGTGCTGAGACTGTCGCTATATTTTATTTCTTGCTTTCGGTGGTTCGGTGTTAATTGTAATTTTTCTCGATCATAGGTCTAGTTTGGACCTATAACTTGTCTTCCTCGTTTATTCCAATATGCTATTAATAGACGGTCCAACATTATTATCGTGGGCGAGAAAATGTTACGATGCACTAAGCACATGTCGCAAAATTCGAAACTATAAAATGCTAATTAAATCTATGGAGGAAGGCGAGACTTGGTAGGAAGACATCACGAGAGAGAGTGAAACTTCGTATTTTTTCCACAGAATATTTAATATACGAACGGTTTCACAAGCGTGCTTGCATCTGCAGAAAGATGCAATTCTATTTTATTTGTTTTATTCGCATTCGTTCTAGTTCGAAGTTCGTAACTCCCAAATTATATATCTCTGAACTCCGTTTTCCATTGTCTTTCCTGTTTTTTCCGTTCGTATTTCGAAATCATTTGGTATTTAGAGGTCAAAATGGAGTAAGCAAAAATTTCGTGCGTCGAAAAGTTCGTTTACTCTGTTCGTAATTTAGGCTACCACTGCATTTGTTTTGGTGGGACCTCGCACCAGAAAGCACTATAACTATGGTTCTGTATTCCACCAAAAGCTTTTATTTTGTGCTGCTAAGTACGTCGCTACCGGCTGAGCATTGTTAACGAGTTAAATTCCACGTTTATTTCCATTGTAATTTCTTAATCCTAAGCCTCGGCAATGAGCTGTGTGCTCCATTGTGCTTGCAAGCACTATTAAAATGTCAGAATATATTTAAGGGTAAATACAGGACTAACGATCTGATGTCGGTTTTTTCCCTCAGTGTGCCTTAGCGTCCGACTAGATTAATTTTTTTTAATTGCTATACACTTCGACTTTCCACCATTGAACGATTCTCTATCTACCGCTTGCCACATCTATAAAACCGTATGTTATCTCATTCTCCCTCATTAGATCCATTTGAGTGGTTTTCGCTCAATTATGACTTATATTCCCACCTGTATTTATTTGAAATTGTGGTCGTATAATTAGTTTTATTCTTTTTTCTACATTTCTGTCTTTTTATGAATTTTTATTATTTATTATAAATTCGTACACTTTTTATTACATGGTTAATTGTTTTCAGTTCATTCTAAAGGCGTTGCGCTATGGGTTTCTTTTAAATAAATTAGCAAACTGCATATAAAATAGAACTGTGTTTGAATCAGTATTTTGCCGATTTCTTTCTTTCGCAATAAAATTAAGAAATTTGAAGTTGGGAAAGCTGAAGTACATGAAACACTGCGGTTGACTTGCGTACCATTCGGGATCAGTGCTCGAACTCGATGTGCAGCTGCTATTGCGATTAAAGTTTTTAAAACGATGAAGAAATACGGAAACATAAATGGGAACGGGGCTTAAATCATTACCGCCTCTTTGAAACGCAGTAAACATATGAATCATGTATTTTCTCGAACATGATGCATCGCAAGGGTGTTCTCCCGTTGCTTCACTCGGTGCATGTGTGTCAATTTGTATATATATTACTTTGGAAAACATTAGTGAGTAATGGTATATCCATCGCATATTTAGGATAAATCTCAACTGCCAGTAGCGTCCCGTTCTCATGATATTTTTCGACCATAATATCCATTTTTTTCCCGTAAGAGATAAATTAGCTCTCTTAGGCAGTAGAGTAGAGGCTATATTACGCTGGAAATGATATAAAGACTTCAAAATGCCCTGGAAATTCGGATATTTTGTCCCAATTTTTGTCAGAAAGCATTCGGTGAAATAGTATGAAGTCATTCTGTAGAACCAATTACTATTCGTAAAGAAATCACGCGTTTTTCAATTTTCGAACTTGGACAATGATAATTCACTGTGCCATTCAGATTT
>KZ308728.1:509325-545596 GCA_000376725.2 Ladona fulva
AAATGTTATTCATTCTAATTTTATTATTTAATTTTAATTACTTTTGAAAGTTAAATTTTAAATTTATATTTTAGACCAATTTTAAATTTTATACATTTTTAATCACAAACGTGTTTTTTCGTAATCATCACATCCGAAATGAGGAAATTTCATGTAGGGCCCATATGGACATACTATTAAATGGTTTCATTTAGTAATTCATTAAATGAAGGCGTGTTAAGTGAATCGTACAGCGAGCGAGTATTTAATCTTCCCTTTAATAACCAATAAATATATTTGTTGTAGATTAATAACGTTTTAACTCTAAAATTAGAAGAAAATCGTGGATGATATTACCGTGAGCCTTTCGGGTGGTTTAAGAGGTGAAAACCGAAACCCGAATAACCGTAATTTTTACTATAGAAAAAACCGGACCCTAACCGAGAAATGAAAATTTTTAAACACAAACTGAAACCTTAATTTAATCCGATCTAACTTCAACAATAACTTTACTTAACTTGAAATGCAGGAAATTTAAAAACATATGTGGTAGAGACTGAAAACTTTCTGAAAGGTATGCTAGGCGTATATTACATTTAACTGACGTAATAGTTCAGCCATTATTCTATAATTTCACAACGATAATAAATATCTTCAATGCCGCATATTCATCTTCAGTATCTCACGTTTCAGTCTAAATTTAATTTAAACTAAACTAGTTAGGAAAAGATGCACGTGATAAAAAATTAGATAAAAATATATTAAATGAGAGGTAAGAAACGCATAGTTTACATGGTTGATATTAATAATAATAATAATAAATGCCTTTATTTGGGCGAGATTGAGACTAAAAGTCTCCTCTTCCATCTAACCCATTGTCATAATAAATACATTTTTGAATTCGAAGAAATGAGAAAAATGAAGGTGTGGATATAAAAAACCTAAGGGAGCCTTAGGAAAAAATTATCCACTGCAGGAAAACACCCACAAAGAAGGGGGGGTGAAAAACCTGCGCAAACCTACCGATTGTACCAGCTAAAAAGATACAATAGAAACAGTGCAATAAAGAAAAAATAGAGAAACTAAAGATACGTATATACATGTGGTACATCAATAAGCATAGTCAATTTTTTACAGTGTACAGAATATAGTTGATATGTATAATAATTGGATTAATCACAAAGTAAGAAAACCGTATATAATAGTAATAATCAACATTTATGGCATATTACACATATTCTGATCAAAAGCAATAACAGTAATCATAGATACACCAGTCATGTAAAAACAAGTATTTAAATATTAAATCTCATGAACATCGATAAAAAATAAAAATAGTAGTCATAGATTTACAAGCCATACAAAAACATGTAGCTAAATATTTAATGTCATGAAACATCGAGTCAATTTACATTGAATCGTAACTAGCATAGCAATACCCAAATATAATACGTTGAAATACAAAATAAAATACACTGTGAACATGTTTTGGCTGGATAGCTTAATTGGTTAAAGCGTCCGACCGAAAAGCGGAAGGTTCCAGGTTCGAGTCCTGGTCCTGACAGACTTTCTTCATGTATGTTTTTCCTTAGGATTTTTCCCAGGCGCACGTCTTCACGTGCAAATTCACCTTTATTCTTTTCCTTGTGAACATACATAACAACACTTAGTTATGTAATTTATTTATAATACGTAAAGATACCAACATTTAATAATATGAAGCACAAAACATTTCAATGGTACATACTTTTTATACGTGGATTTTGAGAAACGAATTTTTCGAGTTATGTACGTACTTGGAAATGAAGTTCGTAAGTCGAGGTACGCTGTACTTGGTTTGCTGATGAATAGCTATGAAACTATTGGGAATATTTGTTAGCAATTAAGCATAGTATTAGAAAAATCAGAACGAACAAAGTAAAATATCAACCTGCTCAAGTCCCACCATTTATCGCTGCCCCTCTGTAGGGACACGTCCGAACGGTTGGGGAACACTTCTCTAACCTGCCACTACCTGTTTCCCTTTTCTAACTCGCGATGACTCATGCGGGTTTCTGCGGATTATTCATGTTGAATTTAGTCATTTATTTTTCCCTTGCTGGAACTAACGATGTTTCNTGTAATGTTATATTATGTATTATGTAATTTTATATTATGTATTGCCTACGGGAGGTTTTTGGAGGGTTTTCCCTCCCGTCCTTGGGCGAATGCCAGGCAATCCAATGCTCAATTGCTATATTTCCCTCCACCTCTGCCACCTGGCCTGATGGCCAAATCGCAGAGTATCTTCAAATAAATAAATAAATAGCATTTTTCATGCAACATTTTTTTAAATGGGAATCATTTCTACCTATAGCTTTAGATGTAAACATTTTCATCTACATCTACATTAGTACCCTGCAAGCCGCCTTTCGGCGTGTGGCAGGAGGTGCAAGCACCAGTTTTCATGGTAGATTGCAGAGGGTGAGAATTATAATTTCCAGCGGTAGTTAAGGGCTACCTTTATTTTCCTCCTACACGAGTGTTCTTACTGAAGGTTGTTTGTTAATGAGTGTAATGATAGGTTGTTGGTTAATGAGTGGTTTTGGGCTTAAAAGATGCATGACCAGTATGAAAGTGGCATGGTTTCTTATGCTAGTATAGGCGCATTCAAAGGACGGATGGAAATATATATCCTTATTGTTAGATTGTATTTGAGGAGAAAGAATATGAAGGTTACTAATAGGACTAAGCCCAGGGAAAGCTAATGCTTTATAAGAAGAGACGTGAGTAGCTCAAAGAATAAAAAGGTATAACTTGAGAAGATTTGTATAAACCGAAAGAGATACGCAAGGATAGAAAAGTGTGGGGGCAAATAGAGAGAATGGTTTATATGTAGGTATGTAATTTTTTTTGTTCAGCTTACTATCTATAGTAAGGATATCCCCTATCTGTAGTAAGGATATCGAGAATCCTTAGTTTTAATTGTATATTTAGCGGTAAAGCGGTGAGTGTTATGGTTACAGAACTGAAATATTTTGTTTTATATGTCTCACATTCTGCACTTACAAGTTGATAACGTCATTTGCGTTGTGGTGAAATGCGTGAAAATTGATCCTTAAAGCTACATTTTGATGCAATCGCCGTTTTCTTGCAAGATCTTTCTCTATGATATATTCGTTTGCGGTATGCCACGGATATTTTTGGGCGAATTGTATTCCTGAAAGACTATCTTCACAAACTGTTAAATTACAGAAGTGGAGGAACTAGCCCTAACCGTTACCGGGCGCTTGCTAGCACAATAATCTATTGGCAACTGCCAGTGATGAAAAAAATTCGCTGCGGACAGGATTCGAACCTGCGCGGGCATTGCCCATTGGATTTCAAGTCCAACTCCTTAACCACTCGGACACCACAGCTCATGTTTCATGTGGATATTTCATCCACATGTCTAGTCTAAACATCCACAAGTCTAGTATTTTGAATTATTTAAATTACAATTACGTTTTTACGCTTGCATGTAATTAATATGTTGGTGCCATAGGTTTTTGTGCCGAAATCAACTTTACTGAATTTTCCCTTGTATTGAGTGTGACCTCCATGCCAGAGTTAGTTGTTTACCCAGTATTTATATATTTAATTACCACCTCACTCCTCATCTTGCCTAGTAAGCCTCATTGCCCTATCTTACCTCATCATAGCTAATGTAGAGGGGTTGAGCTCCTTACTGGCATTCAGGCTGAATCCTCTCCAGAGAGATTTATATATTCTGGTATTGAGGTAAAACTTACTGGGTGTACCAAAATATATGCACACTGCCCATTGATTGAATTTTCGAACACAAAATATTAAATACTGCTAGCTATAGTGAGTCCGCTTATTTTGATAAGCTCTCTTTACGGCATCTTGAATTTCATTGAAATATAATTCATCATCCATTTTCCGGAAGAATGAGTCTCTTCCCATTTCCTTGAATACTCTCATTAACGAAAATGTCAAAATGTTCTTCTGTCTGTCACGGGATGTCGTAGTACCTTATTCACACAGTTTCCATTCTAGGGAAGGAAGTATGTAGAGGATCTAGAAAATATGCAGTTAAAGAGTCATTGCTCCTACTGTGAGGTACTGAATTGCGGAAAAGAAATTTTCTCACTAACCTCCGCAGTAGTAAGTTATCCTTATTCTTCGAAATTTCCAGTTATGCTCTAAAGGGAAGCAGTTTTCCTCTTCTGCTTATATTACGAATCAACACTAACTCATAAAAGAGGATGACCTTAGGAAAGTAAAGTAACCAGAATTTACAGTGTCGGTGGGAGGAAGGCAGTCACTAGAAATGTTTTTCGAAGGAGAAAAATGATGCGTTTCTAACCGGTGTCTCCTTCCTCCGACGCCGTTACGACCTTCGTAAATTATGAGTGGAACGGTTAAAATTGCAGGGGTCCGACGAGAACGGGTAGCCTGACAACGTAGAAATGGTAGGGATGTGCAAAGAATAAAGGATAAAAATAAAGAAGGCGTGTTAGTCCCATTGGCAAGTTACGCGGGTCAATAACTTGGTCTCGCCGCTGAATCTGGAATGAACGGATAAAATCGGAGTAGTCAACATCGATGTACTCCTAGGCTTAGCCAGAATGACCATTACATACTATTTCTGCAAAACAGCTCACTGTTACAAATATATGCAGTGCATGTGTTGCACTTTTATAAAGTCATATATACATTGCCTCATACGTATATTCATATCATTTATACGATCATCTATATGTTTTTTGATATATATTGTAAAAACTGTTGAAAATATTGGCAGTGCTCTTCTGATGAGTTTACTAAAGCGATATCTTATCAAATATGTTTTTATTCGTTAAGTGATAAATATTTGTATTTTTTTAAATAGTTTTTATCATTCTTTTTATTGTCAAAGAACCGTCTGACCTATATAGAGGGTATCACTCCATAATTTTATTTTTTCGTGTTTACCATCTCGTTGGTTTACTTTCTTCTATCCTATATTAAGTTATAAAAATCGTATTTTTTATTTCATTGATGGTGTTTATCTTTCTTTTCCTAGTTAAACAAGTATCTGACCTACATCCAATATATCACTCCGTAATTTTATCCTCTTTTGTGCTTAACTTCTGATTAGTTATGAGATATGTTGCTCTCTAGTAGAACTACAATAATATTCCCAATGTGAATTTAAAAACGGAGCTCATTGACCTCTACTTACTTTAATTGTGATTTCATAATGTTGAATTTGGTTAATACCAATATCAACATTATGAAACCATTTCATTAATATTGATATTGGTATTAACGTAATTGTAGGTAATTAATTGGTAATTGACGTCGGTTTATCAATGTAGTTATTTTTAGACTTCGCTTGCAGTATCTTGAAATAGCATTTTACTGCAGAAAACGTCTCAGTGAGTCAAAAAGCCCTAAAATCAATGTTCTTACAGTAAAATTTTCTGCTGATCAGCAGAGTTTCTCTCTTGAAATCTTTAATTATACTCCCGGACTTATTTAGCAAAAGGAGATTGTTGATTATATAAAATACTAGCTAAAGTGCCAATCGATTCTCAACGGGTAAAATAGAGGTAGGATGATATATAGAAGTCCTTTAGTGTAGATACGTAGTTGTTGATTTACTCAACGAAAAGGATATTTAAAACTTCGATCATTTTTAAATTCCGTTTAAAAAATGAGCTGATAAATAAAACACTCGTAAATGGTCCTACGCGTGTCCCTGCGATTGGTCGATGCAAATCATTCGCAACTGCAAATGCTAAAATCTCATAAAATCTCTTCCTCTTCACATGGTCTATCTTTAATTTTTCCCATGTATTCCCATAAGGGCCTCGATTCCCGATGCATTCTAAAAGGGAAATGCATTAGCTCGGATTCAACTATGGAATTAGTCGTCAGGGGGACGGTTTGTTTACAACCACAAAATTTCACAAAATGCTCGCCTATTTATCAAAATTCTCGCGATTGTGAATCGAAAACGATATTCTACGACCACAATAGGAATATGTATTCAATTTCCCATCTTTTGGTGTTTGTCTCGATTTCTTATGACTATTCTTTCTAATTTAATTTTTCAAAGAAACGAAGCTCGCAGGGGGTGAATTTGAGGTTTACATGCATTTCTTACGCAAACCGCTTTTAACGTCTGTAGTCGAACCGGGGACAGTTAGGTGAATAAAAAGTAGCCTATTTTCTGATCTGGGAAAACGTATATAAACTTCGAAAATTTGAAGATCGTGCGAGTTCTGGTTCTAGAGTTTTAAACGGACAATCGTACACACACTCTACTTTATTAGATGGAGAAAGTTTGGTTTTATAAAAACCTAAGTACTTCGTCGTCCTCTTTTATAGGCGCTTGTAAACTATCGGCGCCTTCCCAATGTCGTGATCTATTTAATTGTGTAAGTACTGCATTTAGGCTTGGAACTTTCGTTAGCTTGATCGCTTTTCATTTGTTAACACGGATAAAGGGTAGTCGAAGGTTTCCACTATAACATTAGTATTGAATTTGGGCTGAAACATGCTGATTCGCTTGATCTTTAAAGATTCGCCTTTAAGATTTGATCGATTTCAATCGTTTAGTGGTGTGGTCATTTCGCCCAATATGGGTGGTGGTGGGTAACAGCAGTGGTGAAAACATTTTGAGAATAAGAAGCTAGTGTCTCGTTGCGACCTGTTTCTGAACTGTTACATTGCGATTGACTCATATTCGTTGAAATCGGTGATAAATACAGCGGAAAAATTAATTTGCAATTCAAAACGCACGCTTTCTAATTAGCTAGAGCGTTTAAAAGTTCTGCATCTGCTCCACATGCATCATCAACCGACTCGAGTCCCTCCCCGAGGGGCTTTCCTTAGACGAAGTTGTGGGAGTCTTTGGGACCCATTCCCCCAGTGGTATCATGTTAAGGGTTTATTTTTTCCTTCGAAGGACCTTCTGGTTTTTGTGTTGTTTTGAAGCGGCGGAGCAGACGGGCAGGTGGCAGAGAGGGCGTGCAGGTGCTCCATGGGCCGTGGAGGGTTGGGATGATTGATGCACGACCTGGGCAGGTGGCGCTCTCTCTTCACGAATCCATAAGGCCGTGAAGAGCCGAGGAGAGAAGGCGGAGTTGCCCTTTAAAGAGTTCGCTTTTACACTCGACCCGAAATATCCCACGTGGTGGGCTGTTTACTCCGTGGAATAACGTGTTGGAACTTGGTTTTTGCCCGACGGGACCTGTTAGTTTAGAGTGCACGAGTTACTTGCCGGTGCGAATGATTTTCGCAGCGTTCTTACGTAGGAGTACCTGATGATTTACGAGTTTCAAGAGTGGTGTGCCTCGAGTTAAAGTGTATTATGGGAAGAGTTGCTTCTTCTGGTGGTGTCTAGCGACTCAAATCTTGATTCCAGTGGACTCGTCAGGTATTTACGATTTTCGAATTTTGCATCTGGATAATTGTTCGTGAAACATTATTCTTTCATATGTGTGTTTAATCGCGGGATTTCCGTGGTTTTCTCGGTCATACTATCCTCTTTATGCATTATTTGTGTAACTAGGTCTCTTCATACTTTTTTATCATTAATATGAGATTCCGTATTGAAAGACAGCTTGTGATAATAACCCATGCTTGCAGCAAGCTTAATACTTACACTCCAAACGCTTGTATGCGTGTAAATTTAAGTTTAAAAAATCTATATGCGTGGTATAGTCAGTAAATAATGTTATCGATATGTAAGTTGCGTTTTCGTGAAATATGATTTACCTTTTGGCACATGATAATTAGGAAATAAATTACTCATGCTTAGTGTTGCGATTCAAGATGAATTGACCGTAATTATTTATCTTTCCTTTACCTCGGCACGCTTCTCGGATATCCTAAAATTTCTTCGACAAAAAATTCCGATCATTTTTCTACGAACTTTTTGATGCCCGCAGGTATTTTTGTTTCATCAGTAACGTAAGGGAATATTCCAGAAATATCAGTTTTTGTGCATGAGTTCTTTCAAGTTATTCTTCCGTACTTTCGAAATCACTTTCTCCCGATTATATGAAAGACGTATCGAAGATATAATGGTTAATTCGTAATTTATCTCCTCATTAGCAGTATAGGACTGAACTTTTTCATCATAAGCAGGTATGTGAAGATCGGCTCACTGTCAATTGAGGCATAGGCGAGGTAAAGACCTATTCAGCTTCGCTCTGAAGAACGCACTTTGGAATATCAACCTTGAGACGGCGCAATAAAAATCACTCCCACCGACGATGGATATCTACATCTTCGCTTCCGTTTGCGTAAAGTCGCGCAGAATAATAGGAAGAGATAGCAGCGGTTTTTCAAAGGGAAGTGCTTTGTTGATAGTTGAGGTCGACTCCACACGATATCTTTTTCTATCCCTTTCTGAATGTGGTGTTGTGCGATGAATTTGCAGTCGCGATCGGCTGGTAACCATAGTTACTGGTTCTTCTTACTTGGAAATGTTTCATAACGTGGACCAAGGGTGGATTTAGAAACTTGTCAATAGGGAGGCGGTTTTATGGTAATAGAATCACTCACCTACCTTAAAGTAACGATGCTATTAGAGCCTTAATTCTCTCCTTGACTGTTTAAATGACCTATTGACGTTAAAGTCTAAAAAAATCAATGTAATGTAGAAAATTTTCCATTGGTTTCTGTTTGATTTCCCGTAATGCACTTAGCCAGCTGATTGCTTCGCGATATCATGAAGAGGAGGCGATTTCCTCTCCACTGGATACGCCTCTGAGGTGTACTCAGATCACCTTGCAAGTTATCATTTATCTGATACCATACACACTTGAGATTAATTAAATAATGTAAGTTTTTATCCGGATTATGTTTTACGTCTTCCGTTACCTAATTTTTCAGTCACGAAAAAACGGAAAATTTGTTGAGTAACTAGCGATTATGTTGCTGTAATGCACCAAAAGTAGTTTCATTTCACATTGTGAGATAACCGCATAGTAAAAGCAAATACTTAGCAAAGCAAAGTTTCAGGGACGCAATTGTCTGGAATCAGATTACTCTTGAACACTTATATGGCTTTTTCATGATTTAAGTTACGTATTTCAAAGAAATTTTATTTTTGCTACGATATTCAAAAATCTTACGAATCGATTTACCCCCGAGGAAGATATGTAGCGAAATCCTGTTTTACGAATTATTAACAATGTCATATTACTGAAAAAATAATTTACCTGATCTTTCCCCTATTGATTAAATGGAAATAGAAAATTAATTTCTTATTAAGTTTCCGTTTATGTTTGGGGTAAACTTCAGCAATTATAGGTAATAAAATAAATAATTTCTCATCTGTTAAGAAAAATCGATTAATTTCTGATGTTTGCATTAAACACTGATTAATGTCTTCTTTGTCTAGGTTCATTATTTCTGTAATTTGTAGACAGAGGTGTTCATTTCATTTTAATCGTTAAGAGTCAGTGCTCTCAAGATAGTGTAATTTTCTCAGATTGATCTCCTGTTGTTAGTCTCTTTTAACGGCTCTCTAGAGGAAAATTCTTGTCTATGGGTTTAAGTTTTGTCGATATTTAGAATGATTTCCATTTCCTGATTACTAACCTTTAATTGTATAGTTTTTGCTTTATGACACTTTAATTGTCTATGATTGCTAATGCATTGTCACATATCACATAGATCATCTACAATTCATACTGATTTGAAGATGCATCGATTATTTATCAATATTTCATTTTTATCATTCCGTATCTATCATAAAGTTAAAATTTTCGCCATTTTCGCATTTTTTCTACAAACAAATTTGGCCTTAATTCTGCAGGCCTGTTTTGTATCGCCTTTATCAGGAGTCCCAAAAATATGACCGACGTATACATTATGTTATATGCACAAGTTCCCCGCAGGGTAATCTTAACTTTATTTTGATTACTATGTCAAATACGTTTTTTTTAATCCTGCTTTTTTTAATCCTAAAAAATCTCTTCACTTACTCATTTTATAAGATAATCACACCAACATTTTCATAAACAGTTACTCTTTTAGTCTCGGCCCACCGAATATTTTCCATACAATCCTGAGGCTTTTCCAAAAAATGTTAGGAGACGCCTGATCTACCCGCAAACTAGAGTTATAGCTCATAATTCATCGAGACCGTCCCTAGCTTAGGATTATCGTACCGTTATTCAATTCTCCTAAATCCACGTCACGTTGCACGGCCTGAAAACAATTCGTTGGTCTCGCCAGATTGAGATCTCGTTCCGAGCGAAGGCGGAGGAGAAAGTCAATGCAGGAGAATTTAATTCCGCTTAGATAACCTTAGAAAAGTAGCAGGCGACAGTCATAATAGGTACCATTGTATCATCTCATGCTCGAGTGGAAAGTTTCTCTTCTACTGATGACGATCGGCTCGATATGCATCTATTTCACGTGTCGTCTCTTTCTCGTTTCAGATCTTCCCTTTGAACTTTGAAGTACTCAGGATCGGAAGCGGTGGTTGCGCGGATCACTCAAAAGGGAGTGTTGTTCCTTGATGACCTCACCGATCCTGGATTACATCGGCCTATTTGCGGAAACCAAACGTGAGTAAACTGCTGTCGTTCTAGATCTAGTTGAGCTGAGACAAACAAAGGGTTCGGGAGGCTAAAAATTACTCTCCAGTCCTGCTTCCCAACCATTATGGTCTCAAGTCCCAGTTTCCGTGTCCTTTCGATAAACAAGTCCTACTAATGTGCGATGTCTTCGTTGAACTGATTGGTGAATATTTTTCCAATACTGGAGTACCTCGATGTACGAACATTTTCCTTACTCCATTTCATTTCTGGATACGAACGTAATTTCAGCAAACNATTAAATGAGAGGTAAGAAACGCATAGTTTACATGGTTGATATTAATAATAATAATAATAAATGCCTTTATTTGGGCGAGATTGAGACTAAAAGTCTCCTCTTCCATCTAACCCATTGTCATAATAAATACATTTTTGAATTCGAAGAAATGAGAAAAATGAAGGTGTGGATATAAAAAACCTAAGGGAGCCTTAGGAAAAAATTATCCACTGCAGGAAAACACCCACAAAGAAGGGGGGGTGAAAAACCTGCGCAAACCTACCGATTGTACCAGCTAAAAAGATACAATAGAAACAGTGCAATAAAGAAAAAATAGAGAAACTAAAGATACGTATATACATGTGGTACATCAATAAGCATAGTCAATTTTTTACAGTGTACAGAATATAGTTGATATGTATAATAATTGGATTAATCACAAAGTAAGAAAACCGTATATAATAGTAATAATCAACATTTATGGCATATTACACATATTCTGATCAAAAGCAATAACAGTAATCATAGATACACCAGTCATGTAAAAACAAGTATTTAAATATTAAATCTCATGAACATCGATAAAAAATAAAAATAGTAGTCATAGATTTACAAGCCATACAAAAACATGTAGCTAAATATTTAATGTCATGAAACATCGAGTCAATTTACATTGAATCGTAACTAGCATAGCAATACCCAAATATAATACGTTGAAATACAAAATAAAATACACTGTGTACATGTTTTGGCTGGATAGCTTAATTGGTTAAAGCGTCCGACCGAAAAGCGGAAGGTTCCAGGTTCGAGTCCTGGTCCTGACAGACTTTCTTCATGTATGTTTTTCCTTGGGATTTTTCCCAGGCGCACGTCTTCACGTGCAAATTCACCTTTATTCTTTTCCTTGTGAACATACATAACAACACTTAGTTATGTAATTTATTTATAATACGTAAAGATACCAACATTTAATAATATGAAGCACAAAACATTTCAATGGTACATACTTTTTATACGTGGATTTTGAGAAACGAATTTTTCGAGTTATGTACGTACTTGGAAATGAAGTTCGTAAGTCGAGGTACGCTGTACTTGGTTTGCTGATGAATAGCTATGAAACTATTGGGAATATTTGTTAGCAATTAAGCATAGTATTAGAAAAATCAGAACGAACAAAGTAAAATATCAACCTGCTCAAGTCCCACCATTTATCGCTGCCCCTCTGTAGGGACACGTCCGAACGGTTGGGGAACACTTCTCTAACCTGCCACTACCTGTTTCCCTTTTCTAACTCGCGATGACTCATGCGGGTTTCTGCGGATTATTCATGTTGAATTTAGTCATTTATTTTTCCCTTGCTGGAACTAACGATGTTTCCTAATAAGCTCTCTAATAGATTATTTCTACGTCACTTAACTCTTTAAAAATAAAATTCATTCGATTCGAACAAAATACGAAGTCTCATTCTTATTAATAAAACAGCGTTGGTGTTACAACTGCGACCAGTTTGGCCAATGTATCCTTCCTATATGAATAGGCTTCTGTGTTTTGTTTCTGTACCTGATGATGTCGATCACTCGCTGTGACCGGTCGTCTGAAAATTAAAGCTGTGGAAAAAGTTACAAGGATTAAGGAAAGGTTTGAGGAGCTATTTTGAGAGATTTCTCCTAAACAAAATATAGTGACAGAAGTAACTTAATCAGAGTTTATTCGAGAGTTTCTGTTGGAAATATCATTTTTGATCAGTTTTTGTGCTCTTGAAACGAATTATATCTTTAATTCTTTCAAGAAATTTGTTATGCCCTTTCGAGCATTATTGCAAGTTAATTGTGACGTCTAAATAACAATAATAAGGCCTTATTCGGGCGAGCTTGAGACCATCAAGTCTCTTATTACATGTAACCCATATCTTAATGGCTGATATGAAAATATGTGATAAAGTATCGACTGATTATAATTTTCAAATAGGATCATCATGGTGACTCATTACATTATGCGTATTTTTTCAATTATTTCTAATTTAAGGACAGTAATATTTAATATGCTTCGACAGCGGGAATCGAACTCGGGACCATTTACACCAGAGGCGAACGCGATACCCACTTGGCTATCCGGAGGCCGAGCGAATGAAAGATTTCCTTCTTCCCAGAAATCTTATTTGTGTGGGACGCTTTGTGTATTTTCAAAGTTAAACATCGCTGATGATTAATTAACCAATTCTTCGTATCAAAAATTTATTCAGATTATAATTTCAAAGCAGTTTTCCCGAAAAAAATAATCCATATTATATTATCCGTAAGAATCAATTTGAGTGGGCCCAGCGGAGGAATTTATTTGAGTGTAAGGAGAGAAACTCGTCCTTTATTCGAAAGACCTGCTCCGATACCCAGAAGCAATTTGGGATGCTATATTTATTCCACCAGGCGGAAAACAACGTTACGGATTTTATCCGTTTCTGCTCCAGCCTGACCTTTACGGAAGCGAGAAGTAATTGGAGTGACCTTAGAGAAGGAAAGGTCGCTCATATTGACCGAAGCCGTCTTAACATCCGGGCAAACGACTTGAGTGAGCAACGTAATACTTGCGTGCCCCATGATCGATCCCTGTGGTACTCCGCTTTTTAAATTTGCGAGCGCGAGGAATCTCTTCAATTTCGACTGAAATTATTCGTGATCACGATTCCCTCGTGACTATTTCGTCGTCTTTCTTTACGGTGGATAATTCAAAGGGAAAAAACATCACCCATGGGAAATTCAATTAATAGTTCGACCCGTAATTGAATCTCTAGTCCGGATGTAGTTTCGCGTTGTTTGAATTTTAAAAGGATGGGAATGGCGAAATTCTTTCCGACAGAATGTTTTTTTTTTCGCTTTTGTCTCTTTTTTTTAATTCTGTCGTTTCGGGTCGATGAACCTGTTCCAATCTAGTCGTACTCGAAATTCTAAGTCACCTCTAGAAATGCTTTGAGCGCAAAGTATGCAAATTCCTTCGAGAATCCGGCTTGGCAAGTCGTCGTTTGTATCGAATGAAATCGTAAAAATTCTGTTCTCTATTAGATATCATTAGCGCGAGAAGTGATGTGAAATTTTTTGTTTATTCATCTATTATTATGCCTTCTATCTTCACCGATAGTAGTTACCGTTTCTAATAAGACTACTATATAAAATTACCGTAATGTAGAAGCACGCTTCTCGCTCCGCTAACAGATACGACAAATTACAACAACCGCTAACAGATACGACAAATTACAAAATTTACATTCGGTAGCTCATGCTAAAACAGTTTTTTTTTCGTCATGAGAAATTTCCTGATTGAATTTATGTCGTATTTTTTTTATTATCTTCTCCGTGTCTTTGAAAGTAGTCAAAACTAAGCATATCTATCAGTTGAGTAAGTTTGCCTTTGAATTTCCGCAGCCATGAGGAAAAACCTTGTAGAAGGTAATGAACCTTGTCGTAGTATCAGCATTCCGGTTATCATCTTTGGGACATTTTTTCAGCCACTGTAATCTCCATCCGCCGTTCATGGAGACCAGAATCGCGCCAAAGCAAAGCGGCGACGTCGCTTTCATATCATTATCGAGTTCGCAGCGGATTTCCCTCGGAGTCAGAGAAATGTTCGCGTTAATTAATCGTAGTTGCGTTAGCTTGCCGAGCGATGATTTCTGAGGATCTATCTCAAATTACTCCGGGGTGCTTTTACCAATCCATCCGTCCTGATAGATAACGTTCCAGACGAGGAAGCGGATTAAACTCGCTGTCTGCGGATGCGCGTGAATGATGAATCCCTGGAAAATCCTTCCAGGAATCACTAATCACGTCCTTAATCCTTTACGGTTTCCCGTTCGACTCCCGCGGAAGCGCCATCTATCTTCCCGCCCCTTTTTTCTTTCGTTTTGTTCCTATTTTCAATGGTGTTCGTTAGCCGTTTTTCTCCCAGCAGGAATGAGCCGCGAGGGTTTTCATTTTGCTAGTTTGGGATTCTCGAAGAATAGCGGTGCGCTATATTTGGTAATGGGTCGGTTTCTGCATTTTTAGCTGTTTCTATTCATTAGAGGAACTCGTCGAATTGAATTGGCTAATCTAATATAATGCGGGGAAAAAATTCCCGGTCATTGTCTTTCGTTTGAAGCTGTTATAAAAATCTACCGTATCGGGTAGTACGTACATGGTACATCGGCGACAGGCGGCCAACATCTCTATCCAAACCTATTGATAATTAAAGTCTGGGAAAACTTGTAAATATATTTTTACTTCGGCAGCGTAAAATTAGAGGATTATAATTTTAAAATTCAAAATAAAATTATCAAATAGTTCCTCTCTGTTGGAAATTTCCTCTGTAGGGACACGTCCGAACGGTTGGGGAACACTTCTCTAACCTGCCACTACCTGTTTCCCTTTTCTAACTCGCGATGACTCATGCGGGTTTCTGCGGATTATTCATGTTGAATTTAGTCATTTATTTTTCCCTTGCTGGAACTAACGATTTTTCCTATTAAGCTCTCTAATAGATTATTTCTACGTCACTTAACTCTTTAAAAATAAAATTCATTCGATTCGAACAAAATACGAAGTCTCATTCTTATTAATAAAACAGCGTTGGTGTTACAACTGCGACCAGTTTGGCCAATGTATCCTTCCTATATGAATAGGCTTCTGTGTTTTGTTTCTGTACCTGATGATGTCGATCACTCGCTGTGACCGGTCGTCTGAAAATTAAAGCTGTGGAAAAAGTTACAAGGATTAAGGAAAGGTTTGAGGAGCTATTTTGAGAGATTTCTCCTAAACAAAATATAGTGACAGAAGTAACTTAATCAGAGTTTATTCGAGAGTTTCTGTTGGAAATATCATTTTTGATCAGTTTTTGTGCTCTTGAAACGAATTATATCTTTAATTCTTTCAAGAAATTTGTTATGCCCTTTCGAGCATTATTGCAAGTTAATTGTGACGTCTAAATAACAGTAATAAGGCCTTATTCGGGCGAGCTTGAGACCATCAAGTCTCTTATTACATGTAACCCATATCTTAATGGCTGATATGAAAATATGTGATAAAGTATCGACTGATTATAATTTTCAAATAGGATCATCATGGTGACTCATTACATTATGCGTATTTTTTCAATTATTTCTAATTTAAGGACAGTAATATTTAATATGCTTCGACAGCGGGAATCGAACTCGGGACCATTTACACCAGAGGCGAACGCGATACCCACTTGGCTATCCGGAGGCCGAGCGAATGAAAGATTTCCTTCTTCCCAGAAATCTTATTTGTGTGGGACGCTTTGTGTATTTTCAAAGTTAAACATCGCTGATGATTAATTAACCATTTCTTCGTATCAAAAATTTATTCAGATTATAATTTCAAAGCAGTTTTCCCGAAAAAAATAATCCATATTATATTATCCGTAAGAATCAATTTGAGTGGGCCCAGCGGAGGAATTTATTTGAGTGTAAGGAGAGAAACTCGTCCTTTATTCGAAAGACCTGCTCCGATACCCAGAAGCAATTTGGGATGCTATATTTATTCCACCAGGCGGAAAACAACGTTACGGATTTTATCCGTTTCTGCTCCAGCCTGACCTTTACGGAAGCGAGAAGTAATTGGAGTGACCTTAGAGAAGGAAAGGTCGCTCATATTGACCGAAGCCGTCTTAACATCCGGGCAAACGACTTGAGTGAGCAACGTAATACTTGCGTGCCCCATGATCGATCCCTGTGGTACTCCGCTTTTTAAATTTGCGAGCGCGAGGAATCTCTTCAATTTCGACTGAAATTATTCGTGATCACGATTCCCTCGTGACTATTTCGTCGTCTTTCCTTACGGTGGATAATTCAAAGGGAAAAAACATCACCCATGGGAAATTCAATTAATAGTTCGACCCGTAATTGAATCTCTAGTCCGGATGTAGTTTCGCGTTGTTTGAATTTTAAAAGGATGGGAATGGCGAAATTCTTTCCAACGACAGAATGTTTTTTTTTTCGCTTTTGTCTCTTTTTTTTAATTCTGTCGTTTCGGGTCGATGAACCTGTTCCAATCTAGTCGTACTCGAAATTCTAAGTCACCTCTAGAAATGCTTTGAGCGCAAAGTATGCAAATTCCTTCGAGAATCCGGCTTGGCAAGTCGTCGTTTGTATCGAATGAAATCGTAAAAATTCTGTTCTCTATTAGATATCATTAGCGCGAGAAGTGATGTGAATTTTTTTGTTTATTCATCTATTATTATGCCTTCTATCTTCACCGATAGTAGTTACCGTTTCTAATAAGACTACTATATAAAATTACCGTAATGTAGAAGCACGCTTCTCGCTCCGCTAACAGATACGACAAATTACAACAACCGCTAACAGATACGACAAATTACAAAATTTACATTCGGTAGCTCATGCTAAAACAGTTTTTTTTTCGTCATGAGAAATTTCCTGATTGAATTTATGTCGTATTTTTTTTATTATCTTCTCCTTGTNTCTCTTCACTTACTCATTTTATAAGATAATCACACCAACATTTTCATAAACAGTTACTCTTTTAGTCTCGGCCCACCGAATATTTTCCATACAATCCTGAGGCTTTTCCAAAAAATGTTAGGAGACGCCTGATCTACCCGCAAACTAGAGTTATAGCTCATAATTCATCGAGACGGTCCCTAGCTTAGGATTATCGTACCGTTATTCAATTCTCCTAAATCCACGTCACGTTGCACGGCCTGAAAACAATTCGTTGGTCTCGCCAGATTGAGATCTCGTTCCGAGCGAAGGCGGAGGAGAAAGTCAATGCAGGAGAATTTAATTCCGCTTAGATAACCTTAGAAAAGTAGCAGGCGACAGTCATAATAGGTACCATTGTATCATCTCATGCTCGAGTGGAAAGTTTCTCTTCTACTGATGACGATCGGCTCGATATGCATCTATTTCACGTGTCGTCTCTTTCTCGTTTCAGATCTTCCCTTTGAACTTTGAAGTACTCAGGATCGGAAGCGGTGGTTGCGCGGATCACTCAAAAGGGAGTGTTGTTCCTTGATGACCTCACCGATCCTGGATTACATCGGCCTATTTGCGGAAACCAAACGTGAGTAAACTGCTGTCGTTCTAGATCTAGTTGAGCTGAGACAAACAAAGGGTTCGGGAGGCTAAAAATTACTCTCCAGTCCTGCTTCCCAACCATTATGGTCTCAAGTCCCAGTTTCCGTGTCCTTTCGATAAACAAGTCCTACTAATGTGCGATGTCTTCGTTGAACTGATTGGTGAATATTTTTCCAATACTGGAGTACCTCGATGTACGAACATTTTCCTTACTCCATTTCATTTCTGGATACGAACGTAATTTCAGCAAACNACCAGCTAAAAAGATACAATAGAAACAGTGCAATAAAGAAAAAATAGAGAAACTAAAGATACGTATATACATGTGGTACATCAATAAGCATAGTCAATTTTTTACAGTGTACAGAATATAGTTGATATGTATAATAATTGGATTAATCACAAAGTAAGAAAACCGTATATAATAGTAATAATCAACATTTATGGCATATTACACATATTCTGATCAAAAGCAATAACAGTAATCATAGATACACCAGTCATGTAAAAACAAGTATTTAAATATTAAATCTCATGAACATCGATAAAAAATAAAAATAGTAGTCATAGATTTACAAGCCATACAAAAACATGTAGCTAAATATTTAATGTCATGAAACATCGAGTCAATTTACATTGAATCGTAACTAGCATAGCAATACCCAAATATAATACGTTGAAATACAAAATAAAATACACTGTGTACATGTTTTGGCTGGATAGCTTAATTGGTTAAAGCGTCCGACCGAAAAGCGGAAGGTTCCAGGTTCGAGTCCTGGTCCTGACAGACTTTCTTCATGTATGTTTTTCCTTGGGATTTTTCCCAGGCGCACGTCTTCACGTGCAAATTCACCTTTATTCTTTTCCTTGTGAACATACATAACAACACTTAGTTATGTAATTTATTTATAATACGTAAAGATACCAACATTTAATAATATGAAGCACAAAACATTTCAATGGTACATACTTTTTATACGTGGATTTTGAGAAACGAATTTTTCGAGTTATGTACGTACTTGGAAATGAAGTTCGTAAGTCGAGGTACGCTGTACTTGGTTTGCTGATGAATAGCTATGAAACTATTGGGAATATTTGTTAGCAATTAAGCATAGTATTAGAAAAATCAGAACGAACAAAGTAAAATATCAACCTGCTCAAGTCCCACCATTTATCGCTGCCCCTCTGTAGGGACACGTCCGAACGGTTGGGGAACACTTCTCTAACCTGCCACTACCTGTTTCCCTTTTCTAACTCGCGATGACTCATGCGGGTTTCTGCGGATTATTCATGTTGAATTTAGTCATTTATTTTTCCCTTGCTGGAACTAACGATGTTTCCTAATAAGCTCTCTAATAGATTATTTCTACGTCACTTAACTCTTTAAAAATAAAATTCATTCGATTCGAACAAAATACGAAGTCTCATTCTTATTAATAAAACAGCGTTGGTGTTACAACTGCGACCAGTTTGGCCAATGTATCCTTCCTATATGAATAGGCTTCTGTGTTTTGTTTCTGTACCTGATGATGTCGATCACTCGCTGTGACCGGTCGTCTGAAAATTAAAGCTGTGGAAAAAGTTACAAGGATTAAGGAAAGGTTTGAGGAGCTATTTTGAGAGATTTCTCCTAAACAAAATATAGTGACAGAAGTAACTTAATCAGAGTTTATTCGAGAGTTTCTGTTGGAAATATCATTTTTGATCAGTTTTTGTGCTCTTGAAACGAATTATATCTTTAATTCTTTCAAGAAATTTGTTATGCCCTTTCGAGCATTATTGCAAGTTAATTGTGACGTCTAAATAACAGTAATAAGGCCTTATTCGGGCGAGCTTGAGACCATCAAGTCTCTTATTACATGTAACCCATATCTTAATGGCTGATATGAAAATATGTGATAAAGTATCGACTGATTATAATTTTCAAATAGGATCATCATGGTGACTCATTACATTATGCGTATTTTTTCAATTATTTCTAATTTAAGGACAGTAATATTTAATATGCTTCGACAGCGGGAATCGAACTCGGGACCATTTACACCAGAGGCGAACGCGATACCCACTTGGCTATCCGGAGGCCGAGCGAATGAAAGATTTCCTTCTTCCCAGAAATCTTATTTGTGTGGGACGCTTTGTGTATTTTCAAAGTTAAACATCGCTGATGATTAATTAACCATTTCTTCGTATCAAAAATTTATTCAGATTATAATTTCAAAGCAGTTTTCCCGAAAAAAATAATCCATATTATATTATCCGTAAGAATCAATTTGAGTGGGCCCAGCGGAGGAATTTATTTGAGTGTAAGGAGAGAAACTCGTCCTTTATTCGAAAGACCTGCTCCGATACCCAGAAGCAATTTGGGATGCTATATTTATTCCACCAGGCGGAAAACAACGTTACGGATTTTATCCGTTTCTGCTCCAGCCTGACCTTTACGGAAGCGAGAAGTAATTGGAGTGACCTTAGAGAAGGAAAGGTCGCTCATATTGACCGAAGCCGTCTTAACATCCGGGCAAACGACTTGAGTGAGCAACGTAATACTTGCGTGCCCCATGATCGATCCCTGTGGTACTCCGCTTTTTAAATTTGCGAGCGCGAGGAATCTCTTCAATTTCGACTGAAATTATTCGTGATCACGATTCCCTCGTGACTATTTCGTCGTCTTTCTTTACGGTGGATAATTCAAAGGGAAAAAACATCACCCATGGGAAATTCAATTAATAGTTCGACCCGTAATTGAATCTCTAGTCCGGATGTAGTTTCGCGTTGTTTGAATTTTAAAAGGATGGGAATGGCGAAATTCTTTCCAACGACAGAATGTTTTTTTTTTCGCTTTTGTCTCTTTTTTTTAATTCTGTCGTTTCGGGTCGATGAACCTGTTCCAATCTAGTCGTACTCGAAATTCTAAGTCACCTCTAGAAATGCTTTGAGCGCAAAGTATGCAAATTCCTTCGAGAATCCGGCTTGGCAAGTCGTCGTTTGTATCGAATGAAATCGTAAAAATCCTGTTCTCTATTAGATGTCATTAGCGCGAGAAGTGATGTGAAATTTTTTGTTTATTCATCTATTATTATGCCTTCTATCTTCACCGATAGTAGTTACCGTTTCTAATAAGACTACTATATAAAATTACCGTAATGTAGAAGCACGCTTCTCGCTCCGCTAACAGATACGACAAATTACAACAACCGCTAACAGATACGACAAATTACAAAATTTACATTCGGTAGCTCATGCTAAAACAGTTTTTTTTTCGTCATGAGAAATTTCCTGATTGAATTTATGTCGTATTTTTTTTATTATCTTCTCCGTGTCTTTGAAAGTAGTCAAAACTAAGCATATCTATCAGTTGAGTAAGTTTGCCTTTGAATTTCCGCAGCCATGAGGAAAAACCTTGTAGAAGGTAATGAACCTTGTCGTAGTATCAGCATTCCGGTTATCATCTTTGGGACATTTTTTCAGCCACTGTAATCTCCATCCGCCGTTCATGGAGACCAGAATCGCGCCAAAGCAAAGCGGCGACGTCGCTTTCATATCATTATCGAGTTCGCAGCGGATTTCCCTCGGAGTCAGAGAAATGTTCGCGTTAATTAATCGTAGTTGCGTTAGCTTGCCGAGCGATGATTTCTGAGGATCTATCTCAAATTACTCCGGGGTGCTTTTACCAATCCATCCGTCCTGATAGATAACGTTCCAGACGAGGAAGCGGATTAAACTCGCTGTCTGCGGATGCGCGTGAATGATGAATCCCTGGAAAATCCTTCCAGGAATCACTAATCACGTCCTTAATCCTTTACGGTTTCCCGTTCGACTCCCGCGGAAGCGCCATCTATCTTCCCGCCCCTTTTTTCTTTCGTTTTGTTCCTATTTTCAATGGTGTTCGTTAGCCGTTTTTCTCCCAGCAGGAATGAGCCGCGAGGGTTTTCATTTTGCTAGTTTGGGATTCTCGAAGAATAGCGGTGCGCTATATTTGGTAATGGGTCGGTTTCTGCATTTTTAGCTGTTTCTATTCATTAGAGGAACTCGTCGAATTGAATTGGCTAATCTAATATAATGCGGGGAAAAAATTCCCGGTCATTGTCTTTCGTTTGAAGCTGTTATAAAAATCTACCGTATCGGGTAGTACGTACATGGTACATCGGCGACAGGCGGCCAACATCTCTATCCAAACCTATTGATAATTAAAGTCTGGGAAAACTTGTAAATATATTTTTACTTCGGCAGCGTAAAATTAGAGGATTATAATTTTAAAATTCAAAACAAAATTATCAAATAGTTCCTCTCTGTTGGAAATTTATCGTGGCGTCATTAATGCAAACATTCACATACATCTCCTTTAGTGTGTTTTTATCGTAGGAGAGTTTCATTAATATTGTCCTGGATCATATCGTCCCTCTTGGTAAGTGGCGCTAAAGTATGTTTTAAAGATAATCTTACGTCAAATCTATAATGCATTTCTCTAAGACGGAAAGTAAATATCTAAGTTCTTTAATGCTACATTCTTTAATTCTATTATAATTTTTATAATATTATTCTTTAAGAGTATAACTACCGAGAAAACCCCTTGAGAGAGAAAAAAGAGTAAAATTTTCTTCTAAGGGGTATTTAAATATCCGTTAAATTCCATCCACGGAAGATTTAAGCGACACCTAAGCTCTTTCCCTATAATATCATCATTACTTCTAAACGCTCGAATTTTTTAATCTTGTTAACTTTATTTTCTCGTAATTGTAGTTCCTCTTGGAAGTTTTAGCTGTTGTATTAGTACCCTGTCACTCGCGGCTTGCTGGGTACTTACATAGACATAGCTAAAAAAGGCCCTTTATTCTACTAGCAGATCTGGAAAGCATTACCTTGAAATCCGTCGAAAAATTCTTCATTCAGCATATTTTCATGTAGCATGAAACTTTTTAGGATCTAGTAAACCGTCTTATGCGCGTTATTACTGTATAAAACAGTCTTTTTTCGCCCTAGAAAAGTAGAGGTTTATGAGCCACCCTGTATCATGCCTTTACGACCTCAGTCTGGTTCCTTCATATCTTATCGTTCTCTTCCGAGAACTGTCCCTTTTTTCCTGGTGCAGACTCCGCCCTTGACTCCGTATCTGTTACGACCCCTCAAAGCATGACCTTTTCCAATTCTTCCATCTCCTTCCTTTCCTCCAGGAGCTACGCGTTACTTTACGCTTTTTTCGGGAGGACATGATACAGGGTGGTCTATAAAGAGAAGCATAAAATAAGCTCAGGCACGGCCTTTCCATTCACAAAAATTTTAAATCTGGTCACGTTTTGGGATCGAATGTGACTCGGCGTCGCGGACCCTAGACCATCATCAATTTTCAGATCAGGCACCGGCGGTTGTGCCGCGACCTTCACGTGGGTTCGTTTTTTTTGTGGACATTATGGAATATTTCTTACATTAGGCACCTGCCTGTGATTTTTCCATTAGCTCCAAATGTTCGGAGATGTCTCCCAAGTATATCCCCTTAGTGTATATTTCTTTGCTTACTACGTTGGAAAATTTTCTTTTATAAATAGAATGGCCGTGAACTGGCGAGTCCTCTTCCGAAGAAATATTACATCCCTTCCCTGAATACGAAATAAAATTCAAATAAAGAGTGGAATTCATTTTGGCCACTCCTAATCGAATTCCACGAAAAGTGTTATTCATTGTGATACCCTAACGTAGACTTTTCCCACGTAGCATTCTGGCTTAGTAAGGAAAGCATTGGTAAACTATGTCCCTCTTCATCCTGTGAAAGTCGCTTCGTTCACTATCTTGTAGCCCTTGGTGCAGGGTTTGAAATTCAACTCATCTTCCGCGCAGAATGCTCTATAGAAAGAGCCTTATTCCTGTACTGTTTTGTAAGGAGCTGGGACTGTAACCAGAACATAACACTCTGTCACCTAATTATTATGTTATATGACTTATACATATTATCATTAACATATTTTATTTCCCCAATGGCAAGCAGATGTGAAAATAGCAACATGACTGGGATTCGAACCCAGGTCTCCCACTTTCCGGGCAGTCATTTTAACCACCACGCCGCGTTAGTTGATTTAGTGGTTGGTGGAAAGTGGTGGGTTCGTGTCCCAGTCATGCCGCTATTTCTCACATCTGCTAATCCTTGGGTTTTAAGGCGCACGCCTTAATGTGCAAAGTAAATGCCTTGTTCTTTTCCTTGTATTTTATTTTCTAATTAATTAATAGAATACTTTTTGATAGTCATCATTTTTTGATAGTCATCAAGAGAGCAGAATTATAGCGTGAAAAGAAACAACGAATATAATATTTTTTATTTCGAAAAATGTTCCTACGAACCTTATATCCATCGTGTTTCAACTGTTAAGCCCCTTTATACTAGCCGCCGAAGAGATTTCGATCTGGGGATTACCCCGATTGAGCAAATCACTCTTCGCACATCGTTGCTCTACTGTCACCCTCTTCGGTACAGATCCGTCGCCTTCCGGTTTCAAATATTCAGATATTCTCGTAAATGCTAGTAAAACGACGGACGATTTTGATGCAAGGGTTGTTTCGACAGTGTTCGAGGACCGCGACAATTCCCCGCAGCTGTTCTCGTGGGGTTTTCTGTGCTGGATGACGGAGCAATGGGCGTGGCAACGTTTTCTGTTTGGGGAGTCCGAAGTAAGTTTTCACTCTCAATTCCTCGATTTTTTTCGCGGCACTTCCGTTCTATTTTGCTGAGAGCGGAAGGATATTGTTCTGTGGTGATCCCTGAGCCTTTCAAAGTTACAGGGTTGGTTAGTTACGCGATGATGAGGGTTGCTGCTGGAGGGTTGGAAATGTCTTTAACACCAGAATTGCTCGAAGGAAAATTATTTTTTTTAATCGTCATGGAAACCTAAATTCGATACTTTGCGATAGCTAATGTGCTTCAATTGCTATGGTCATTTTTTTATCAGCCCTTCAATGGAGACGTGTTATTATTATTATTGTATTATGTATGCATGATATAAGTAGGTAAAGCTTAAATGAAATTATCTATCACTTCCCAAATTGTAAGCCAACCAAGAAAGAATATTTATTTTTGTAGCATTTACATTATCTATCTATCTCATCATTTTCTATTAGTAAAATTATTATTATTAATATTGTTATTACCTACTTCGTTCTCGCCGAAAAGTGACCGTGTTATGGGAATGAACTGATGTCAAGTTCCATACGGTTGCAAAGATTATTTGTATTATTTAAAAATGTTATTTTTTAAGCTGGCTGCCAGTTATAATTATTATTATTATCTTATATCCAGGCATCTTCTTATTTCTTCTCTTTTTTCTTTTCTCTTAAATTGAACATGAAGATGAGTTAGATGGAATAGGCGTTAGTCTCAATTCTCAATCTCGCAGAAATAAAGACGATTTATTGTTATTTTTGTTTTTCGCGCGTATTCCCCCACCCAGAATCGAACCCGGAACCACTTTCGCCGATTTCGAACTCATTACCCACATGGGTATCCGGAGGCCCGCCCAGTTAACAGAAAGTCAAAATTCCTCGAAGATAATATCTAAATGAAGTCAAAAATGTTCTGACATATATACTGTTAATCCAGCCATTACTACTATTTTTGCCTTACCCCTTCCTTTACCGTTTACTCTTCGTAAAAAATGCGTTAAAAATAGGAAAATTCCGGTACCGTAAAACAGTTTTTATTTCGCATCATTTACATAACACGGATCAAGTAATCTGGGCGGTTCAAAAGACTCCAAAGGAAGGAAATATAAACCGGGAGAAGAATTCGGAAAATAATTATTAATTACCATGCTTTTCTGGCTCCCGACGATGAATTTAATGATAAACATCCTGCCATTTTCGCTCTCTCTCTTTAGAAAGCATGAAGTCAAGTGAATTTTAAGTAACGGTTTTATTCCCACAATTCCGAGCCGAAAGAAAATTGCTTTCCTTGAAAAGTAATTGTGGCACCCAAATATGTAAATTTAGAAAGAATCGCTACGTAAAGAAATAGTAAGCAATCTGTACCGTTCTCATTAAAAAGTAATTCGCGGTCAAATATGTGTTTTTTAAGGTATTAATTATGCATTCTTTTCATTGTTTCATTTCGTTACTGCTAAGCGAAAATAGAGGAAATTGTAGCGGATTTCAATGAAAGGGGTCCAAAGTGGGTCTGTAATTTGTGTTACACTCCGTGGGAACTGGATTCAAAGTTTTACGATGGTGAGCATTTTTTTATTTCAGTTCCTGCGACCGAAGCCGGGAATTGTAAACATCACCGTGGATCGCATACTTCTCTGGAAACCTTTGGTTAACCGCAGGCTAGGTACCTGCTGATTTCGGTCGTCCAATTCAAGTTTTTTGTTTATTCTGATTGGGTTTCTCGGCTGTTATTTGCTCTCTCAGGGCGGAGGATTTGTTTTGAGATTCCGTTTGTTTGGATTCGGATTATTAACTTCATATCTCTTTTAGTAGTCGACATTTTGGAAACACAGGCCGTGATCAATATCAGTAAAAAGGTACGATTGTCTGCTTCCATTTATATTCATTTTTTGCATTGCAATGGATTCATAGAATATTTTAGCTCAATTTCATCGCAATCTTAATTTTGACATTCAAGTGTAGGCTAGAACCAAATGTCGATTAACATGTGGCAGGTGTTATGTATTTACAATTTAATATAATTCTTCTTTATTTTACCCAATCATACATTCATTCTCATTCTTTATTAATTACCTACTTAACTTCTTAATTTAATCAATATGATTGGACTTTACTTCGTGGAACGCTGATTAATAAATGAGAGGCAATGGACTTCCTGTTTTAAACACAACTTTACTAACCGACCTGTTTCGACCTTCCAGCCATCATCCGGTACAACCCAGTTTTGTACTGGTTTACTGTGTAATAGTATTTTCATGGGTTGTACCTGATGATGGCTGGAAGACCGACACCAGTCGGTTAAGACATTCGTATGAAAAATTACGGAGTCCATTGTTTCTAACTTATTCGTCTTAATTATTTAATATCATTCCGTATTAATGAATCATTGGAATTTCTCGTGGTTCTCTTCCTTCGCTATTGATTTTCTTTGCTTTTTTAACCTTTAATTACCTTTACAAGTTGAAAACCTGTTAAAAGAAGCTAAATAAGGAAAAACATAAAAAATAACTCAAGGCATGACAGTCTCAAAAATATGTTTTAATAATCTCCTTGAGCGTTCGTTTGGCTCATTTGATAGTCATCATTTTTTTTAACGATACTTGTATTTTGAAACATGCATACTTCCGTGCCATCCGATAGTTAGTGGAGAACGTATATGGTAGCTCGCTTGCCATCGATTGGAGCAAATCTGAATCATACGCACCTGCGCCTTGCATCTGAATTATACGTTTGTACGTGTAGCAATTTGCGTATTAAGTGCATATGATGTTATTAGCGATAATTTTATTCACTCATTGTCTATTCCATTTTATTGTTCGTTCATACAATCGAAATGTATGAATACCTTGCGATTTTACAAGTAAAGGTTGCTTATACTTGGAAATATGAAATGAAGGCATTGTGACTTGCATTAGTCTTCTACCAAATTTTATCATCATTATATGTTCAATGTGTTATTTTTTAACCAAATTTGTGAATGGCCTTTCTTAACTTTCGGATGCAATTTCCTTCAGTTTAATTTATTTGGAATAGTTTGAAAAAATAACGAGTCTTACTCCCAATCTGTACACGCAACGCTAAAATTCCTTTCAGATAAGTAAAAGGCGGGTTTTTTTTGTCATAAAGTAACTAATTTTACTATATTTGCCCAATTCCCCTCCATGTCGCAACTGTCGCAATACGGAGAATATTTACAGGTTTCGGATGGATTTCCATAATAACGTTTTCTCCATAAATGAACGCGGGATCTCCAGAGCAAAACTACTTTCTGTCCATCGCGTAGGTTTCGTGTGATGAAGTCCGAGCGTCCGAACCGAGCAGTGATGAAGTCTTTCAAACGCTTTCCGTTATTCCGCCGGCTTCCTCGTGCTGTTCGTGAAAGGGACTCTCTTTTATTTTCGACGGAATTGAAATGCGGCTAACAAACTGGAAGCTTCCCCAGCGTTATCCCCGGAGGGTTGCTGACCCATATCATTTTGATAAAAAATCTCCGACGAGGTTCACACAGGATGGATATCGTCTCTTTCCATTTTTTGTGCCACCGACTCGTGTCTGTGATTCACGTTTCGAGAATCCTAGAAATTCAGAGTCCTGCGTGTACGTATTCGAACTCGATCAAACCTGTTTCCCTTTTGTTGAAATTTTGAACGAGGGTCTGGAACGCAAAGCCATCACCTGCCTTTAGATACACGCGAAATTCGATTTGGAACGGAATGGAGCTTTTCCCAAAAATTGAGGGAAAAATGAGAAATTTTCGTAGCCTTTTTTTCGAAGTTTTCAGTATCAAGTAATACAATTTTTTTTGTCTATCCCTGGCCGAAAGATAAGTAAATAATATTCCATTTATGAGGATGTGGCCGCAGAAAGTTCTTTTGAGGACCTGTTCTCTGAAAATCCTCTGTTCAGAGCGACAAAATCATCTTTACAGCTTTTTGTTAGTTAAAACTGACTGAAATGCGTTTCAGAATCGAACATTCTTTATCGCAGCTTTCATGAGCCTTCCGTTCGACATGTTTGTCAGCATTGCTCATATTTATGTCATTCTTAGCAGTTGGAGAAGATGAACTGCCAACATTAGTGTCGATAAGGAGCTCGAGATAAGTCGGTGAATCATTCATTTCTGAAGAATTTAGCGGAGGTGATAATTTTTCTCGATACGGCTTTGCTTCAACATCTCGTTTCCCTTTAAAAATGACGAGAGAATTGCTCATTTCCACCTTCGAACGCTAACAAAAATGTTCATCTATTTAAGAAACACGGCTACAATACCCGTACTGTTGTTTCTTAGAAAGAGACTTGGTAGTTCTATTGGTTCAACCGATACGTGCACTCTGTGGAAGGAAAAGTAGTGTATTTAAAGACGGGTTCCGAGACCAGTATATAATTATGCATTGCCTTGGTTAACGATAATAATCCGCTCCAAGATTGTCATCAATGGCCAAAACAGTCGTTGCCCAAGGCGCGGTTTTCCCAGCCATATTACATGTAAAATATGCAGATAAAACTCATTTAAATTAAATTAAAATATGGTACAAATAATTTATATAGTTATGTTTATCAAAATTAACAAAAATTTATCATTAATAAAATAAATAGTCATAAAAGAAGTTATCGAGTGTCAATCTTCACCAGAAGGCGTCGTAAACCAAAGAATGCGTCGTTACCAGAGGCAGTGTATTATCACAACCATACGTCGTTAACTAAGGCCGTCGTTAACCAAGATACCACAGCAAACTTTATAATTGTTTTATTCATTTAGCTTGATAGAAAAAAACGTCACGTTCGTGAAAGTTTGCCTTTTTTGTGATTTCTAACATTTTATCTCTGATGTTGGAATCTAAACCTAGTTTATGAATTTTTACTGTTGAACTGTAGATTATAATCGAATGTAAGAAATATTTTGATGTTGTCAGAGCCTGAGGTCTCATGAATCTTTGATAATAGATCAGCAGTTTTCAGAAATCATCCTATTTCCCCTTTCATTCCCAAACGTTGTTGTTTTCAACCTCAATAAAAGTTGATTGATATTAGCCCATATCTTGCCCACTAATGACATTTTTTCGAAACGGATAGTCCTAGAGATAAGGTCAAAACACTGCCATCACAGCAAAGCTATCATCCGGGAACCGCTGCGATGGACTCACAAAAAATCGTCGGAATGCAGCTAGGACCACGATTTCTTTCATCGTTAAATTGCTTTACGTTTTTATCTGGAGCCACGCTCGGATCTCAATTTACGCTGCGTGATGGGGAAACATTTTGAGCCATCCTCAGCAGCCACGGTAAATGAATCATGCTTCAGATTGATTTTGTGATTTTCGCTTTAACCTTTACTCAGGAAAAGGCTCCGAAACTTTAAAAAGAAACTGAAATATTCTTCGTATGAAACCGATATATGTTTATGAAATTACTAAGTGCTTGTTTCTTTGTGGAGTCCGCAGTTTCAGTCTATCGAAGAGTAATTTTCGAAGTTTCGACCTGGAACGTATGTTTTTGTTTGCAACGTGCATATTATTCAAGGATTTAGTTCACGATTTACTCATTATTACACAGGAAGCGGTATTAGGATGATTGCTTCCCGGATATTGCATCTCTGATCATTTTTATCGCGAAGTCGTTGCTTAAACATTGTAGATATACGGCAACGAAAAAAGATATAACCTCTCACGCGTATCAGTTACGTAATCGGGCAATATTCGTTGCTTCTACCACCTATCCCGCGAGTTGCATGCGGACCCTCAACCAATATCGAAGGTTTATAGCTGAGCTCTGATAACTTTAGCGGAAAATTCAAATACTCTTAAGTATGTTCCTTCAACAATTTCAGGGAGTGGTCACTTGACATTTCGTCGTAGCAGAGTAATAACACTCACTGTTATTTATTTATGTATATTTATGACCACAGAAGTCCAATTGATTAATGTGTAATTGCAGGGCTTAGAAACTGCAAATTCTTTGCGGCCCACGAGATGCCCAAACTTGAACACCACTAATTTAGATATTCTTTCGGTGATCATGCTGATTTACGTCTCTCGATAAAATAGTTATTAAAAAATATACGAGAAATTCGAAAAATTATACGAATGACAAATTTAGTGGGAAAGACTTCATCCACCCCAATATGAGATATCGCCTGGGACACAATTTTCCTATCACGACACAGAACAATAGAGAAGGACTTTAGGCTTTTCAAAGTAGTCGACTCAACCCGTAGTTCCTTATGGATCTTGGCCGTAATCGTCGATGGACAAAAAGCAACTCCGTTAAGGAAAACGAGCCCAAACTGGACCTCTAGCTAACGATTTCTCCTCAAAAATAGGAAATCGCCATCAAGCTATACTACCTGTATTATTAGGACGTTTTTACGAACTATGGCCCGTTTTTCCCACGAAAACAACGGACGGACGATCATTTCTCTCAATCGAAAATATCCGGGAATGCGACCTTTTTGCCGTAGTTTCCGGCCCCGTTCGATTATCTCCATAGTCTCCATCGGTACGGATCCCCAATCCATTGTAGCTTCATCGGCGGAAATCTTCCGTTTTTTCGTGCCACAGAAGACGGTCATCCTATTGACCGATATTTTCCAGGGCGAATTTACACCAGGCTGATATATTACTTTCCTCCTGTATTGAGATTCGGACCCTTTTCGGCGCTGGGATTGTTCCCACAGAGCACAATCTAAGAGAGAATGCCCCGAGGGTTTTTAAAATCTCTCCCTCGCTCTTCATGCTTTTCAGAAGGCCCCGCTCTTAAAAGATTGGGCCACGCCTTCCCATTGTCTGGTCCCTATCGAAATACTCTGCTCTTTTGTCTACCGTTGACCATAGCCTCCCTCGTTCCGAACCGTTCTCATCCGCCGCCAGACTTCACTCTTTCCTAAATCATCTTCCTGCGTTTTGTTAGGGATTGAATTTATCTTTATAAATACATTCATATGACAGTACCATACATTGGTTATAACATTGTTTAAATTTGCAATAAATTGTTAAATGCAAAATTCGACAAGTTTAACCAAAACTCACTGGAATTTTAATTACACTAGCAAAATTTGCGGTCTTTTTACTGTAAGAAACATTGTTATAAAATGTGGGACGACAATGTAAACATAATGTACAATTAAATAGTTCCTAGCGGTGCACGTCGCGGGCGCGCCTCAGCCCCACCCTCCTAAAGATGAATTCAATCCCTATCAGAAACTGAAAGAATAAGATCTCTTATATGTTTCATTCAAAAGTTATAATCCTTCAAATAATCCATGTTCACCGATTTTTGCAAAAATTACGAAACATTACGAGAAAGTAATGACTTAGCGAAAAAATTTTTTTACAGAGCTGAAACTTTGTCACAATCGGTTTCTCGAGGAAGTACGCAAGTATAAAAAATTTCAAATTTTTTAAAAAATTCAGGTCAATTTCTGTCCGTTTTTCCGAGGAATGGCCCGTACACGTCTGATTCAGCTTTCTTTTAATCGGCCCATTTTTTGAACCGGCAGAACTTCAGTGCCTCCATTATCAAGATTGATGACCGGATGCCATTTTTCCTTTTAAATAAATGGTATTTTTTCAAATTAAATTGTAATCTTCTATTTGAAAGGGACAGGTGGTTTAAAGCAGCACCAATTTATTTCTGAAACTGCCTTTCAATCCCCTGAAAATTACGGCAAGATTTCCTGTGTCGTAATTTGAGTCAGCTTTGTACGTTTCTACAACTACCGAGACGATCGTCATTCAGCGACCGATGTAAATAAACTCTGGAATAGTTGTAGCGACGGAGCTACTTTAACAGCGACGAAAATTTTATTTATAGCAACGTAAATGACGTAAAATTTCCTTGATTTGCTTCGTAAATAAGCAGTGGAAAAGAAATGGATCTCATGCTTAACTTTACATTAAGAAATGAAAGAGAGAGAGTCTGCCGTAGTCGGGATTCGAACCTGGATCTTCCATGGAGTGTCCCACCAGGGTGCCATAAATCGAACGAGTCTCGTGGTAGCTTAATGGTCACAGCAACTGCAGTAGGGCATTGGGAATATAGGAATGGGCAGTTGGGATATCCAGGTGCGAGCTAAGGTAGTTATTTCTCCTTCTTACGTAAATTTTACAAAAATCGATAGATTTCATCAAAGATTTCGTGATTTCAAATCGGAAAGAACATGCGATGACAGAAATAAGTTGGCAGAATTTTATCTAAGGTAAAATGTCCGCAACGAAACGAAATTTTAACTTGACTTTCGTTTCTTATGAGAGTTACTGAAATCGAATTAGTAATTTTATAAATTTATACTTGACTGTAATTATCATGATGGATATCTGTGAGAAATTAAGAGAATTGGTCTGTCGCGTGTAGTATTCAATATTGGATGAAGTTGAAACGTGTTTTAAAATCAGGAGAATAGATTGTGCTACCACTGAACTCTTGTCCTTAACTTGCATTAATCACTAATATTGTATTTACCAATAATAAAAATTAATGTAGGTGTTAGCTGGAAATCTCAAATCACAACTATATGGTGCGAATTTTAATCCATCGAGACCTCTCCTGGGCTCCCGGATAGCCAAGTGGGCAACGCATTCGACTTCGGAGAAAGCGATCCCGGGTTCGATTCCCGGTGGGAGCCTACGTGCGAAACGACCTAAGCTGTCGAAGCACTTTTATCAATATTATTACTATTACGAGACCTCTCCTACAACAAACCTTTTGAATCCTAAGCATCCAAATTCCATACGGTATTCGAACCCGGGACTTCAGTGTTGGTGAAATGTTCTGACAGGAGAATAGTTTAGGAAGTACCGACAGGGACAATTTTTTCACAAATTACGGCTATTTGTTCATCCGCCTTCCCTCAAGGCCGGTTAAGCGAGAGTACTCTTGTAATCCCCGAGGGACGTTTTTCCCACATTTCGGAGATTTTTCCAGAATGGCAAAGCGGCACTTTGAATGATGAATGCACGTCACGGACGTGTGACATATCCCGCCATCATCACTCCTATCCTCGGAGTGTGCATATTTCAGCATTGGCATTTCGGGAGAGAGCTTCGATCGAGTAAAACCCCCGTGACAGCGAGATTTTCCTTTAAATAAATTCGTCCTCAGGTGTGCCTGAAGGCCGCTAAATTGGTTTTCGGCATGGCTTACGCTCTGATCTGACGAGAATGATTCGCCCGAAGGCAAGCTCCATAAATTACGCCGCTCGCGGCAGAAAACTTGCATATTCAGGTTCCGCGAATGAAGATCAAGGCGAAGAAAGGTGGGAGTGTCGTTAAAAAATTGTGAGAATGAAAAGCGTTTGTTGTCCGTCTTGGAAATCCATTGGGCATTTCTGTGGTTTTAATAATTGCGGCCGTCTACAATACAATAGAAACAGCCTTCTGTGTGCTTCTGAGCTATATTTAGAATTGTAAGTCCGGTGTTGCACGGGACCCATTTTCAAGTAAAATTTACGAAAATTATATGTAAATTTTTAAGGTTGAAAAATTAGCGTCAAGGGGTAAAATATAGGCTTTAAAGAAAAAGAAAAATAGTCATTTTATTACGAAAACTATGATGCATTATGACCAACGGAAATTGAATCCACCGCAGAAACCCACCAACAAAGGATATAGATGGATAGACTATTTACCAGGCGAGTTTTGGCCCATGTGGAACCTTCTCTCGCCTTACCCCGCTTGATGTTAGTTTGCATTTTAAAATAATTAAAGGAAGAGGATCACCGAAGAAGATTATACTGAATTTAAAAGTCCATCAGAAATTAAAATAAATACCAGAAAATAAGTTATCCGCTGCCCCTATCCCACCATCCAATGGAATTTTAGCAACATTTTTTACATACGAGTATAATACGTGTCCATTCCGTATCGGTTTTAAATGCGTACAATAATTTTTTCTTGTTATAACCTGATGTCAAATTATAAGGAAATAGGCCGATAACCCAAAATGTTTTTGTAGATACGCATTTGAGCAGTGGTTGTTAATAAAAATTTTGAAAGGTCACGAACTGGCAGAGATCCTTAAAGCAAAGAAAAAAGAATTCCCATCCCAGTCCGGGTCCAACATCGAATAATTATAATACATTTTTATATCCAACGACACGTCAGCATGTGTAGGACAAATCATTGTCATAGGCAGTTGTAATTATACCACGACCGGTAATTAGTAATCTACATTACATTTAATTAGAATTACAACATTTTATACATTGCTTATCGATTGCAAATTTAGATTACAGTTGCAATAAAAGGATTCATTACAATTTCTAGACATTACATTTTATGAATATCATATACGTGTAATATTTTTACGAGATACAGTGGTACCTTGGTTAACGACGGTCTTAGTTAACGACGTACTTGGTTAACGACGAATAGATGTTATAAAAATGTCTAGGGTAACGACGCAGGCTTTGGTTTACGACGCCTTTTGCTGAAGATTGACCATTAAAAACTTCTTCAATGACAGTTCATTTTATCAATCATAATTTTTTGAATTTTTTGCAAATGTAATTGAATAAATCATATGTACTTTATATTAATTACTTTTAATTAGTTTTATCTGCGTATTTGACATACAATATAGATCTGGAAAATCGCGGCTTGGATAACAACGGTTTCTGTTAACGACTAAAATCTTGGAACGGATTACCGTCGTTAACNTTAAAAAGTGCTACGATAGAGAAGCAAGTGTAACGCAAATGCTCACAGACGCAGGTTGGGAATCCTTGAAAGAAAGGAGATAAGAAGCTAGGCTGCGATTGTTAGATAAATTCTGAGGAAATACATTTTCGGATGACGTAATAGGTATTATGCGACCCCCCTGCTACTTTGGCCGATCCGACAGTGAGCGTAAAATAAGAGAAATGGACGCGAGGACAAGTCGTTTTAGGGACTCTTTTTTTCCGCGAACGACACGCGATAATAATACATTTAAGAAGTAATTCTACTCTTGGTGTTTACACCCCCTGCCACATGCCGGAAGGCGGCTTGCAGGGTACTTATGTAGATGTAGATGACCGAGAAGTATGGTATGCAATTCAAACCGCACGGAATGAAAATGCGTAGAGAGGGCAAAGGATGCTTCGGCGCGGCTTTAATAAGCATCCGCGAGTTTCATGCACTCCGAATCAAAGCCTATCATTTGTGATGGACAGGATACACCATCGCCGATGCCACGCGCCCATTACCATTGCGAGCGCCGTGTATTCCCATGTCCCTAATTACGTACGGACGTTCTACGTAAGGAAGGAAACCGGTTCGGCCGCTCAATATGTATAGCACGTGGTGACAAGACAGCCGCTTACGCTCCGTGCATTTCCTTCGATCCGCAGAGATCAGCGAACTATGGGATGTGTCGTAAGGCATCGGTAATCATATCCTTACGCTTGCATTTCAACGAAGACAATGCACCGTAGAGTACGTAAGGTCGAGGGAGGGATTGTCGCTCCTTCGGAATGTAACAAGTGCGGGTGATTACATGGTGCGCGAACCTGAGTCAAATGAGCGTCGAGCGATATCTAAACTATTTAATGGCGGGGTTACACATCACTCTCTTCGAGCATGATGAACGTGACTGACGTGATTCACAATATCCCTCGATCGAGTGTATGTTATTAATACTCAATTGTTATTATTATTATTAGTTGAGCCTTGAGCTGCAACAATTTGTAATTTCATTTTCTGATATGTATAATTCTATATTTGGTTATATCCGTGCTGTCGACAGACTGTTAGTCTGATTTGCTGTTAATGCTGTATGTGGGTATGAATA
>KZ308729.1:0-210247 GCA_000376725.2 Ladona fulva
AAGACCGATATAACCGATGTTTTCTTAATATTTTAAAGTTGGATTTGTTTCATTAACACGATTTTTAAAAAAGCATTTGAATCCTATCATTAAGAATATTGCGTTACATTCAACAGTAAAACTTTTAAATTATCACTTAAATAAATTTTCTTCTCGATAAAATTTTCTTCAAATTATGTGATTACGCAAAAATTTAACTGAAAATTAATTTACATTAACTTTAATTAAAAGCTGATATGCTATCGAGGCCTAATTATCGTAATTCGATTTTTTTCATTCAAAAGTATCATAGCATGGTTCATAATGTATTATACATGCAGTGGCGATAGAAAGTGAAAACCAGCGCGACAAATATATCGCTCTATGCCGTACTTAGTGCTCAAAGGTGGAAGAGACCGACAATTGAATCCGCGGCACAGCATTCGAGTCGAAAGAGCGACTCTTCGGGGCCAAGGTGTGCTGGATCTATCGCCCACAGAGGTTAGGGTCACGGCACAGTGTGTCTTCGCTTCTCCTTCTCTGTAAGAGTGAGAATACGGTCGAGAATGAGATAGAGGTGGGGAAGATGCCCCCAAGGGTTAAAAAGGCAAGGAGCCACTGATGGTAAAAGGAAAGTAGTCGTACCGGCGTGATTTGTGGCAACCTCTCCTCTTTTGTTTCACCTCTATAAAGACTCCCCCAGCCCTCCTTTTCCCCTTCTATTCTTACCTCAATCTTCTATTTCTTCCCAGGAGAAGTTTAGCTTTTTATCTTCCCGCCTTCATCCCCCATTCCGTTTTTCCGCGTGGGTAGATTTGTTGCATACACCATCATCCCTTTCATGCTGCTAGGTTAATGCATCACCTTCTGTTGCACGGTCGGATGCTGATTTTTTACGATCCCGATCTTTTGTATAATGCAAAATTACAAATTTTTCGATTCGGCCTCTTTGAACATCTAATTAGTTGAATTTTGTTTTGAGTTGGACAACGTTGCCGCGAGTGACATTGAAACCTCTTAATCTGTCTACCTATTGATGCATATGGATTGTTTTAACTTTCTCTTAACGAACGATATTTGGGGCTAGTCGTCATATCTCTAACAATGGAGAGGAACAGGAAATACATATTCTTAATATCAACCATCATCCTTAATTGTACCAAGTTTTTGCTATGAAATAACCTTCTATTATTAATTTACTTTCAGACAGCGAAATTTGAAAAGATAACAATAAACAAATTAAAAAAAAAGTACTCATCTAAAAATGATTCTTAGCAAGCAAGAAATATTATTAAAAATCGTTCTATTAGTGAAAGATGCCGTATAACATTTATCACAACAATTCTTGAATTTGTAAGTTACTTCAGTTTTTAAGCTTGAACTATTTTTTAAGGGATCAATGAATGGATACGTCAAAAATTTATCAGCTGCATTCATTTCGGTGTTATCAGGCAAGAATTACCTTAATTAATTCAGAGGATTAGGATCGAGGGAAAAGTAAGCTAGTAGTTAATTTAAGCCTGAACCTGCAGCAAACAATTCCACCGAAACTCATGGGGAAGCGCGTTAAGGGGGGCTGAATACGTTTTACTTCAGACTCAAAGCACTGATTTTTAAGGAGGGATGATTTAGTGTCGTTCCGAAATGTTGTATTTACTAGGCTGTTATGTTAGCTCAACGCTAGGGCAATCGTAAACTGGAGATTGGATGCACCGCACAACCTATTAGCCAGAATTCTAATTTGCAATTATAATTTGAATTTATTTTGGCCGTTCTTAAATCCACGACTCGGAAACGATTGGAAACGATGATTATCGACTTTGAGTTTGAAGATTGCAAATTGTGTTCAACTGAGTGTAATTTTGCTCCGGAAATTGCGGAGGTATCGCGCAAACAGCACTCTCGCGTGCAAAATAACGATTCTGCGTTGGTAGAAATCCTGAAAACTCTCTTTCCAGTTACTCAGCCAAACCCATGGGATTTTTTCACAGTTGTGATTTTTGGTAGTATTCAGTTCTCTATAAAGATTCCTAGCTATTTTTATTTTACATTTAGGTAGGTCTAAATCATATTCTTTAGTGAATGTGTAATTTTCATTGAAAGCTCTGGTAGTTATTTTGAGAGTGTTTATGTATTTATAGATATGGAATAACCAACATGATGGGAACATTTTACCTTCCTCTACTTCCATATAACTTAGTTATTTTTAGTGTCCAATATACATACTGTTTAAGAATACGATTTAAAATCCAATTATCTTTAGAAGGCTTATGGAATTTCATTTCCTAAAAGAATTTCTAAGAATTAGCAATCATGTATCTTTTTGAATTTGATATACGTTTTTATCGCGGAAAACTTGATCTATGCCGAGTTAATCTTTCTTTTTCTATCCTGTACGATTCACTCCTTTTATGCATCACATTTTTCGCAAACGTATTGATCGCAATTGGAAGACCAACACAATTTGTATTGCTGTCTGCAACTTTTGTCTGCCATTTTATACCTTGAATATTCTTAAATGAGAAAATTATTCCGTCTTTACTGCGAGAAAGAAGGGAATGAACGTAATTTTATATATTAAGGCACGACCCCGAAGATATAATAAGATCAAATTCTTTCACTTCCTGTAATCATTGGGTGCCTCCAAAGAATGTTTAAAAGTAGTTACAACATCGGATTTACTAGGGTTCCCCAACAATACAGTACGTCATGTCTATTCTCCCATTCCATGGTACGTAAAATATTTTTATCAATATATTACACATAATATACACAAAATCGAAATCAAGTATGATTAGACCACGTCCGATCGTAGAAAATAATTTTGAATATCGGGCACTCATTTTTAAAGGCTTTGACTGCTTTCCTTAAATTAATTGAGATTATCGGTAGTAACGTGGCCTAATCATACTTTACTTCGATTTTGTGTAATACGGTGCTTTCATGAATTAATGCTGCGTTTCATCGTATAGTTTTAATCGGCTCTGTTCATGAAGTAAAATTAATGTACAATTTGTAGTTCTGTGGGAGGAATCGCTTTTACAAGATAGTAAATGTACCCTCACCCCAAATATTAAACAAACAAATACCTTTGTATGCTATTGATTATTTTAATGTTAATTTCCAAGATATTTCACTTTAAATTACGAGGCTATGCAGTATAAAATCGCATATTCTTAGTGATTAATGTGTTATCCTTGAAACAGTGTATCCGATTCCAGAGAGAAATTCTCGCATAACATGTTATGAAGTATGCTAGAGGAGGAATGATATTTCTTATTTATCTCTAGGTTACTTGGAAATCATTTACAGTGAGAGCATCCTTCATTTTTTCTTTCTTAATCTAATCAAATCCATCTCCGTGATGGCATTAGAATCTCTTTTGATGGAAGTATTATTAAATAATTCTAAGATAGAATTGGTAGCTTATTTACAGCAATAGGAGAGGAGAATATTTATTCAAAGAATAATATTCAATCTTTTTTAAGCGGAAAATGTATGTTTTGTCTCAATTTTTAATAAACTGGAAATTCTCGGAAGTAGTTTAGTGGAGTATAAATCAAGAAAGCTGCCCAATCATATTGTCATTATTTCAATGTAACTTCAAAGATATTAATAACTATAGAAGCTTTAGTTATATCTATAAAAATATTACACGATAGCTGAGCTACTCGTTAATTCTTAACTGGAAAATATAAATTGATAAATACCACATTAATTGCAACTTACTGGTCTCTCACGAAAACGATAGATGAACAGTGTAACTAATGATATGGAGTAGTAACTATCTACTGTGAGTAACCATCTACGTAAACAGCACATTTTATAGCTTCTTTATTGTGAGATCACGTTGACGAACAAACGTTCAGTTCTGTATTTAGTATATATGTATATGAAATATGCAAACAAATGATTAAAAATGAGAGTGGAAAACAAAGACATAGAAGTTGACCAACTAAATTGCACAAAACGAATTCAGATTTAAAATCACACGGAAACCTAAGCACTGCATTTATAAAGTAATTATTTTTATAAATTTTCCATTTTCTGCTATTACACAGCTTGACCCAGCGATCTTTCATAGAAGCTGCAAAGGGACTATCCACAAATTATGTCACACTTGAGAGGGAGGAGGGGTTCTAGGAATCTGTCACTTCGTGACATGGGAGAGAGTATATGTAACACGTTATATTGTCGCAAGCAAGTAAATATTTTAAGGAATAAAAAGTGTGAAAAATAGCGACATGACTGGGACTCGAACCCAGGTTTCCCACTTTCCGGGCAGCTATTCTAACCGCTGAAATGCCTCGTCTCTTCCACACTCAAGGATTGTTCTTATAAAAACATATAACTAATAGCTAATAATCATTAGCAAATAGATATTTATTCACACTATAATATACCAGTGTTTTCCGTTTTAAGTTTCCTACAGAACACTTAGTAGCACGATAGAAAATTTGTGGAAACACAAGAAGTAATTTTATTTGAAAAGTAAGAATTAAAGCACTGTTGGTTGAAATCGCAGCATTAATGACACATTTCGTACACGAAGAATTTTGTGGAAATATTTGCCCTGCGGACCATGACATGTTTTCTTGTTAACTTTAGTTCCGTGTTAACCTCTCATTGTTACAGGAATTAATATACATTGGATGTTAGAGGAGATGGAACGGACCAATGCTGCGCTTCGTTTGTTGGTTGGTCATTCAGTTGCATAGATATGGGGAAATAGAGCCCACCTTCTCTACCCCCTTCACTCCTCTTCTTTTTCTCTCCGTCTATAGTCTATTACCGAACATAATCGTCGATTTTCCCTTAGAAAGGTGTAACTGATCGGAATAAAAAGCGTCCAATGTGTCAATTCACGAAATATGTCCATTATCACCCTGTCAACTTTTATCACAATCTATCGGATGGACCTTGCTGGATGTGATAGCAGATTTACAGGCAAATATGTAATACAAATGGATTTTTTGAACTCAGAGTCACTTTTAATTACCAAATCCACCATTTTTTTGAAAACTTCTGTTATGGATAGATACATAGTACACGGCTCGGGTTAAAGATTTATTATAATATAGATTTGATACAATTTGTTTTTGTTTAAGCGTGGATATGATAAGTGATGTTCCCAAGCGGTTGGTCTCTCTATATCCTGACAATAAGTAACTATCCTGAGATTTTTTGGGCTATACTAAAATCTATTCTTGCGCAGCTTTTATTAATTTTCTTGTCACTTGTTATCGATTCAATTTACGAAATCTTGTATCGTTATTAAAATATTATGATGCAATATATAATCAACCGGGAGTTTTGTATTTCTCCAATTTACCATTTATAAATTACTACAATTATAACAGTGATCGATTATATCTTGTCTATATGTGAATCAGTGATAAATGGGAAAAGGCCATTATGAGTCATGGCGTAACTAATTTTTCTGCGTGCATTACTTTTTTCACCTGATCTTCAAAGAGGTTTTTCCTTTGGATTACCCCACCCGTGGATGATCGCCCACACTTTACAGTCAATAGTCCTCGCTCTTTTCCTTCCTTTCTAATGTTCATGTTCATCTATTATTTGAGACGATCTCTAATTTGCAGGATGCCATTGCGACGAAATAAATAATTTCCCTCTCCATTACGTGGGTATTTATACTCCGTAACAATTTAACTCACCGGCACGAGTCCCATCTCTTTCATAATTAAACTAAGTGAACTCAAACAAAGTATCTCCATTTGTAAGGCCATTAAGGATAGTGGTAGCGAGTCAATCCGCCGAGTCTATCTGGATGCGCGCACCCCACTGACCTTCTCCGATGCAAACAAGCGACACTTTTCCCAGAAGTCCATTGCCCCGCGAGCATCCCCTCGCCTCCCACTCAAAACACCTACCATATCCATCATCCACGAACCGTTATTACATCGCCATCTCGCCACCTGACTTTCCGGAATCCCACTCCAGAGGATTGATTTAATATCCGAAACCGCGGACGAGGGTGAGGAAGGAAGAACCAGGGAGTGTGGGAGACCATGACATACGGGCGTAATAGCTAACCTCATCCCGAGTCCCATCTCCCTACCTTATTTGCCTGCCGCATTTCTTCTTTCTCAATCCCCTCATTCCTGACCTCCCCACTACCCCTTCCTGACCACCGCTCCAACCCTTCCCCCTGGAACCCCACCCCATCCCTCCCGCAGCGTGACATTGCCCATTCCACCTTCCAGCATGATCCTTCCCTCCTTCAGCTACTGTCGTACCCTTTGTCTACCTCATGAGGCCTTTTATATACGCCGCTTCTACCGCACCATCTCCATCACTTTCCACCCACCCCTCATGGCGGTGTAGTTTTTTCCGCCCGGCCTCTCATCCCCCTTTTATTTCTCTCTTGCCTCCTGTTTCTCCGCTCTTTTTCTTCCCCAACTTTTTCCCTCCATCTTTCCTCTATATCTTTCAGCTCTCGGTTTTCCTCATCCTCCCCTCTTTGGCGTGTCCTGTTTCCCTTTCCAGAAGGGACTTTGCGTGTCCGTTTCTCAAGCGAGGGGTCGCGAGTTCGGATTCCAAGTTTTCAAGGCGTAGGAATTTTTTATTCCCCTCTTTAATCTTCACCGGTGCATTGTGTTTAAGTGGGTTGTTTAAAAGCGCGCCGAGGGAATGATTCGCCCATTATTGATTGTTATGCCTCCTTTTACGCTACTGCGTATTTTGCCGTTTCGGATGGTTTGTTTTGCATAAGAGACTTTTTCCCCTGCTCGGACAACTTTCTTCTGATGAAATCCTTCTTAAGTGACCCTTTAGTATATACTATATTAGGACCTAGTAATTGATTACCTAATTAAGATATGCTCTCCTTGGATTACGTTTAGCTACATCATCTTCTTTACATATTTTTTCAGAAAAATAAGAGGTTCAGTAATGGGGAAATTTTATATTCCTTGTACATCTTGTAAATCGGCATTCATTCAAGGTTTGATAGGTTAATTACGTAAAATGAATTTGTATAAATAATGCATGAATAGTGTAAATGAAGATTTACTCAACTTTACTTCAGTTTATTTAAGTTATAGCGTCCTCTTCTTTTATTATCTATTATTACTATTTATTATTCTGTTCTTGAAAAAAATACTTCTGAGCTTTCTGGTATTCTTAAGGAACATCAAAAACTTTTATACTTTTGAAAGACAAATGGAGCTGTTTTGTTTTGTATCTCTGATGTTTTATTTTATTCGTAAATCCAAAAATATCGTATTTTAATTTGTATTTATATGCCGTAATGTCGTGCGGCTTGAATGCTCATCTCATATGTGGCGTCTATTATTTATAATGTAGTAGATTTTCTATGTAGTTTAATTTTTAAGTCTAAGTTAATTTTCTAAGTACCATTTAATTATAATATAATGGTTTGTGCTGTCTTAAATATAGGAGATTTTTTAAATCACCGATGAAGCGTTTATATGCATATCACCTCGTATTTTTCAACATGATGCTTGGAGCTGTTTGGATTACTCTGAATCTTCGTGTATTTTAATCAAAAATTATCACCATGGCTTATCGGTCTTTCTTTCGTCAAAAATCTTTTGCATTTCCTTGCAAAGGTTGGCAATACCGTACTGTTTCCCGGTTCACGGAACCCTCCTATTCAGGGACGAAAGCAGTGATTTACCAAGCGGGAGGAACGTTTTCCTTATAAGCTTGACTTAAATGAATACTAAATTCAGCGCTTTAGTTCTTAAACACTGTTCACTTAGTTGTCATAACATATTTATGAGAAAAATTCTCTATCTCATTTATTTTAAGATTCTTGTCATACTATGGATATCGCATTTATTGCCCTGATTGAAATTTCATTGTCAGTACACTTCTATTTCTCGATTGTTTATTTTACAGTTTATTTATATTAGTTTGTTCCATAGTTTTATAAAAAATTAATTAACTGTTAGAAGAGGGTCTGGTTTCCATCTCCAGTATTATTAATTTGAGAAAGTTACAGAATTATGCCTATGACAGCATTCATTCTGTCGATACTCAGTACTCTAGAGGTCTATCTACACTTTCAGCCTTCATCGGCTTAAAGAGTGTTACTCCTGTGAAACTCCTATGGTGCCATACGTATGCAGTCAGTTATTAGAATACCTTTAGTTTGCACATTGAAGTTTGATTTACCAAATGCAGGCGTTAATACCCGAGATGAAGTATCTCGGGAGCATACAGAGGCGCACGCTGTAATGCTGCCGGTCGCCTGGCATAGAGTGGTACATGGGCGGGAACGAAGCCAGCGGCGAATGTGAATGACGTAATGACATCCGTGACGAATTTCCATTTACTAATTTCACACGTTAGAGATAAAACTACTGCTTTCGGCAAAGAAGACTCGAATTAGAAAGTATTTATGCCACTGTGTCGGTTGACGTATCTTATAAAAGATTAAAATGAGTTTTGGAAGCCGATTACTCTATGATATTCCACGTATGGTTACAATGTACGAAATTGTTGGTCCTTGTTTATTGAGGTGATGCCAAAAATGTTGGGCTACGTTTACAGAGCCTTTGACTAGGAATAGGTTGGAAGTAAGCGTTCAGGGCAAATTGTCAGGACTCCCAGGTTTATTCGCGAGGCCACCATAGGAGTATAGAGCCAAAAAGCATCCCTTATAATAGATGCTGTTGAAGTGTTTTGATTTATTCGCAGTCATTAAGTGCTTTTATTTCCTCTAGATTTCCCAGTGTTCGTTAATCGTAAGTAAATCAGAACTAGACACAATGAAACTAGCGTGCCTGTGTATTATATTCCAAGGTGTTGTACTTCATCCCATCATTCATACAGTGACATTTTCTTTTATGCCTGTCTCTAAATTATGTCAACTGTAGAGAAAGTAACTGAATTAGGAAATGAAACTATTAAAAACATTCTATATGCTTGCAAAAACATTTTTGAACGTTATTTTGGAGAGATGTATTTGTTATATTCACCATTTTCAAACATGACAGATTCTTATAGAATTGGGAACGAGAACCCAATCATCCGAGCTGAGTTGACATTAGTTATTTATATCTTTCATTCATTTTCAACTCTATATCTCTGTAAACCATTAATTTTACCGATTTCGATGAATCTATCGTAGTTTTAATAATGATGAAAAACTAATGTGCAGTACCCTAAAAACTGTGAATGAAATATTTGATATTTATTTGCTGTGGATGAAACTGCGAATGGTATTAGCTTAAAAGATTGGATTTCAGTTCACCACAGGTACCTATTCAATTACTAAGAAGATCAGAGGTGAAAAACTATAAGAACTGTGCAATTAGCGCACACATTGAAAAAAGGGTAACTTGATGGAATTATTGTCAAAATTTGTTAGAATGCCATGAATAGAAAATTCCTCTTCAAAACATATGGACAAAGAAATTGGAATGCATGAGAGCGGAAAATCACGAGAAACGATACCTATAGATAGGGTTTCCATATTTCGATGGTAAAAAATTGGAAGATTTCAAATTTCGAAGAGACATAAAATGGAAAGTTGATTCAAAACTTAGTTTTTTCCATTCTCATACTTTTTAAGATACTATCAGCGATTATGCAGCGTCGAAATTTCATCTAACTTCAGTTTTGGAAAAATTTTCCTTCTTTGCCCCTTGAATTTCCCAAAAGCTTACCTTTTCGGATTTTTTCATGCAAATACGAACAAGATGGAACTTTGACCGGTACTATACCTCTAAACTGGGACAGTGCCGGTCAAAACGGGACGTATGGTAAGCCCACGTATAGAGGTTCAAGAAGGGGGAAGATAAACACGCAAGATAAAGAGTTACACGTTTAAGCAGAAATTTGTAGCGACTTCGAGGAGAATAAAGCAGATAATTTGTTGCAAATGATTGAACGTATAAATCTGACTTGTTCGAGCTCTCATTTAGGCTTGGCTGGAAGTGCTCGGCGATTTTCATCCGAGGGAATAATGATTACCATGATACTGAATCCCATCATCTTGCACCTTCGAAGTTCTGAGTTCAAGTACACCCTTTTAACACTTCGGGATGGAAATGCATTGAGTCCGTAGCTACCTCCTCTCCACCCACGTTTTTAGAATCCGCCGCAATATCATCCACAAGAGGGCGTAAGAAACATAAATTCCTCTATCAATCGCAAGCTTCTTAAAGGAATTTCCGTGCATTTTAGGTGGTGCACACATTCCGGGGCTCATGTCTCAACGCTGCATCTTCCCTTTTTCTCTGTCTGTGTTTTCAGAGTATCGCCCGAAGACTTCCATTAAGCCTCGAAATACGTGGCGGCAGTTTTGCATGCGAACGGCAACGCAGAGAAATGAAAATAAAAGCGGATGCGTTTCCATTGGAACCTTCAAGGAGTTCCTTACTATGGGAGGACTGTTTTGTAGTTGGGTGGATTCCTTATGAAAGAGCGATGGATAAGCATATTTAACTCCCTATGTGGGATAGGATTACCGCGATGCGGTTTAGAGCATATGTAAAACTTTTGGAGGAAAAACAGGTTCGTTTCATTGAGATGAAATAACCTTCTGTGACATGAAACTGAAAATTCTATGGACTTTATGAGCAAGATTAAACTTCTAAGGATAGGAAATGCAACTATAGTTATCGCGAGAGTTTATGCACCTTAAAAACAGGTAGGAAACATAGATGAAAAATTTTGTCGAGACTATGTCTTGAACCTCCAATTCTTTACTTAACAAAGTAATCGCATGAATGGTATGACACTTTTTTGTGAGATAGTTCAATTGGTAATAGCGTCCATTCAGAAAATGGAAGATAGGGGTTCGAGTACCGGTTTTGCCAGACACTTTTCGGTGTCTTTTGGCGATTAGGTTTCTGCTCTCAGAAACTAATTCTTGTAAATTATATTACGATATTTTCCCTCTAAAATAAGGTACCTTACTTTCATTATTACAGTGGTACCATGGTTCACGACGGCCTTAGTTAACCACATACTTGGTCAAAGACGTATGATTATGATAAAAAATTGTCTCGGGTAACGACGCTGGCTTTGGTTTACGACGCCTTCTGGTGAAGATTGACAGTTAAAAACTTCTTTTATGATTATAATTTTATTAGTACTTTTTGTTGGAAATATGATTGCGTAAATTATATGCACCATATTTTAATGACATTTTTGTGAGTTGTATCTGCATGTTTGACATTCAGTATGGTGCTGGAAACCTTCGCCTTGGATAATGATGGTTTTGGTTAACGAAGACAACCTTGGAACGGAGCAAGGTACCACTGTATCATCTTATNTGAAGAGTAAGCAGAGCGGCATGCTAATTGTGTGGTGTTAAAAATAGAGGAAGAGCTTAAAATGGATTTCCATCTTTATTTTGCTCGGTTTCGTACTTTTTTTTGGAAATATGATTGCATAAATTATATGCACCATATTTTAATGACATTTTTATGACTTGTATCTGCATGTTTGACATTCAGTATGGTGCTGGAAACCTTCGCCTTGGATAATGATGGTTTTGGTTAACGAAGATAACCTTGGAACGGAGCAAGGTACCACTGTATCATCTTATCCAATGCTACCTAAAGAAGGCAGTGACTATCATTATTATTGATTATAACTGATGGTATATATTTGTAATTGTTTTATATACATTCGCGGGTACTTGTACTTGATATTAATCTTCATATTTACGTGTCTGGCAAAAAGAAAGAATTTGAGGCGGTATCCAATAAATAAATTGTTTGCTAAGTAACTAACATTTAAGATAAAATACTCAAATAGAATTGCGTGTCAACCCTTTCGTTATAAAATATAGGTGTAATAATTAACATCGGTGCGTACATAAATTTGCACAGTATTTCCGGTGGTTTTGTGATGCTGAGCAAATTTTTTTGCGTCACTCTCAATCCGTTTAATTTCAAAATCATTTGAGATGAAAAAACTTGAAACATTTTTCCTCACCTGTAAATAGAAATTATGTTCTGAACAAAAAATTTTCACTCGATAAATCCTTCCATTTACCTTTCGAAAGACTTCTTTTCCCGTTTGAAAAATTATTTCCTAGAGTTTAATTTTAAAAATATCGGTCTCTGCATGGTTAAATTAACAATCGTGGTAAAAAGTAATTTTCTGTCCGTATACTTCGAAAATGTAAATTTAATTTATGCCTTACTTTCTTGAATGCCATTTTCCATTTTGGGCTATTGTATTGATTTTCACGCTCGTCTACTTTAAAAAAAGTCTTTTTCAAACTCAAAATTTGGTAAAAATTTTTATGATTCACTTTTAATATTGTTTATTAGCTTCTTATTGAGAAGACTGAGGTTACGCGGACTATTCATTTAACCCTGTTCTCTTTTAAATGGTTTTTATGAATATATCACAAATTGCTACTCTCTCAGAATACTCCCAAGCGTCCCACCAATTTCACTGAAATCTGTAATCAGCTCACATTCCATCACGCCTTTTCACAGCCTCCTTCGCTTCTTTGAAATTCCTCATGCTTTCTATTTTATCTATCGCCTCCTTTCCTTCATCCTAACCTCTCCTTTCGTCCTGCGAATTTTCATCCATCTCAGGCATCTGAAAAAAGTCACACCTCGTGGTGTAACTCCCTTGATCTCCAACGTCTCAATGCACGTAGCACGCGGAACGACTGAGTAAATCAAGAGGTTCAAGAAAAGAAGGAACGAGCGGGGAAGAGAGATGGCACAGGATAGCTACGTAAGCAAGGTGTGGAGTTAGACGTGGTAAAAGGATTGGGAGACGTTTAAGCGGTAGGAGATCTTTTTAAGAGATCCGTTGAGAGAAGTCCACGAAAACACCTGCGCGGAGTGGTAATATGGCTCTCTTTTCTCAAAGAGAGGAAGATTTCAAATCATTACAGCTTTGGTACTTTGAAAGGCGCTTCCTCCGCTGGAAATTACTCTAATCTTAATTTAAATTCTCCATTCTCTATTCCCTCTTTCTCGCCTCAGCATCCAACGCATCTCGCGGACTCAGGCAATTATATTGAGAGGGACATCCTCTCCTTATACAACCGGACGAGATGGAGAGATACATTAGTTAAATGCGATGCAACGAATCCGCCAGGAGATTGAAGCGAACGGTTTAGTTTCTTGATCGCTTCTTCCGAAGCCAACGTCCGAGTGGACTAAGAAGGCTTTTTTATTGGCGTAAGACGTTAATTCAAGTTAATTCGATCGTTTTAATGTCCCTCTGGCACGATGCGGCTTCGTTTGCGTGGCTTGGTGCGCGTGCTGGCGTTCTATTTCGCCGAGGGCAGTCTGAGATATGAAGGGAAACGTTTTCCTGATTTCTCAGTAAAAGCTTTCTCGAATCTCTCCGTGTCTTGAATTGCATGATGTTCTTTAGCGTTCCACGTCGGCTTGGTCAGGGTGGTACTGGTAATTTTTGAGCAAGATTAAGCCATCCAAATGTCTTTAGATTTGTTTATCGGTATTGCGTGTAAATTATTTCTTATAAAGGGTCCACTTTCCGATGGAACTCAAGTTTTATTCCTTGAATTTATGCTTCGACTTTATATGCGACCTATGCATATTCTCCTAGATACCATACCCGAAAAATATACTAGGCCTCTACTCGAAAATATATAGAAAAAAATTAATAAATGAAATTATAATCAATGAAGAGTAAGCAGAGCGGCATGCTAATTGTGTGGTGTTAAAAATAGAGGAAGAGCTTAAAATGGATTTCCATCTTTATTTTGCTCGGTTTCGTATGCATTGTATTTAAAAATTTATTGCCTATTTTAAATCCAATAATTTTTCACAATCAAACCGGACATTTTTTCTATACACTTAAAAATATTCATTAACTGCAATATTTGAAATCATATGTAAAAATGCCTCAGTAAGCAATCGAGAACTCTGTTATGAAGGATGTGTTACATATAATAACGTAGCTTGAGTTCATGTAAACAATTTTAAATGTAGACATTAAATTATTTAAATGTAGACAAGTAAGAAGACTTGATAAAATTAAAAGAATCCCTCAATAGGCTCTTGCTGATAAGTGGTTTCTCGAGAAATTTGATTTCTCTGATAGTAGAGTGGATTGCATTTTAGTATAAAAAAAGGGAAGGATAAGGAGAGCACTTGAATGGAAAAGACGTTTTAGGGATTGTTTTGGAGATAGCGTGAGGAGAGGTTTCGAGGAAAGAGCATGAGATGAGGAAAAGGAAAGTTGCAGATGTCTCAAGGCAGGAAACCCTTTAATTGACGTTTTATAGTGATTGAGATTATATCAGTGCCTTGCTGTCGTACGGGTGTGTTTGAAGGATAGTGGGAGGACGCGGAAAGGATGGAAGAAAAAAAGGTCTTTTAGATGTTATTAAAGTCGGGCTTACACAAACGTACGGAGCAACTTATTCGCTCTCTTAGTATATTAGGCTTAATTCAATGCAAAGAATTCTTCTAAACCTTTGTGATGCAATTACGAGGACGTCAAAGTTATTCCCTTAGTTCTTGTAAAAAATTCAACTCTTTGCTGGGGCTTTGACCTTTTCTGTGCCACTTTTACTTCTGCTGAAGCTCCGTCTGTAAATCTGAGTTTAATTTATTACTTTCTTGCAGTGGTAATCTATCTAATTAGTAATGTCATCCATGAAAGTACTTTCTGAAGACTTGCTTTTCAATCTCGGAGTCTGTGTGCCTTTCTTACGCAAATAAAATTAAACCACAAAAGGGAGAAAGAAAGCACTGCTGCTTGCAAATGCAGCGCTGTGTGGGAAGTATACATTTAGTGCTTCTGTGATTCTCTAGTGATGGAAAACTATGTCAGAATTCCGGATGTAATATTAAATCTTTAAATAAAATCATTTGATAGCGTTGGAGTTCATAAAACACACAAAAGCTTATAAGAGATACATTGGCCCAAATTAAATAAACCATTTGTCAATTACAACCTTTCTTAAGGATTGAGGAGAGTTAAATTACCAAGCACGGAAGAACCGTGCGGCTGAATCCCAAGGAATAACAGGTGTAAAGAAATAGCGACGGCTGGTATTCCAGGCCGATTACTTGCCGGAAAACGGGACCTGGGTTCGAGTCCTAGCCATCTCCCTACTTTTCACACCTGTTATTCCTTCGGTAACCATTCTGGGTAAAAATTATCGGTAAAATAAGCGAAGAGTTTCCAAATTTTCCTCATGGTTTGTCCCTGATAGTGGGATGTTTGAATCACCTAATCTAAGCATCCTTATTGCGACAGTTATGGAGGCCGCCCATAAGATTGCATTTAAATATTTATTCACAGGTTAGTGATAGGGAAAACAGGTTTTTAATCATACATATCGGAAAATGGATTTTAAACAGTATTTTTCTATAATCATGGGATTTACTTAGAAATAAATTTGACGAAATGAATAAGCGGCTGTAAATAAGAGCCCTATATATATTCTCCGACAATGGAATTTCTTTACATTTTTTTACTTCCGTGTAATATGGTCTATGTAGCGATCAATTAATTGGTTATGATTTATATTGCTGATTGTTATACGCAGAAAAAGTATTTTGAACTCATGTCGTATAAGAGTTGGTGTATACAAAATTATCTGACTCTCCGTTTCATTTCCAACTCACATTCGAATTCAAATCATGATTGTTGGTTCGACATGAAAGAAATTTGAAGGCGTTCTAAGATGCAATCTATGAGCGTTGACTTAGATTTAATGGTAAGAAAAATTGAGCTCGAACGTAAAATAGTCCTAACATTAAGTATATCAGCGGAAAGTTTATAGTTAAAATTTGGTATGATGGGTCTCAATGTGCGACTTAATAGAGGAAATTATAGGGATATGTATGCCTTTGCCTATTCACGTTGATCTAATGAATATACTTTAGATTTTATGATCCAGCAGTCTTCCTTTCACTTGAATCTTCGAATCAGTGTTGAATCTTTATCCCCGTGAATTCTTCTGCATTGTGTATTTCCTCGCATTTGTCTGCGTAAGCAATGCAGTAGTATAAAGGAGGCTTAGAGTTAATTCATAAGATGTCAACGAGATCATTGCCCTAGGTATTCACGTAGAGTTTGAGTAAGAGATACAACCTGATCATTGCTGAAATTTTTCAGTGCGTGATTGGATGATCACCTGTTTTTCAGGCTATTATCTTTCCATAGATAAGTATGTATTTCATACGTCTACAGAAAGGAAGTACCTGAAAGAAAAAATTCCAGAAACACAAAAAAAGAGGAATGGCAATCTTCATCCTAAAGTCTTAATTTTGGCCTTTAGTTTTAATTAGCGACAACAAGCTAAAAAGGTAACTCGAATTCTCGGTGTTTGCACACATTGCCGCACTGAAATGCGGCTTGCAAGACATTTTTGTAGATGTAGTTCCTTTCACGATTTGGAGTATTGTGCGTCAGAAGCAATTTTGTCTCACTAGGGAACGTACGTGGGATATTGTCTTTAGTACGCAGTCTATTAATGCTGAAGCAATGAGACATTTTGCTATCCAACCTAGTTGCTGTACAGGTAAAGATAGGTTGGCTCTAGGAGACACACAGAAAAAACAGTTCAATGTATTGGTATATAAAAGCATTATTGTCAGTGGGGTCTTAATATATTCGGCAGAAAATTAGTGATTCTTTTTTATTTTTCTACGGATATGATTTTCGCCCAATATTTTAATTTTCCTGACTCAATTTCCATAGATTTTCTCCAGAGTGAGGGAGAGAGTGATCAGTTTGAACTTGAGGTTTCATTACAACTGTCGAAAATATTTGGCGAGGAAATGTTTCTTCTGATTTCATTCACCGAAAGTGAATTGTCTTTGTTGCAACAGTAAATAAATCCAATATTTAATTTATTTCAACACCTAACAGTAGATCATGAAAACTTGTAAAGAAAGAGTGTCATAATTTGGCAAACTCTCAAGCATGGATGAACTTAAAAATAATTAGCTTCATAACTCAGTTAGACCGACTTCATCTCATTTGACCAACAGTAGCGATCTCATGATCGAAAGCTAGGGTATACTTACGGTTATTTAATTGTAAATATGAATCAGGTAAGCGTAATTATGATGATATTTTTCTGTTGATGGGAATGCAATACTGTGACTTTAGCGATGAGATGTTATGTCTGAAGATCAGAATTTTATGAACGCTGGCTCTAAAATCCTTTAAGACATACTTTTCCGCATTGAGCAATATACTTATCACATGAATGCGAAATTGAATTCGTCCAACCTAATTATTCATTTATAAAGGAAAATAGCGGCGAATGGAAGCACTGGATACTCAATGAGCATCTCCTTTATAACAATAACTTATTAGCAGTTCTATAATGACGTTCTCGAAAAACTAAGATTTTATCGAATAAATCTAGTGATTGTCAAAGAAAGTTGCAAGAGAATAAGAAAGAGCCAAATGAAAAAATTCCGAGAAAAAAAAAACGTGTTATGAAGTTGGATGCAGAACTCCACATACTCTTGTATGTGGAGTTGCGATATGGGAAGAAGGGGTGATGCAGTTTGGTGGAGAGGGTAAAGCTGTATGGCTTGCAGATCCAATAATTGCTGTCCCAACAGTTACTCTACGGAGCTGCGATAAATCTCGAAGAGCATTTTACCGTGCTTTTTATTTAACTCCATGCATAGCAATCGTAGGTTCATACGTACACATCTTCTTTCCATCGAATCCACGGAACATCTCTCTTATAGAATAGAGAATAGAAGATATAATTCATGGAAGACAGGAGGAAAATAATTTTAAAAATCGTATTTTCAAGGGGCTGCGAATAAAGTACCCGAGACTGCGTTAAAGATAATCTCTTTCAACGCATTTTCTTATATGTTTCCCATTATGTTGATTAAGAATATCGGGAAAGTTCTAAAGCGTTTGGATAATTCTAATTTCAATCTTATTTGCATTCAATTTTATAGGTTAAGTGTCAATTAACGCTGCTTTTGTCGCGACACCAATACTTTCTAATTAAACACAAAATATTTCTTAGCATATTGATGGAAAGTCGGTGTGGATTTATAGGTAATATTTTAGGTCCTTGATTTTTCTTGAAGTTGTTGTATATCGATCGTTTTATCGTACAAAAAATCACTCATCCACTTTCTTAGTATTTTTCATTTCTCAAACGAACCCTCGAGACATCTCTCTTTTGCTATAATTATGTAGAAGAAACGGACAACAATCGAACAATCTTCCAAAATGGAAGATATGTATTTATAATTAACCAATTTTTTTCATAGTATCCATATTTTCTTGCTTAAATTGATATGGTGAAAATATTTATGAGGTATTCAGAATAATTTGAGGCCGGTTATAATTCCAAAAAAGAATGGCATTTCATCCGAATCTTGTTATAAGGAAGTAAACCGGTTTGGAGAGCGAAGGTGCGGGTCGTTTATATTCTTTATATTAGTCATTTATTTGAGAGACAGAATCTGCTTCTCTCGGATGCTGCAGCAAACGTTGTTGGCTTATCTACTCCAATATCTATACCTGATATTTTTCTTATTCATCATACGGCTGAAAATCGAACTCTCGAAGAACTTAGCCTTTTAGAATATTTCTAAGAAAAATCTGTGTTAGAGGAGATACGGTAAAGTGATGATAATTAGCTATCAAAAAACCACAAGCGGAATCTTTTCTATGTACTACTAAAATGTAAGTCTGGGATTCGCTGAAACGTTGATTAGATGTTATTCAAATTGTTTAAAAGTTTAATGACCGACTAAAGATTACGCCAAAATATTAACGAAAGCATTAATGATAAGTTGATTTCCACTTTTCTCGTTTCGGGAATTTACTTTAAAAACTATCGCTAAGGATTGCGGAAGACTAGGGAACGGAAGAATAAAGTTTTTCAGTAATATGCTATGCATATCTCATATTTCTGTGTCTGTTGAAGCCTCTCACCCCACTTCATCTACCATCGCGACCTCACCTCAATCCCGCCAACATTTTCTTCTTTCTAGCTTATCCTGACAAAGATACCATAACCCATCAAAACGAGGTCTGGGAGCGCATTATTTTTGCCAACTCTCAACTCCGTCGCAATAACTGGTTCTTCTGGAAGGGCGGATTTATGTGAGGGAAGATTCAGAATCTGAAGTGTCGGGGAGAGAAGGGGATGTAGGGGTGGGAAGTGAAGAGATGAGAGGGAGGGAATGCTATGTGGACAAACCTTTAAGCCATCTGCTTGCGCTTGCGGTATCATAAACAAGGGAGGGTCGCAGGGTGAAAAAAGCTTTGAGATTGTATTTTGCTTGTGTATTGTTTTTTTGCTTGCTTATTTTTTGCTTCTGTGGATCGCCTTGTACTTGTAGGGTGGCCTTTGGAAAGTATTCGAGGAAATTGAGGTGCTCGCTTGTTTTCTCGGTTGGCATGTACAATGAAATTCCATTTAGGCCTTATAATTAGCCACGCAGTGATGGGCTTTTGTTATCGCTACGACAAAAATATTACGCTCAGAAAATTCCTTTAGCCGGCGGAGAGCTTAATCCTTTATTATTTCGGAAGTTTAAACCGTTTTGCTTTTAATGTTTTATGTGTTAACATAAGCCACAGAGAGCTTGCGTAAGTATGAGACACTTCATGACTATATCGTTGGAATAAATCTGTAATTTTTTATCTATTTACCGTATTCGCTAAAAGGCTAATATATATCAACTAGGAGATAAGTTTTCTTTTTCTCGCAGTCATAAATTTCTCTAGATTGTCGTTGCATTCTTTGGCTAATGCTTGTATGTTGTTTTTCATCAAAATGAAAAATAAAGTCCTTCATTTAACCATTTGAAAGAAGAACATAAACGCGCAGCATATCGATTGCTCATTAGAATTTACATGTTACCCTGGAATATCTCCGTTTCTGCGAAAGTAATATTGTTATTATTTGATACACATTTGGCGTCATTATGACCGAAGTGGAATTTTCTGCCCTGTGAAATTCTGTGAAATGTCATTGTAGATTAAATATCAACGCAAAAAAAAGAAATAGTTTATGGGAAACATTTTCGCTACTTTGCTGCAAAAGTTGGCGATGAAAAAACTGCTAATAGGCGTAAAACTTAAAAATTCCGATAGTATTTATTATTTTCATTAATACTTGCTGTTATTGGACCGATAACCCGACAGCTGCTAAGCTATCTGTTTGATAGTGATAAATACTATTGTAGGTCGCCGCTTTTCTATATATTACCCCGTTTATCTTTCTTGTCCTCTTATCTTGCGGAAAGTAGTTCACAGGTTTGAAGCCAGTGTTTTTGTTTGAGTTATTTTGTGAATATTAGGAAAGTATTATTTATTAATTTTGAAGACGTAAGGTAAATGGAAACGTGTGAAGATGTTTTGGAATAAAATGTTTTATTTCGTCATTTCACGCGGCGTGGCATAATGTCACTATTTATAATAATTCTAAACAAACGGCGTAAGGATTAGGCGTCTGTGTGCTCGGAATATTGGTTGATAATACGATTACTCGTCGAAACCTTCCTGGAAATTTCATTTCCGCCAATAAACTCGTTCTTTACGAACCTCTAATTTAAAATGTCTGTTCTTGTAATTTTGACGGGCTATCATAACCTGAAAATACATTTTTTCCCCTCTCGATAGTTTCTCGACCAAAACGTCAGAACGAGTTCGTAAAAGGAACTTTTTCGTCTTCATCCCTTGACGCGGAACCTGCAGTGGCATGTTTATGGCTTAAGAACTTGCAGGCTCGTTTCATTTTGAATGCAGGGAAATGTATCAACCGATACATCATTGACATTTTCAAGCTGGAAATGAAGAAGTTAACATCATTCCCGGATCATGTTGTGAGTGGGACAAATTTCTCTAATCGATGCGGGTAACGGAAACTTACGGAGGCTTACTTTTCTAGAACGATTCTCTAGTCCTTATGAATAATAGGTAACTAGGGAGGAGAAATTTGGCTTCTGGAGGAAGATTAGACTAAGGAAAAATGAAAGGTGCTTGTAAGAAATATCTGAAAAATAAGTGAATTGTATTAATATAAATTATTTTTGGGATTTCATGAATAACTAATGATAACAGAAATTTTCAGAAACAGAACATAATGAATTATTCCTGTGGAAAATACAGTCCAGTTTTAGTAGTATCGTCGAATCATATTGATTGGAGACTTTATGAGATAAACACAAGCTACTGTTGTCCACTCCAATAACAAAAAGTGCCAGATATAGTAGATTCTTGCTTCACGGCAATTATAAGTATGACGAACGGAAGCTTTCGTTTTGGACAATTTAACCCTTGCATAACCCGTACATTAAAATACACTACGCGATTTTCCGTACTTACTACTTTCAGCACCTCTTGTAATTATTGATTATAAAAGCTAACTTTTATTGATTCATTGATTTCTCAAAATATTTAATATAAAATAATTATGAACGTTTTTCTTTTTTTGAATTGTGTCCATATATTTCGGCGGACACCGAAGATATATTTTGCTATGTTGCAAGAGATATCGAGAAACGTCAAAAGAAAATTTTCATCGTTAGACTGTGGGATTGCCTCGATTTCTTACAGTAATTTCTGCCTTCAAATAAATTCACGACTTCAAGATATAGCAATAAAACTTGCGGAAGAAAAACCTTCGTTCAGTGTCATCGTTGTTTTATCTCTGGAATACGTTCACTGGATCGGATGCCATATTCCTGGAACCCGATTTCTTCCAATCGACTTCAAAAAATCTCAATGCTCGGTGCGTCGGGAGCTGAAAAGACTAATAAAGAATGATTTTCCTGCCAGCTCACGTGTGTGAGATTAGGAAAGATGCTCGCAGAGAGCGTGGGGAGGTTAGCAAAACCTACAAATTGCCTCCCGACATAGTCCGGGAGCGGTTAGCGCTCAAGTATGTATAGCGGATTTAAACCCGATGTCGAAAAGTTTGTTGACGTCAGAGGTACTCGCCAGTCGATATCATTATGAAAAATGTCTCGTGCTTTTGTAGAGTCTCGGCTAAATCATTTTAAAGCCCTTCTCCCCTTACGCAGACAGGTTGATAGCATCGACGATAGCAGTTGATGTAGTTACGCCGCCAAGGAAAACATATCCTACATTTATCCTTTAGCGCCCACCTTTTTTTACGCACTCTTCTCAATATTCCCTCCTAACTAATTTATCGATATTTTCACCACCTCGGACTCTTCCTTTCCTTCCATTTCTCTTCTTCACCTCCTCCCACGCCGTCTCTCTATTCAACCCTCTGCGGGGGAAAAAGGAGTGGGAAACTGTATAAAAACAGGTAAAACAAAACGAGACGTCGACCTAAAGCAGATAAAAAACCGTATAATATGAAATCCGATGAGTTTGGGGTGTCTCTCATGCTCCATCCAGACCTCGAGTTATAATATGAAACTGGTTTCCCTTCAAATTAATGTGCTGAGGATGGTATGGAAAGAGTCGTGAGGAGTAAGGGGAATTATGGAGGGGAAAGAATGGCGGGGGAGTTGTATTAAGCGTGTCCGGGAAGAAAGACACAAATACGCGACTAAAGATGAATCTCACAGTTCAAGTTAGACGTGCGTTCTCCTTGTGAGCAGGTGGTAACGGACAACTACTTTAGGCATTGCATTATGCTTGAAATTTATACTGACGAAATATTACGTCATAATATGAAATAGAAAAATGCTCATGAACTCAATGGCAAACGAAGCTAAACGTTTAGGAGAAAAACCAATAAAAATTAAAATCTGGTTTCTCCATTCTCCAATTGGACGTGAAATTGTTTAATTTTTTTCCAGTAAAGCTTCCAGAATTATTTGTTACAGACTAAAATATCTCAAGAGTATGAAGATATTTTGCTGAACATTCAGTTGTTTGCAGGGAATATCGATTTAATTTTATGGCTCAGTTTCTCAAATTACCAATACCTTATTTATGCCTTTCTACCTAGAGTTATTTAACATTCCTCCTATTTCTTATATTCTCTTTTAGGGAACTTAACTTATAATCTTCAGAATTGTTATCAGGATTTAAGGCTTTCCTTGTTTTGAAATCGAGACTCAAGATTATAAACGAGGATGAATTAGTGCTTACCTTTGCTGTTATGGCAAGAAATATCTCATTCCTTTTTTCGATTTCCGTTGGATAATTCCATCTGCGTCTACTTAAATGAGTCTGAAATACGATACATTTAAAATGATCAACTTTCTCATTTGAGTGGGTCTGAATTTGCGGACTCTTGTACCCATAATTTTCACAATCATCAACTAATATTCTGAGCCTAATCTTTAAATTAGAAGTGCTTAAAATTTAATTTTTGACTAATTCAAGGATTGCTATTTACAAGAATTAAAAAATTGAAGGAGTGAAAATAGCTCGTGGTATCGCGAAAAAGTTCCTCATCTATGACACCAAAAATTTGGGCGATAATGCTTGGAAAGCTCTTGGCAAGAATTGAAAAGATAAAGGAAGAGGAACAATACTGATAAGACTTTATTATCAGAGCGGTCGTACTCATAAAATATCTCCGAGTAATGCGCTTTGGGTTCCTTCAAGAAACGATTTTTTCCTCTCAGTTTAACCATCATTTTTCTATGCCCCAAAAAGCTCTTTTGTTTTAACCTTTGCCTCTTCACACACACACACATTCCCTCTTTATACCTTCACAACATTTATACTTCCCCATCTCCATGTGTTCTCCCTCCTCTCACCTCACCACCCTTTATTCTCCTTTTAACCGCCGCCTTCAGAGCCACTCAGATGCTATCGGGGTCGACATATTTCGTTTAAATTATGACGGTGGCTGCTTGGAACTGTTTGGGTTCTCACGTGTGAAAGGGAGATTGGAATGGATGGGAATGGGACATAGTAGATGAAGGGGTAGTGGGAGGGATGGACAAATGGGGAGGGGAGGGAGTGTTAGGGAGTGGTGCAGCGATCGGTCAAAGAGAGGGTTGGTGGAATTAGGAAGAGTTGCAGTAAATAGAGAGAGAGGAGGTGTGAGTTTTGGTAAGAAATAGATTTTGTGGATAAAAATAGGGAAAAGAGAAATAGTTTAAACCCGTGGCGGGCAGGGTGAGATGAAGATTAAGGGAATCAAATGTTGATGGAAAAAGTAGGAATCTCCTTGGTTTTATGGTTTTGTGTTTGCGGAGTACGGTAGCTTCTAACCCTTTTGATTGTTACCTTCTGGCAGCCGTTGAAAACTTAATTTCTCTTTCTTAATGTGGCGGTGTCCATGTTATTCAGGCCATTTATTTTCAGCTGTTTTATTGCACATTATCTTCGTTTGCACGATCATGTCTAAGAAAGGATCTCACCAGGATGTATTGTTCGGTTTCCTTTCGATAATTTTAAAACATGAGAGAAAGCGAAGAAAAATGGGTAACCAAAATGTGCTGTTTGGTGTATATTTTCGGAGTTATGTAGCAGTAAGTGAATAATAGTCGATGATACACATTCTGAATATTAGCGTATGTAAGTCCGAGTAAAATATCTGAAGGCGGAGATTAAAAAACCGGTATAATGTGTAGATAGCGTAATTTTTCAGGCGATGGTACCCCGCTTATCGAAATTCTAAAATTACCGTCTGCCATATTTTTCAATCCATGCTCATAAATAACAAATAGTATCAATATCTTATTTAGATTTCGTGAATAGGTAACTGCAAAATAGTATTTAATTAAAATTTTAGAACAGGTTTGACTTGGGTTGCCATGGATGAAATTTACTGGAGCTGCATGTAGGGCTTAAGGATTGGGAGTTCAAACGTACGTGAGTGCGAGTAATTATAGCATGGAAAAGATTACAATACACACGATCCGAATGTCCTCTTACTGAAAAAAATGTTTGTCGCGTTTTATTGATCATCTAGAATAAAAAAATAAACTTAACAACATAAAGTACATTCTAAATGGATTTTGGTCTACAATTCGAATTTAACGGAATGGCAAGGAATACGATTGTACTTCTGTGCCGGAGATAATGAAAATAAATGGAAACGCAAAATATGTTATCCGAGACCTTTTAGGATAAGTTCTCTTGTTGATTTTAGCGTGAGAGTTAGATAGAAAGCAGAAATTTTATGACTTAAATATTTGGATGGCTAGAAGGAAATAACGCTAATGAATGAGTGGTTTATTAAAATGAAAATATCTGAAATAGATTCCAGAAGATATCACTATTAACGGTTTTAGGTTGAATTTCCATATCAAGTTGATATTATTTACCGTAAGTTAATGTAAAATAGAATATAATATAGTTNTTTTAGTCCTAAAGTTATTTAATGCGGGGTGATAGCTAGTTAAATTGAAATTTCTAGGAATGGTTTTATCATTGTTGTCATATAAAGAGAAAATGTCTATTTATGTAATTTAAGTTTTACTTTTCGTCATTAATTCGTTTCCCACATTTTTAAATTGACGTTTTATAAGTGCGTTATGATTATTATAAAATAAGATAGCTTTGACAGTGTGAAAGAGATTGTCCATTTACTGATGTAGTTTGTGGAATGGCGATTGAAGAAATCTCTATAGCTCTCGACACCTGTCCAGTTAATTCATTAGTGCTTCCACTGCAAGGTACGTCAAGTGCATCACTTTTTGGGAAGTTCCGTGGTTGTGTCACGTCACACAAATACGTGTGACGACTGTTGAAACACGTGTGTCTTTAGAGGGGCGCCTGAACTTTTTTCGGAAACGGATCCATGTCAGTGTGGTTTTTGTTTTTGAGTCTCTGCCAACTTGCCCACCGTTTGATCTGCGAGGATAAGAGTGCGTCCAGCATCAGCGAACTGATCTACACGCGCTCGGCCATCACGTCAGTGCTTGTCCCTTTTATTTATCTATAACTAAAAATGTTAGGCACTTATTATGGTTTTACTCCAAAATAATTTTTATAAAGATAAACCTTTATACTTAACTTTAAATATAAACCTTTACTTACTTGTTATAACCTTTGATAAACCTTTGTGATTACTGATTAAAGTTCACAAATAAAGTGGTAAACTTTCATGCCTTTGAAGTGGGTATAAAATATTATATCTTGTCGCAACAGTTCATATAATGTGGGCATGTTGTCTAAAGTTGGTGGGTTTCAGTTTATCTGGCAAAATAGTGAAATGNATAAGAGTGCGTCCAGCATCAGCGAACTGATCTACACGCGCTCGGCCATCACGTCAGTGCTTGTCCCTTTTATATATCTATAACTAAAAATGTTAGGCACTTATTATGGTTTTACTCCCAAATAATTTTTATAAAGATATACCTTTATACTTAACTTTAAATATAAACCTTTACTTACTCGTTATAACCTTTGATAAACTTTTGTGATTACTGATTAAAGTTCACAAATAAAGTGGTAAACTTTCATGCCTTTGAAGTGGGTATAAAATATTATATCTTGTCGCAACAGTTCATATAATGTGGGCATGTTGTCTAAAGTTGGTGGGTTTCAGTTTATCTGGCAAAATAGTGAAATGATTACGGGAAAGTAGTGCACCATAAATACTTCCATTAAAATGCGAAAGTGAAACCTGGCATAATCTCATTTCATATAAAGGTCGTCCGATCGGTTTTCCATTTGGCTGTGTGAATGAGCTCCTCAAATTGTTAACCAATTCTTTTACATGGAATCAATTTTGGACACTACTCTTTGAATTTTTTTATTGCTTTATTGTGAATTGAAAGATTAGAGGTAAAATCTTACACGCTCATGGGATTAAATTGTCTGTGGTCTACCTTACTTGGAGTTATTTTGGTCCAATTCACGTAATTCACCAATTTACCATTATTTTCTTGATGCCCATTGCATTAAAGGGACTATAAATTGAATAGCTACCATACTGTATTACTACGCATACAATTACCGACATAGAAAACTGTTAGATCCTAAGTAAAGAGTAGCGAATCATATTACATGTAGAAATCATCATCGGAGTTTAATCTTTCGCCATGCAAAAATGTTCGCATCCGCGGAAATTTTTGGGCATCTCAGAAACTTAATAGAGTTTTAAATTATGAAGTGTTTTTAATTATGTATGCAGGACCTTCAAAAGTGCTTCTGCACTCCGTAATTTCAGTATTGATGATCTGATGACTCCCACAATCGCTCCTCCCTTTAGGCAATAGAGGAAACAACAGAATTGAACGTTTGGCTGTAATTGATTCTGACAATGAGTAATGGGAGACTTCGTTGCTCATGGTTGTAGTTAAACTTATTTAATTTCCGCAATTTTTGAGGTTCAGAATCTTTTACTCCACAAAATGACTCATTAACTTAATTGCGATTTATTTATGGATTCTATAATCTGTTACCAATGTTCTATAGGCAAAAGAAAGGAAATTGCTACAATTATTTGGGCATTTAATCATATATACTTTCCGAGAATACCCAAACTCAGCTTGAATAACTTACGAGGTCTTGTAAAAAACCGGTCCGTGTCAACTACGAAGAAAGTTATAAAATATTACGTTATTTTCAAAATTCTAAGGACCTCAGACAAGGTAATTGAGGTTATTCGAAAAATATCGAATTTTCAAATATGAAAATCATTTTCGTAGTTTTCGGTCCTTCTTCTTTTTTACTGTAGCACTGTAACTTTCGTTATTCAAAATCTTTTCCTCCTTCTGATGACACAATTACGTCATTTTTCAACTTGATGTACCACTTTGATTATAGTAACAGATTAGTAGCAGATGTATTTCATTTGAACTTCAGAAAATTAGTGATAGATTATGGTACTCAGTGAACAATGAATTGCTGATAGGATAAAATACTTCCAGTTCATCTCTTTTTCATATTTATCAATCTCATAGATAATGGATGGACAGGTATAGATGGACCGTTGTGTGTATTATATTGTATTATTATTGTTTTTTTACCATTGACCGATTATTTTCTTAATCAAAATATTTAATTTTTGGCTCTACTACCGATAAAACGTTTTCCTAACATAATTCGCGATTTAATCTTCAGCTGATGTGAATCACGTTCGATTAGCAGACAGGTCAACAACATGGTCAGGTATCGTCAGCAACTTTGGACATGTTTTACTCATCTCTGCCGTTTTCTATTCTGTCATTCAAGTTCTTGTACATACTTCGGTTCTGTGATTCTAGGGCTCTCATTTTTTCAAAACCTCCAAGTTAAAGTTCCATCAATATCCCTTTTTCCTCGGCGGTCCGTACCAAACAGGTCGTATTGCATCTTAGTATGTGGATACTGCTTTTGGTAAGTTCCGTTTTCATCATGGACCCGTTCGCACGGGGTTAACGCCCCATTATGACCAGGAGGATATTCCTCGCCCTCGTTCTGAACTCTTATGTTTGCACTCCCCCGCCTCACTTCAATAACCAACGTTATTCAACCCGGAAATGCAGCTCTGCAACTAAATGAGCGATACAAAAAAACTTCTCGTGTTTGATTTTAAAATCACATTGATGAAGCAGTAACCCAAATTCCTGAGATTTTCATGAATTTCTGCAAATTTCTAATCTCAGTGGAAATATTAACACTTGTTAACAATATGTACATTTAAAAATCATTGCCCGTTACGCTTGAACAATTTTTTTACGGCTCATATTTTATGTTTCTAAATGGCAGTTATTTCTTTCAAGTGAAGTACAGGTATTTTCATTAACTTTCAAATAAGCTTTTGCTGATTCCAATAGTTTTTTAGTCCTAAAGTTATTTAATGCGGGGTGATATTTTGACGGAAGACATGATTTACGCAAGGATGGGTTGGAATTCTCGGAGCAATACGTTTGTCATAAATAGGTCCTCGGGAAGTCCCTTGTCTTAGTCCTTGAAAATAATATCAAATGAAGTAGTTAAAACGACATTAATAAAGTAAATAACTGACAATTAATTTGGCATTTTGGAACAGTACATACAATTCAAATTAGGGAATATATTTATTTTCGATCGTTGAAATTGAGCGAAATTGTCCACGGCACTCCACACGGTACTAAATGATCGTAAGCAAATTTCAGATTTCAATCTTAATAAAATGAGCTTTGAAAATTATTTCTCGATATTCGTGAAAACTCAAACTCCATCAAAAACACATTGCCGATGACGTTTACTGTACCATGTAATACTACTGTATATTACACCATGCGATAGTAATAGGTACTATCTTGGATTTGTGTGGTTCTCATTAACTTCTCGTTAATCTCTTTGTATTCCAGCGATTTTTAAAACTAAATATTCTTTCCTTTCACATTTTCTCACTTTTTATTATTCGTTCCTTGATCGTTCCATATCCATCATCTCCATCTATCGAGCTGGAGTACAGCAGTTTCTCAGTTGCTGATGGTAAATTTTGTTAGGTACGGTTCGTTGAAATCTTGTTATACGTAATTTATTATAATGAACAAGGCGTGGAATTTCGAAAAAAGTATGCTATTAATATTCTCTGTTTTACGCTAATGTATATTTGAATGTATAAAAATATAATCTGAATATTTTCATTATTATGCTTGGATACAATGCTGTAAATCTACGTCCACATAAATCCCGTGCCTTTCGGCGTGTGGCGTGTAAACACCAAAAGTTCAAGTTACCTCTTTAGCTTATTCTTGTCACAAATCGTTCGCGGAAAGACTGAGTCCCTAAAAAGACTTTTCTATTTATTTTCCGCTCATTGTCTGATCGGCCGAATTAGCAGAAGGGTCGCATACCGATTACGTCTTCCTCAAATGTATTACTTTCTCTGAGTTTATCAAGCAATCGGAGCCTAGCTTCTAATCTCCCTTCTTTCAAGGATTCTCAACCCGCGTCTTGGAGCATTTCTTATTGCTTGCTTTTTATCGCAGAATTTTTTAACAAATCTTATCGCCGTGCGCTGCACTTTTTCGAGTTCTCGGCTTTACGTTTCATCCTCCGGATCCCATGTTTAGTTATGGCTATAAAATAGTAAGTAGTACTTTTGTTCACAGGATAACGGGTGATTTTGAGCAAGATGGTGCGCACCCAGGAAAATTCCCATTCCCGGTCTGACGGGACCGGGGGGTTCCCGGTCCCGTCATTTGAAATCCGTCTTCAAACTCAGGAAAAAGTTTTAGGATAAGATGCGGAAACTACCTAGTCCTAGAACCCAGGAGAGCGTATGATATCACTTATGATTAATTGTAAGAAATCTGAATCAGATTTATCTTTTGCGCGATGAAAAGTGAAAGTGCAAACTTGTTAGGTTGAGATTTATATCTTAGTCCAGTCGCGTGTGATTTTATGGGGCAAGCATAGATAAATAGGGAACAGCAATGATTTACGTTCTAATAAAATTAGAGCATACTTAATATGAATAGTGAAACGAGCTAGATTTATCGCCTCAACTAAGCATAACCTTGGATAAAATTACCTCTGATATTATTCAGGTTTATGAACGGAATTTGTAGCGGAATAACGATTGCGAACTTAAGATCGCTTGTTTTTTTAAAGCAAATGGAAAATAACCGATGAGAGAATAATTTCATTTTTTAAAATTTCTGTAAGAATCATATTACATAGAGGTAGTCTAACATCCGATGTATTCAACGAATTCGAGTCACGAGTTATGATGTAACAAGTTTTTAATTGCTTGAAGCTGGATCGCGGAGGTGTTATAACCTTCATCGGAGGATAAGACTCATTCCAGTCTTTTTCGTTAACTAGATACTGAAAAATCACGAAAGCAGTATCACGTTTCCCCTCTCTCGCTGAAAATATTAATGCTTACAAGATCTTAACGTAGAATATCTCATTAACCCAAAGATATTTCAATCCAATTCTCAGTCGATCATGTTTAGGACGCCATAAATATCTACCGCTAGAGTAAGTAAACAATCTTGTATGCAGAAGTAAGTCGAGCGACTCGAGTCACGCTCCAGCAGCTTTGAATTCATTTGGTTACCGAATAAGTAGCATCATCCCCTTTTTAAGACTCTTTTTGATGAGCAAACATCCATGGACTCCCTCCTCTCTCGCCCCCACCCCCGCTAAATCTCCTTCCTCTATTTGTGTGCCGATCTCACACTAAATTGTACAAGAACCAGACTCCCGGAGTCTGGTTGGTTCAGCCAACCGCATGAGTTATTGCCGAACCTCCGGAGCATCCCTGTTCGATCTGCATCATCATCTTCACGAGCGCGGGGTCGTCGTATGCGAATAAAAAGACCGCGGCGAAAAAAGGTATCACGTGGTTCGCGGAATGGGACCAATTAAAAGTGGCCCCGAGAGCTCTATAATGAAGAGGGTGAAACGAAAAGTCGGGAGAAAAATGGGCGAGAAAGAACAGCAGGCCCTTTGGTGGAAGGTGGGTGTTGGGGAGACTAGTTTGAGATTGTACGGGTGGGGAAGGTAAAAAGCCGAAGGAACACGTGGTTTGTGAGAGAATCGGAAAAATCGTCGGGGGATGAGGAACTTTGGGGAGGAGAGGAAGGGAGACGAAGAGGGATTGGGATAGTCATAGCGGGAGAGATAGGCATAGCGCAGCGTAGCAGAGACTTAGAGGAGAGGGATTTCCTGGTCGAGGGTTGGCACAGGTTAGTTTCTCACTTAGGTAGACAATCATGGCAATTTTCTGACATTTAGCCAAACTCCCACATCCTTGGTAAGTTTTGTCCTTTTGTGAGTGAGCGTCGAAGCTAAACACGCTACGAAAAGTTCTATGCTGATAGACCTTGATTTGAATTTAATTTTCTCGGAAAACACATTTCATTAAGAAATAATCTGCGTAGGAACTGGTAGAGAAACTTCGTTTGAAAAACCGGAGTTTCAAATTGCATCTCTCTTGATGGAAATTCGGAATTTTCAAATTCTAATTAACTTAATTCTGAATGAAAATAAAATAAAAGTTAGTAATGATAAAAATAAAAGAAAGAGTTAGTAAAATAAAATAATAGAACACTTTTCTTAGTTATTCCCATAACTTTGGGGTCAGCTTACGACTGTGATGCTAATGATTTATGATGACATGACTTTAGTTTTAGCGCTAATTCTTAATCATTCGTATATATTCGGAGGATGCTCCTACCGCTGATTTGAGTTTAAATATTAATTTAAGAAACTAAGGTCAACTAAATTATTATTTGTTTCTAATTTTTGATACAGATAACGTGCGATAGGGAATACCGAAAAAAAACTTGAAAAACGTTGGGATGAACAGTTTCTTGTTTCGAAAGATTGCATTTTAAATGTTGCAATACAGTAGGATATTATTTAGAGTACAATCATGCCATAGTTGCATATGCTGACGCTAAAAATGAAAAATTGGCCTAAGAATATTTCTTTTCTACTTCTTGGACTCAGCTACTAAACATAGTAGAAAATAACACAAGAGTCCGAATGACAAGTATTTGTAAAACCTTAAACATATTAAAACGCAAGAAACATGTTCGTTGCAAATAATTTATTGACACGAACAAATGCACGCGTACACAAAAATGTCAAAAATGACCGAAATATATTGGATACGGCCGGTGATTTCTTACTATTAAGATTTTTCCTGTTTTCTTGTGGTTTTAACGTGTATTTTATGATTTAAAACCATGGGTAATTCCGCAATGGCAACGAAAATTTGAATTACGATACAATCAATGTAGTTTGGGCAATGCGTGTGCAAGATGTGCGACAAATCCCGTTACTTTAAGACTTCTTTTGGAAAATGTAAATATTAATTGTAATTATAAATTTAAAAATTAATGTAAAATTATAATTTAACAACAACAGATTTTTCACTTCTAAGATGTTTGATATGCGGGAATAGCGAACTCGTCTTTTGAGCTTGCATTCTCTGGGGCAGTCCAATGATTATAGTAGCTCAACAGTAACAGTACATTCACATGTAGATAGGTTACTGTTACAAATATATTTAAAGTTCCACAGCTTCTTCCTCGTCAATATCCCAAACCGATTTTCTAGAAGCTTGTGTTATCAGGCATTCCTCAATATGGTGGAGTTTATTTTATGTCTTCCCTTCGTTTTGATTTTAACCTTCCAATTGCGCGCGTGATATATACAGATCCCTCTGCTGCTGTGCATTTCAAGTGCATCGCAGCTCGAAGAAATAGCGGATTGGCGAGAAATTGCGCATAACATGGGGTGCGAAGCGGTGGTTGAATGCAATAAAAGAAGTGTTGGAAAGAAAGGAGGCTTTATAGGCGGAGGGGATAAGGGAAGTGATCGCAAAGAGCATACCTACCTCTCTCACGCGCTCTCTCTCATTCTCCTCATGATTGATTTATTCAGGTCCGTAATTGGAGAGGTCTGACTTGTTTTAGGTCCTTATACTTTCCCATGAGATGGTGGAAGATGATGCTGGGTTTGAGATAAGAATGGCTGAAGACATGGAGGGCGCCACTTGAAGATTGAGGAGAGATTCTCTTTTCCTTTGAACGGATAATGAGTGTTCTCCCTCGTGGAGTGCTTCGCCCGTGAACGCAAACCGCCTTCCTCTTTTTTTGCTACCTTCTCCGACTTTATTTTATTCACTTTTCGTACCATTTCTCCATCTACATCGATCCTGTTTTTGTCTCGGCACTTTGAAGCATTAGATGGTCACTTAGAAAAGATGGATTATCGTAGGCTCATTAGATGAGAATTTAGTTTTCTAAAGCTTTCAGTGTAAAATTTTTAACAGATCATTTCATTAATGAAAACTTTCCAGCACTGCGTTTTTTTTGTAAGAATTGGTTATAGAGAGACTTTGATTTTGCTATTTTATTATTCAGTAGTTTCAGGATATTGTTACAGTTGTGTCATCTTATTAAGAATTAATGCTTAATATTACGGCTAAATTTCATGAATGAAACATGAATTTGTTAATTTCTCTTGGCGAGTTCATAATCTCTTGAATTGGTCCTACCGAAATCAGCAATGTTAATTTTGATTCGGTGTTTACAAAATAAATGATCATTGGAGTTGAATATCTGGTGGGTTTTGTGAATTATTATTTCAGATTATAAAAACGAGGATGTGTTTTTTTATAAAAATACTTATAAACTCCGTCAAGCATGGCGGAACTTAATTAAACATAAAAAGTGTGTCTGTATTTTATACACCTGGGCCTCCAAAACCAGTAGGTGTCAATTGTAAGCATATCATTATTATCTATATTTGTAAGAAGTAGATGGTTTGATTGATACTCGTACTAATATACGAATATACTTCCTACTACTATACGAATAAATTTGCTCGTAATTAAATATATGAAGGAATATTTTGTCATTTACAACTATGAATTCAACATTTAAAAAATTCTGTATTTTTCAACTTTACGCCATCAAATTACTGTGAAAAAAAATACTGTCATCTTCTAAACGTTAATTCATTTTAAATCTCCAAGCGTATTCTTATAGGATAAATATTTAAGCTCGGCATTAGAATCGGGCTTGGTAAACACCCACGTCAAACTTAATGGAACTTTTTTGATACATATTTAATGCTTTAAACAGAAAAAAATACATAGATGAAGTTTTACAAAAAAGAAACGGAAAGCTTTAGGTTGCTTCTTTGGTTAACCCGTGCTGAGACAACCATCATATACAAAATATACATGCGTTGCGGAAAACTGGGTATAAATTGATTTGTAAGTGTATTATAACTGAATGAGCTACCTATTCATACCCTGATTTCTTTTATAAATACTGTTATAATTGAATACTCTTTTACAAATACGCTGATAGAATTTTAAGCAAAGAGTATTAGCAAGATTCCGAAAAATTACGTATTACGGTTTCGTAATATTACCGTAAAATTACGGTTTCGTTGAAAATTATGCAGTTCGGGAGATTTATATAAACTCACAGCTTTCGGTTGCGTTGAATTTTCATTCCTCTCCCAAAAATTCTCCCTTTCCTCACCATAATGTTTCTTCGTCATCTTGATCGTAACAAAGTACCAGCAAATGTCCTTTGGAAAATCGGGTTAAGATATTCTCCTACATGGCTGTATGCTTGTCTTTGCGATATGTATATCGTACTTTGCATGTATTGGAATCTCAGAAAATCGCCAGATGTTCATTTAGTCATTCATCAGTTCCAACCATTAATTCCATATGAGCCTATAATTCTTCTGTATTCTTATGATTTGCATGGACTCGAGTTCAGAAATACAAAATTCTTTCAGTTTCGAATCAATTTCATTATTTATCGGCTAAAACCAGAATTTATTATCATTTCCTTTTCTTTTGTCATTTGTTTCGACTTCGTAGGACCATTATTTCTAATTTAATTTTCTAAAATAAAGGAAGTCTGCAAGACATGAAATCGTACGTTACGTACATTTCTTATGGAGCTGCATGTAAAGTATGAAATGCGCATCATTTTTAAAACTATCAAGGCCTTTTATAACTGCTGCAAGTAATTCAGCACCTTCACTCATTTGAAGAATTTTTAAAGACAATTTTATTGTATATAATTGACTAATATTGTCAGTTTTATGTACTGACTGATTGACTGTGAATACTGATTTTTGACATTTGAAATTTTCATTTCTCTGGATATTGGCATCCTCCCATTTCAGAAAAAAATAAATATAATTCCGACTCTACTCTCAATTAATTTTTTGCTAATTTTGTCTTATGTTCTACATTTCTCAATGCTACAATGGCCTTTAGTTCTTCTTGGCTCTAAATGGAACTTCATAAAAATCGTAAACTGTGCAAAAAATGTGCGACATGGTTATTGTAAGCTGTGCAAAAAGTATGTGAATCGTTGTAATGATGTGTGATAATCGAAACCAAGGACAAATTCACTTTTGAGTAAAAATGCTCTTTCTTGTAGTTTATGTGTCCAATAAGCAATAAATCGAGTATGAATAAGTACATGAGTATGGATTTTTCGAGAAGGGTATAAAATCGCATAACGATGCTGCATCCCCTTAAAACGCTGGAAAACCATTCTGTGATACACAACCGATCAGTTTGGTATGGATGGTACAGGCAGAGAGAGAGGGTGTAGGCATTGAAGGGCACGATGTTGAGCGGGGAGGAGCCAAACAGATTCCTTCCTCCTCACGGATTCCGTGGAATAGGGGAGAAGAGAGAGAGAAAGAAGGGAAGTGCAGAGCGAAAGACTAGATAGACGGGGTGAGGCCGCTTTCCATCGGAGGTGGAAGTTCTGACCGACGCTGAGTAGAGCCGATGTTATTCGCTGGACGCTGTGGGCACGGATCTCATAAATCCATCTTCGTGGCCTTCCTTTAAACTCCTCACACCCCTCTTCACCACCGACCTCTCTACGTCACGCCTATCTCCAACACCCCTCTAGCGCTTTCTCTCTTGATTTCTTCGTTCTTCCCACTCCCTCTTTCCCACTTTTCAAGACGCCGTTCTTGTTTTTCCACGTTCGCGTTAATTCGTCATGAGGATAAGTATCCGTCGCCTTCTTTTTCCTGAGATTTTTCCAATAAGTAAACCGTGGAATTACGGAGCTTAGCTCCGACTTGATAAGATGAAATTATCCTTCTGCAGCGAAGTAATATATTATTCGAAAACATTCTGAAAACTGCTTCGTTCATTGATGTAAGTATAGAAGGGTGGCTCCTACCAAAAGAGAATTGCATAATTCTCACCGTGTGCGTACAAAAATTAGGACGATCATTCTTTTGTTTTCTGAAAAGTTGAACTTTTCTGTTGTTGCAACTTGCCAATTGTGGATGGATTATCCCGACGTTATAAACATTGCATTTAAATCATTTACGTCTACAATCTTAATCCACTAACAAGGACAAATGATAGATATTAAAATTTGTCTATATCTGAATAGAATAAAAATTGTGTTTACACATCTTAAGCACAATGTCCTTGTATAAGCTAAGGAATGGATATTCCAATGTCTTGTTGGAGTAGTATTTGAAGGGTCTACAAGCAGAAAAATTTCCAACATATTGCCAAAACTCACACACGAATCTATCTATCGCAGATATTGATTTGACATTCGTGTATTCCAAATCGTCGTATACTGAAGAAATTTTTAATGACCTATAATATATTTAACTGCAGAGAAGGTTCGCTGTCAAATAAAATCGTAGTAACATTTTTTATAGGAAGGTTCACGTTTTGAATTTTAATTACCCGCTCAAATGGCTTATCTCTTTTTAATTGATGACAATAAAGAGAACGAGTGTACTCGTGTTATCGCTTAAACTTTAGAAGCAAATCGTAATTTTTACATTTATAATTTTAAAGTTAATTTATGGTATTTTATGGAAAAGGCGAATTGTTTTCAGCATATTTTCCATAATACATATATTAGTTACTCGAGTAAATGACAATTCGCATTTGCTATAAGTTTAGTAGCCGTGCGGTACTATCACGTTCGAGAAATATTTACATAATCGCCAGTTAATAGCGTTTAACCTCTATTAGCCAGAGTGATGCCATTAAACCCACTATTGAATTATGATAAAACTATGAAATTTTACGTGGATTGATGTTCTGTTTCTAACACTTAAGCGGCTGTTATAGCAATACAGAATGTAAATTAGCGCTTAGGATACAAACATATATCATCTCTCCATAAGATACTTATACTCTAGGTATAAATACTCTGTAAAATACCTGTTTCTGTTTTACCCAATAATTTTATTTGATAGATGGTTAATAACACTGTTTGATAGAAATATTTCAAGCATTTTAGATTTCTTCAAATAGTAGATAGGAGTTCGAACATTAATTCTTGGTGCTGGTTTTTATTAAAATCTTTTTTGTGAGGCACAAACTAAATTATAATTGAAAAGTTTCTGAAGTAAATGAAGTCTAGCGAGATTTTGTATATTAAAGAAAAAGGCGACTGTATCTCGCTGGTTAACTCCATACATAAGGATTCTCTAATGGAAGGGTGTCATGTTTATCATTTATTCGCCAAAAGTTACGAGTAATCAAAGCAGCGAATATGTTATTTTAGGCCTGGTTAAGGAATGATGCAAATGCTATTCATTAAGTAGAAACGATCCTTTCAAATTTACTCTCGATGTATATGGACATGTGTACACCAGGCGATCTGTTCTCTTCCATGGAGCATGTTAAGGATTACCCAGTTCAGGAGAAATTGACCATCAGTGATGCATGGCCTTAAAGCTTCGGCAGGTATATTCTAAACATACGAACAATTTTAAAGCAAATTTGATTTAAAATTACTAAAAATATATTACTGAATTTCAATGTATTAGGAGGATTGAATGATGTTTTCTGTCATGAAAATTTCTATGATATTATCCTATGAAGAGTTGGAGAACACTATCATACAAACACCAGGCATTGGAAAGGCAGTCATTTCGATATTCAGATATTTATTTCATTCCAAGCTAAGATTTTATGTAATCTTTGATGTAATACGTTAGCCATATGTAAGTCTGATTATTTGTAATTTATTTTTCTAATACTACTCATTAGGAATAATATTTTATGGATGGTATTCTATTGGTTTATTGAATAATTTGATTGTATTGAAATATCTTGCATTTACTACTTTAAGGATCATCAATGTTTTATTTTATTGATTATTTATATTGGTTAAAAAATATTTTTAAATATTGCACCAACAAAAAAATATTTTTCTTCATTGCTAGAATAAGGTGACGCAACATCCTCTCTAAAATGAAGAAAATATTTGCAATTTTTCGGTAAAGAAAAATAAATGAATTTTTCTAACAATAAGAAACCACTTCTATTCGGAAAATATACAAAAAAATAATTACTATCCAATTCCGTTGGGGTCCGTTTTAACACTCCAGATTGATTTTCAGAGAATTCCTTCCGTTTCCTTATTTCCTTCTCCATCATCTCTCGTGTATCCCCTTCTATCTCCATCCTCCATGTTGTATTTGCAACGCCCAAGTTTCTCCCACACCTTTATCATCTCCTTTTCAAATACGCTCATCCCCCCTCATTCCCAGCCACTCCTCCACCCGCGGCCTTCCCTCGTGCTGACCGCTTCATTAGCAATCGCGTTGGCCACGCCCCTTCAAACCTCCTATCCTCCCTTTTCCTACTCTATACCTCCCATCAGAGCAAAGGAGAGGGAGGTAAAACCTTTTTGTTTTCATCCCCTATGAATATTGATGCGTTACCTTTCCCCTCCCCTCACATTACTCCATGCTAACTCTCTCTCCTCCCACTCTCCATCCTTTCAATCGCTCCCCGTCCCTGTCTCCTATCTGCCCACAAACTCGCGTAGCAAAACCCTGCCACATACGCACACGTTCTCTCACGTATACATGCGTCCCATGCATTTCAGTTACCCTGGAAACCGTATCCATGTGGCTGTTAGCCAATGTGGCGAATGGTGGCGTGTATGCGTAGAGATAGGTTCGGCGCATTCTCCGTCTTACTTCCGTCCTTCCTTCCTTTCCTCGTCTCCTCATCCCTCACAGTTCCGTCCTGTTTCGATTAATATCTCATCTTTCTCTGTCATCACAACGTTTCGCTGTTTGGGCTTCATTTTCATTACCCTACCTATCTGTAATCGAGCATTTTTATTTCATTTTTGAAGAAAGAGGTGTGATTGCTTACTTTTAAATTTATTTTTGTCGTACAGCATTCGCATTTTGATGTTTCTGTAACCAAGATCTTTGTCTCACTTAACATTATATTTCATTTTTGGCCCACATAGAACTGATTATTGCTGATGCAATGGCATGTGAATTCTGAGAATAGTTTTGATTCTTTCTATTTAAAAGATAGTAATTTTGGCCTCCGGATAGTCATGTGGGTAACGCGTTCGGCGGCAGGAAAAGCGGTCCTGGGTTCGATTCCCTGTGAAGGCTCACGTGCGAAATGACCGTAGATGCGGAAGAACTTTTAAATTTACTATTAGTACTAATACTAGTAGTAGTAGTATTGTTAAAAGTGCTTCGACAGCTGAGGTCATTTCGTACTTAGGCTCCCACCGGGAATCGAACCTGGGAGCGCTTTCGCTGAAGTTGAACGCGTAGTACTAATGCCACTACGGAAGTAATTTTTCAGTATCAGTTAACCATCATCTTACAATAAACTCCTAACTATTGTGGCATATTTTCGTAATTAATCTTAATTATGAAAATTCTTACTTATTTAATTTTTACGCAGTTACTGAACGATAGATATCAGCTTTCATCACGACGAACAACATTTTTCAATTTTCATTATGATTAATTATCATATATCACTGTTATCATGGTCGGTTTTAAAATGAACAATTAAGGGGACTTAAGTTACGTATACCTCGATGAAAGCCGTAAGGTATTATTGTTAGATGGATCCTCCAACGAAAATTACTTCAGGTATCGTAGCAGCTTGTCTGAAAATATTCTTCTCTCCTTTGTTACCTCTTGCATTATTTCTCGCCTTCGGTTAAAACCACGCGATAAACTCCTCCCACTTCTACTTCCAACGCTACCTACATCTACCATAGTTTCCCGAAGCATGTTTAGGCATGGCCGTGATGAGGCGGGGCAGGGGGAGAAGTCAAGGGGGTGTGAGCTCCATGCCTGTGAGAGAGAGTATGTCAGCACGTCCCTATTTACAAAGTGTAAACATTTGACCAATGGTGCGGCTCGTCTTGTCCCTTATGGTACCTTCCTATCTGCATGGAGCGGCGAGTCAAACTCGTCTCTCCCTCTCCTTTGCTTCCTATCGTACACTTCTATAGCAACTCGTTAGTTTCCATCTATGCACCATCCTTTGTCCCTCCACCCCTGCTTCGCATCGTTTTTTCCCTTGCATGTTCACAACATCGCCGAACCTTCTGAGCGGCCCATACGTCTTCGGTGACGTATCTCTCATATCACGGCTGTCTATTACACTTGCAGCATTCGAGAAGAGTTATCGGGAATATATATTTTTCACCTTTCCTCCAAGGCATCCGTTATAAATTCATGGTTAGAGCGTGTATTAAATATGAGTAAATTGAGGTATAATGCAACGTGAACGGATTGTTATTCATCAGAACTGGTTCGCAGAGATTTGGAGATCTTTTTATCCTATCATGAAATCATGGCTATTTATTCTGCACGCATCCTGGCTATTTCGAAGATAAAGTTTTCTTGAGTCTCAGTTGTAGCAAGGAACATCAAATGTTTCCCTTAAAGTAGTTTCGACAAAATTATTTGCTCCTTTGGAAAATGTTGTAGTACGGTAATCTGTCCTTTTTTGGGGAATCGTTATCACTTTTCTAGGATTCTTGCATTACGCATTTTATCAAAATGTGTAGATATTATGAGAAAAATTTGGCCTGAATGAGTGTATGCTGAATCGAGTTAAGCAAAACAAGACATTTGTGCTTAATTGATATCTATGTTGCTCGGTTCTGTTTGTGAAATTTTGTGCACATGCGTATCTGAAGATGTACTAGAAGATTTGAAGAGGAATCACATGTGATCTATAATGTGTGGAAGTCTCTTAAAATAAATACATATGCATTGTCACTTCTAACACAGCAATTTTCATAGGATACTTTTTCTTAGATCAACGGTTCTTAAACATTGGTAGGCTGAGGTTCCCCATTGCTTATTTTCTCGTTTCACGGACCCCCAAAACTTTGTGATTTCAAATACATATTGATCTTTTATTTATGTTTCATACACTATTAAGTTGAAGCAATTAGTTTAGTTTTAATAGCTTAGTACTCATCATCATATGGTATTCTGCCTTTAGCGGGTCCCATCCACCGACCTTGTTTCCATCCGTCTCTGTCCCAGACCTATTCCTTGGTTTCTTTATTTAGTCCATTTCATTTTATGTCGTCAGTCATTTTAAATCTTCTTCCTCTTCTCTTTTGCCCTTCTACCGGTCCTTCTAAGATGTTGTAATTATCTCATTTTCTCTTAATATGTGACCTATCCATTCTTTTCTCTTCGAGATGGTGTTTAGGAATTCTCTCTTCGCTCTAAATGAAGTACTTCTTCATTTCTTTGTTTGTCCAAGTTATCTTCTACAACCCTCTCCATATTCACATGTCAAATGCCTCAATTCTACTCTATCTCTCTTTTCCAAGGCCCGTTTTTCGCATCTCGTATGTTATGGCATTCCATACAATACATTTTACTAGTTTTTTTCCTCAAGTATAGTGCCAGGTTGATGCATAACATTCTTCTTTTCCTCGGGGAAGATTCTTTTGCCATGGCGATTTTTACTATCATCTCTATTTCTCTCTTCCAATCCTTTCTATCTATAGTCTCTTGATATTTGTATTTTTTATTTGTTCTCTTCTTCCTTCTTTTATCATAACGTTCATATTAATTTTTTTATATAATTTTTTATCAATGAAATTCTATGTAAATGTATGACTGCAGAGGTTAGGTGTAAGAGAGGCCCACATGGGCCTAACCTCGTCGAATAAAGTGTTTTATAATAATATTAAGGTTAAGTATCGTTGGCTGGTACCATACTTGATAGCAATCAACTAATATATTTCTCAGATATATAGACTCCCTCCTGTACAGCTGTTTTATTCTTTTTAAAGTATTTTTGAACCTTACCTTCGTCTCATCGTATTTCTCTTCTATGCATCTTTAGTTTGAAAACCTTCCTGAGCACTCCAATCTTAGTAACAAAATGTAGCTCAATTGTTCTCTTAAATTTATGTGTCCATGCCTAAAGGAGTCTATTGCAGGTTTTCAGTTGTATTTTAGAGCAAAAACTGATTAGGAGGTTATATAAAGCATCATTAATTTAATCTTAAATCCTCACCACAAATCAAAGCATTAGTATAGCAAATATCACCGTTTCTACAATTTTACAGTACGAGGCTAAGATTTGAGTGTTATTTACACCTGCTTCTTTGACTTTAATTTATTAACTAAGTGAGTGCACATCTAAAGCAACTCGTATAAGTATATTCAAGCAAGGTTTTCAAAGGAGCAACTTACTTCTTACCCAAAACACTGCCTGAATACATTTGAAAATTTGATGTTGAGCCAAAAAAGATCGAAAACAATTATTTTTAATGAATTATAATCGCAGCTTCATTTATTATTGAGATTGAGTTACCCTCAGATAATGATTAATTGATAAAGATACAGAACTAATATATGAGGGCGTAATCAAATCACCTAAAATAAGGAACGTAACAATAACATTTTCTAAAATTACAGAAGATTATTTTCAGTCCTTGTTTCAATTGTCATGCATATTTTTTGAGTTTTGATTTTGTATAGCACGAATCCGTCTTTAACACAGACTGAATCACCTTAGCTTCCTCGTAGATGCTTTTTCTCCTGATTATTCACGGCTTCACGAGAATCACGGTATCTTACACGATGCATTCGAAACCCGCGCTTTTCTCGTCCACCCTCATCGTCACTGAGATTGCCGAGTCACTACAGCACATCTTCCCGAGTCTCATTTGCCGCGCCGCGGAGAAAACAAAAGATATCGCGAGGATGCTGAGGACGAAGGTTTTTAACAGGGGTGGAAAAAGGATTACGGCGCAAAACGGGGAAAGGATTCGCCGGGAGGGGAGGCGTTGGGTGACGTCCTACTGGTCTCGCGGTGGGAGCGAAAAGGGCGGGCAAAAAAGGAGATGGAATGTGGCGAGGGCGCCTTATTTGCAGGGGCGTAGAAGGGGTGGTTGGACATCGGGAGAAGGGGGTGAAGAATAGGGGTTGTCTGGAATGAGGTGACTTTACCTTTTTATTTCTCTGCTCCCCCCTTTTCATTCCTTTCTTTTTGCATTCTACCTTATTCTTATATTCTATCTTCCCCCATACTTCTTCCTTTTACCGCTCTTCCGATGGAAAGACCGCCATTCTGCATTTGCGTGCGCGCGCATATGGAGGAGTTATGGCAAAGGTTCCGCGGGCTATCAATATAACCAGGGAAGCACGTGAGGAATGCCACGCTGTTTTAAATCATTGGGAGCCTGAGCTTGCGATTAGAATGCTACCGAACGAGATTGTGATACCACGAGGTAGTTAAAGGCGGCGATAATGGGGTTGCAGGAATCGAGCGAGACCAATTATAATGGTTTTTTATATTCCGTAATCCGTCCATTATTATATCTTTCTACGGATTCCTAGAAATCCTGGTCCAAATACGGCGTCACCTCGTACAAATGCGCATATTAGCGCGTGTGTAAGATTTAAAATTCGCGGAAAATTGTTAGTTCCCTCAAATTTGACTCTGTACGTCATTATTAGGGCATTTTCTTACTTTGTTCAATTATCCAGCGGTTAGGTGCTGCTCACATTTATAAGGTTTAAAGTTACTGCGGACACCAAAACATTATAAAATATCTTTTGCTTCAGTTTCAAAGCAGCAGAGAGAGCATGAAGTCAAGGAAGGAATGGTGATATTAAGCGATCAGTAATACGCATTCCTTGGTGGAAGAATGTTGACTGATTGGCCAGTGGAGCTGGTACAAACAGATCGTCGCCATCTTGAGATGTGCATCTCAGAGGATTTCTATTATGGAAGGAGCAATTGTTCCTCTCGAGTCGGATTTGGATATCAGACGCATTCCATCGCCTTATCTCTTCTTAGATAGACAATGAGGAAGGAAGTTAAATCCGTGAAGAGAGCTCTATCTTTAACCCTTGCTCGACAGTGATTCAAAGAATGGAAATGTTTGAGTGTCTAAATTATACAGCTGAATTAACTGGCTAGTAGTAGAAGAGGTCGTTAAATGAAGCAATTAAAATGAGATTCCACGAAATAGTTTTACTTAAAGGGAAAGGTATTCCGTTTGCAATTCTTTTCCTTTTGTGTTGCAATCAAGGAGAAAAAAATTAATGAATTAGTTATTTTTCTTTTACATATTTGTTCATTATTCTGGGCGTGAAATTTCTGGGTAACTTGGCTAATCTCTCAAGATAATAGTTATGATGTGTTAGACCTATCTATAACTGTGAAAGATTGTACGTTTCACATAGCCAGAATAGATGAAAGATAATGATCGAAAAATCGCTCATTGTCTTTTTATTTATAACTCAATTTATTTATAAAAGTCTCTCCTTGAATAATAGCTCTTCATGAAACGGACCCCGTTACATTCTATCCTTTGATCTCACTACTTATCACATGCAGAAATTATTTAATCAAAAATATGCTATTTGTGATCATTCTTAATTGGAGTTCTAGAAATTGGTTTACTATGTACTCCTGTAACAAAATTATTTTGGTGTTATTTTAAGTGAGAAAATTAATCATATTAAAATGTAATATAAATTAGAAATTGCATGTTTAACAATGCTCCGGAGCAAAGATGGATGGATATAAAGTTCTGACAGCCATTTACTACTGAAAATCAAATTCAGGGAGTTAAATAGGTTAATTTATGGAAAATAATTTCCTTCTAAACGGTATTTGTGTCTTTTAGAATTCCGGAAATCATCATTCTTGTCAATTTATTCCCGTGATGATGATAATCTATACATTTATGTCTAATTGATTTACAGGATGATTATGATTAAGCAGTAAGATATGCTGATTCCATGATTTCATTTTCGACATTTGCGGTTTAGTCTTAGTTGGTAAAGTTTTTCAATTTCTTATGCATACTTATATGCTTTTATATTGTTTTACTTTCTTATGCAAATAAAGATAAGGCACGCTATTATAATGTATGTTTAAAATGGACTTTAAGTAATGTTTACTTCAGGATCCGGTAATATGATGATTTCCTTATGGATGATTATAATTAATCTCCTATTTATATTATGGATTTTAACTATAAAGTTTGCTTTAACTCCAGCAGAACGTTATGATATCCGGCCTTGAAGCGAACGTTACTCAAAGCCCATTTTTAGTATATATTATAATACCTGACCGAAATAAACAACGGAATTTAGAATTCCTTGCTTCTGTAATTTATCCTTTTTAGTTAGTCACATACGAATTACCCTAAATTACACCCTAATTGCCCTAATTATTTTGCTGAATAGTCTTTCTAATACTTTTTCTGTATAGGGCTCATAAGTTTAATTGCTAGATTTTCTTAATATTTCGAATTTTACCTGCGTGACACGATTTTTCGAAATTTTGAGAAAAGAGGAAATTTTTTCCCTAATGATAGTCACTCTTTGAGAGGAATTAAATATTAACTAAAGTTGAGGCCGAGAAAGGGACCATGCGTACGTGGTATTTATTTCACGTTGGAATATCGCAGAATAGAAGGAAATCCTTAAAACAATTTCTGATGTGCTGCTTAAGAGACCATAAGCTTTTAGGGGCTTTGGAACGCTTTAGAGACCTGACTGAATCATCTGACTATTCTCTGACTCTGCCTAGTGTTCCCTTGACCAACATTTTGAAGATGCCTTATGAATGAATTGGCTTAACCCGTTGCTTAAAAATATTTCCAGATTTTTACTTTGCGCCTATAAATTATTTACGTGACTCGGTAAGAAATCATTTCAATAATTTATCAGCTGTTTCATTGTTGTTGTTTAAAAGTGAACTTATGTTCACTATGAAATGTAGAATTTGTTAGAGACCTGACTGTATCATTAGACTCATGAGCTCCTCATTAATATTTCTTAATTCATGAAGAAATGATTCATAATGCGCTCTATGATAAAAAATTACATCTTATCACTTTTAACATATCTCCAGAAATCGCACTTGCCTTTTAATGGAATAAGTTTAAATAATTTACACTATACCACTATGACTGTAACTATGGTATGGCACAGTGGGCATCCAGGGGGACAAGTGGACAAAGCGTTCGACTTCAGTGAAAACGGTTCCGGATTCGATTCCTGGCGGGGGCTTACATGCGAAATGACCGTAGCTGTTGGAGTAATTTTAACAATACTGCTGCTGCTATGGCACAGTCCCTACATATAACACTTATACCTTATTCCAAGCTCAATATTCAGCTCTATGGATGTAGATTGGAGGACCTTTATCTAGCACCAACCATTCCATATTTCAAAAACAACAGAACTGTCCGATGTTGGAAAAAGAATCAGAAAATTAAAAAGAGGGAAAGCGGAATAGGGTGTGTGTCTCAATGTACAGCTTTGAATCACTCGGACACGGATATAAAGTCCGCAATTGCGTGGAGTGAAGAGTCGCATAACTCACATTTCGATTGTATGCAAAGTGGTTTTGAAGGCACAATTGAGACAGAGATCGAGGGCATCGATGTGTGAATCTATGAAAAGGATGGAGTTAGTGAAAGAGAGAGAGGGAAGGGCGAAAGAAAAAAAGGGGAGGACAAATAATGAGCCCATTGAAATCCGAGTTTTTCTTTATTTTTTTCTAGAGGCGTGAGGATATAAAACGAAACGAGCAAAAAGCTAACGAAAACATACGCGCACTGCGTTCTTTTTATCTCGCCTCAGCGTGTAAATCTCCATAAAACATGTGATTCACTTCGCTGTTTTTACCGATTTTTGCGAAACTAAAATATTTCGGGTCGAGATGAACCATAGCTGTGAATGGGTTTCGAATTAATATCATCAGAATTCTTGTTGAAATTGGCAATCCTTTGAATGATGCTCGGAAACACTTGTGTCCATTATCGTTGAAAAGAGAGGCTTTGTATTTTAATATTGTATATTGGTCGATTGTATCGAGTATTCGGAAGCACGTGCCTTAGCATTTGTCCATGGGAGAGATGCGATGACTAGAATGTGGTACGTACGAGGTTTTATAATGGAGGTTTTTATATTATTGGATTACAACCTCAAAGTGAGTTGTAGCGTAACACAATATTTTTCAGTGATATGCAGTTCATCTTATAAATATTTTAAACCACTTCTTCTTATATCAATTCTGAAGTGATAATCGTGCTATAGTATGTACAGTAATACTTTTTTTAAAACGTTTCCAGAATTTCCTATATCGATTTAGACCTCTCATAGTTGCTATTATGGTTTTCATAGTGTTACTTCTCTTTAAGGAGACGAAGAAATTACACTATACATATCTAAAACGCGAAGAAGAAATTAAACATGTTACACTATCTTTCGGTATGTTGCTTTGTGTAGAAAGCTACCAATTAATTATATTTGAGTTATTTTGATGATCGAATGCTTTGATATTTATTATGAAAAGTTTACAGTTTATAAAATTGTAAATGACGATTACTCGTTACAAACCTTTCTTTTTGTATATTGATTGATACATTGCAAGAGATACTTTATTCATTAATCCAATTTATAGCAACATTTCCAAGGAAACTGTGTCAGTGAATACCGCAATATCTTTATGTTTAGCTTTACCACGGTTAGATTGAATGCGATTACAAAATTTCACAATAGGAAAGTCATATTATCATTTCAATTTTTGAGAAGCAATTGATCTTCAAACGAACAATATTTGAAGGACTTTACATGTGCAACATGGAACATGTATCGCAAAATCAGGAATCTTTGTTGCTCAAATGAAATTTGGTCAATCTCTCGAATAGGATACGTTATTTTCTGTTCCTCTAATTAAAACCAATATTTGATATATAATTTTGGCATTTGTTTTCCTTGAAACCTTTTTAACGTAGCGATTCCTCGACAATATCAATTCTTATCATTTCTATCATCTACAAAATGTAAAACTTTGCAAATTTTAGTACATCGTTTTTCACTGCAGAAGTACGAAATAAATAATTAATATTGTAAAAGAAATGCAAACATTTTTTCATTTAATTTTGAATTTCTACATCATCGTGACCCACTTCATAGATTTCGTCTTTTTTTTCTTCTGTAATGTAAATTCCAAATATTACTTTTTCCTGCAGAAACAATTACCCAGTTAAGGCGCGTTCGCCATCATTTCAATTGTCCATTTCTCTGTCACCACTACTAAAAATCCTCTCTCCTCATCCGGCACTTCTAATTTAGATGTTATATACTATTAACTGTTTGCAATATATACGTCACCCAGCAAAAGGCAAAGGAATTTGCAAGTGGAATGCAATGCCTTTTTAAACTCCCGACTCGAAGCACGCACACATCCGCACGAATCCGTGCCGGGTTTCGGAAGGATATTTTTTAAGGACTCAGATAAATGGCTCTACCTTAGCGTTTTCGGTCGCACGGTGGGGATGGGATGGTGGGGATGGAATCGCAAAGAAGTCGGAATGGGAAGAAAGAGTCGGTAAGAAGAAGAAAGGGTGACCATTGTGAGTCGATGATTGTTCTAGTTGGTGGTTTTGAATCCCGTAGAAGCTAAGCGGTAGACGAGAAAGTGGTGCAAAAGGGTGGATGAAGAGGAATGAGTATTGATTGCCACAGCTAACAAATCCTCATTCATTTTAAGAAGAGTTTGTATTACATTTCTTTTGTATCCATACCGCTATTATATGGGGAAATTGCAAGCATCGATCGTGTATTATTGGGATGAACGTAAATAGTTAACAAGAGTTTTTCTTAGTTTTTGATCTCTAATAAAATTTGCAGACGTATTTCCTTGAAAACATTTTTCGGAAATAGTTTCAGTGATATTCTTTTTTTATCGGTTTTTCTCGTGTTTTCTTTCAGTCGTATTAGAGTAGAGAAAGTCACGGTTAATGAGACCTTGGTGACAACATGATCAAAGTATCACATGACAGTGATACCATCTTGTTATAGTGATTGAAATGTATATTATCTTACGCTTAAATTCCTCTGAATCTTAAGGTATTACAGTATTACTTTCTTGTGAATGGCCTCCTGCATGAAATGTCCCCTTGTTTAACTTGTTGCTTCCTGATCCTAAGACTCAATTACGTCCGCTGTTCTTTCAGACATAGACAATGTTTCGTATTCATTTACAGGGATTTTAGACTAGTTCTTTAATACAAGTTTTTCTGCAGAAAGTCAAGCTTTGTTGAAAGTTATGAAAACTGATGCAAACGTCGTAAAATTTCACAGAATAAATGCAGCAGAGCCTTGCTGAAATCAGGTTGAAATTCAGAGGCTCCCCGCACTGAACTCTTATGTTTACTTGCTTAGTTATTTATTCTTACTATTAACTGATCTTGAAAATAGCCTAATTGCTCTGTTATAATTTTAAAATGTGTAACGCTCTGTCTGAGAAGAATTTTTGCCGATTTAGCTGTTATGCTTGGCTTTCTTCATTAAATTTTCCTCAAATCCACGAGAATTATTGATTCTCTGCGTCTGCGAAAACTCGAAATCTCTTATTCAATTTAAAGAAATAGATCATACCATGACAAAAAATAAATTGAAAATTAAGTTTAAAAATGACCTTAATACGCGAAAAAGATAGAACGAATCAATTAAGATTGGCCATTCATGGTCACTAAAATGATATTCTTTATTTTGTTTCAATTTACTTAGAAATATAATAATAGATCTTAATTACTTGGAATTCTTCATGAAACTATAATCATAAAATTCCTATTTTAAAATCATTTCTTAAGGTAAATGGTACAAGAATTCCAGCCATCTCTTCAATTGAATATCATTCATGATCATTTGAATATCATAATGAGAAATTCCCATTTCTGTACGATTTACCACCCCTCCTCCATTGGAGCCCCTTCAATCAATTGATTCAAAACCATTGAGCTACTCATGCATTTGCGTCTTCTAACGGGTATCGTTGCGGTAATGAGTTTCACGGATCACCCAACGGAAACGGCAGTGAGGTGTTGCGGAATCGAAGGGAGATGAAAGACGAGGGTATATTTTTAAAAGGCCCACGACCAGGTGAGACGGGGGAGTTGGCCGAAGATGGAGGTATTCTTTTTAGGCTTAAGTAGAGGCCATCTGTGGGGCGGACACAGGCTCCATTCGACGCGCCCGACTGTCTGATTCGTCTCCGTCCTTGGAAATATAAATGTGGTGACGGGTATTCGACCCCGGGGGCGGATGTCTGGGTTTCCGGGCAGCGGAGACGTGGCTGAGTTGAGGAGGCGGCTTTACGGAGTCCATAGCCCACCCTTTTTGGGTCGCGAGCGAGGGGCTCTCAGGGTGGGACCCACCCACCTGCGTTTTATTTTTTCGAGGCCTCTAAAGCGAAAACACGATGAGGCCCTTTAAACTCAGGGGGATGGAATCCGTAAGGTTCTGGTAGGTTACGTTCTCTAACGATTTACACGGATTTAAATGCTAGTTTCACGTTCTACAAAATCAGCATAATTTGAAGTGATTTTTTTCAAATCCATCAATTTCGTTCTTCTCACATCCTGTAGAGTAGAATAATATGTTATGGTCAAATTTATAAAAAAAGGCGATTTTTATATATTTTTTTGCATTTTCTGACAATATCTTGAATGAGTATTGCCGATATTCAGTTTTATCTCTTTTATAAGTATCCGTCGACATCCGTGATATTCGTACCAAAGTACAGCATCACTCTTCGCTCCTCATCAATTCCTCTTCCTCTCATTCATCCGACCGATTCCGCTTTCATTCATCCGTTTCCCAATATGTCTGTCTTCAGTCTTTTAGCAAGAGTTCATCCTTATGCTCAGAGAAGCTCAACGGATGTTTCAGGTTCATATTGGGTGCATTATGATGTACAGTGAACCAGCATCGTTTGAATTTCAAGGATCATTTGGAAAATCAATTTTAATTTCTGTCTTTCTTAAATTTCGTTAGATGCGCATGATATGGGGCAGAGATTTAGATTTCAGAGATGTCAACCAGTCAGAGGGTATTAAGCAATAGATGAAGAGAAATTCTAAAACGAAGTCAATAAAGTTTGGAATGAAACCATATTAAGAATAGTTGGAAAAATGACGGAAATATATCGGGGATAATAGAAGTTAATGACTGTACTGGATGAAGGATCCGAAATAAAATGTATGTCCATTAAGGGGATTTCAAATCGTAGAATTAGAAAGAATGGGTTAGAAGAACAGATAAGGAAGTAGAGTTCCATATACCGCGAGGTAGTGACTTTACAGCTACAAAGTATATAAACTATGATCATTGTACCTTGGGATAATTTAAGTTTATTTTCATTGTCATTGCCTATAAGATAAAAAATTGGACATTATTAAGGTTAATGACAATTGCTATCCTAAATTAGTGGGTCACAACAAAAATATTTTATTTAAAAACGGGTATATCTTTGGAGGAAGCATCATTAAATTTTATCGCAACCTACTTATGTCAATCACCAATAAGGATGCAAGTGACAAAGTTCGTTTAGATTACGTAATCTACTCGAAATGATCACTCCCATAAAATTTATCTTTAATGCAATTTTAAAAATATAAAAATAAAATATGTCTGGATTGCTCGAAAAATGCAAAATTACGCAAAAGAGGCAGCTTTCTAAAAAATTTCTAACGTTAATTATGGGCATTCATTCATGGAGTTGGCTGATGATTACAATGACGATGATTTCAAATGACAATGAATTTAATCTTTGCATTAATTACACTTTTAATTCCATCGAAGGTGGAAATCGGTACTGGGAAATGGAAGCTGAGGCTCATCGCCAAAAGAAGGCATATCTCTGTTAATGACAATTGCAGTTGCTCAGATGCAATTAGAGAAGACGTAAGGAGTATTGTTACACATAAGAATTGTTCTTCAGGGTTTGCTTGGAGCATATTTTATGGCCAATCTATGTTGGAGATGATGAATACTCAGCTAAAATTTACATTTAATTAATCCTTCTTGATGCCCATGGCAGTTGAATTGGAGCTTGCATGCCCTTTATCAACATATTATATACATGTCTTTCATCCTTTTCATTATTTTCATTTAGTACCCCGATCAGCGTTAATATTCTTCGGGTCATTCTATTTTTTTTTCTTTTGATAGCTATCCTTCATTATTCCCAAGGAGAAACGGACATGAAAAAAGTCTGACGGAACCGGGACTTGAACCCGGAGCTCCCAATTGGCGGTTGGTTGCTCTATCCATTGCGCTATCCCATGCCGTTTGGGAGACTTTGTAAAATGCAAACTTTCTAATTTTGCAAAACCCTTTTCCTTGGGTGTTATCCTTCATTATTATCATTTTCTCAAATCTCAATTACTTACAAAAAAGTAAATTTTACCATCATAAAAAAATGCAACTTTTCTTATCTTTTGGGCTTCATTCCTAAAATATTCCTTTTTAATAATAATATTATTCTTATTTATTATTAAACGAGTTTATTCTATGTAGGAGAAAGTCTTTAGAATCACTTTGTATTGCATTTTCAATACAAGAAAGCATACATATGCTTTTATATTGACAGTCTAACATTGTTTGCTATGGTGGTGTTAGGACTCCGAATCCGATGATTTGGCTACTCGTTATCACTGTAGCTATGTATTATCACGGAAATATTGTTCTTTTAACTAATAACTTATTAAGGTAACTTGCATACCGTAATTGGATTCGATGCTTAGTAAATTCAGTCTTAATTGCCTTTTCATTTTAATGAAATTGACGGGACTGAAATTTATCGAAAGTATCGATGCAAGTTAATTTTTGTATCAGAAAGTACACGTCATAATTTAACAAAATGACTCGAGCTTCGCTACGAAGTTGGAAATGCAGAAATAGCAAATTGCTTGTAACGATAACAATCCGGTTTTTCCAGAATCAAGTAAACAGAACAAGCATGGATTGGGTTGTATTAATTTTGTTTCCCTTGCGCCAAAGATAAGAATGTCTTTCCAATAAGATGTAAGGAAGCGGAGAGGTAGGAAAGGAATAGGATAATAATGACAATATTTTCATATTCATCGTACTTTCGTATAAAAGAATGATACCAGAGCCAAATTTATAAAGTATTTAATTGCTCAAAAGATTTCTCTTTGGGTTGTTACTGACGATTGCGTTGGATCCGTCCGTCTCAAAGTCACAAGGGTAATAGGAAAGGCGGTATCCTTTGCTGTCTGGGCCCCTTTGTATAATAGCAGACATTTATTCAAGTCCAGTGACCTGCACCGGTATTCAATCTGGACTACCCGGGCCTCTTATTTCCCGTAAACCTAAATCAGCTGTTTAAGCGATTAATATTCTATGAAATTTTTCTTGAGTAAAAATTATAGTTTCTTCACCCTTTGGAAGTATTTGCATTTTATTAACTAGACGTTGGTGGAGGTTGTCACCGTTGCAATAATTGACTATTTTAAGATAGAGTGTATGAATCTACCGAACGACATAACGGAACTGCACTTACATAGCAATTTCTGTCATAATTGTCTTCTTTATGATTAATTTTCCGATACTTCCTATGTTTCTCTTCGTCTTCCGTTGAGAAAATGTCATGCAAATGCGCTTCACCTGCTGCATAAGACAGAGGTGCCATCTGTCAAATTGTCGCAAGGATTTTTTGGGAGACTCGAAGCATGTGTCAGCCCAAGATAAAGATCAGTCTAGACGAAAAAAAATATTTGGATCGATTTTTTCAATTTTTCTTCTCTCGAAGTCGACGGCGTTCCATCTCTTTTATTCTCGTAATGACACCCGTCAGAGTTTTACGCGTCACTCATGACAATCGGCTATTCATTGGCACCATTTCTGAACTTCATGGCCGTTACTACCTTCCATGCATCAAAATTTGTCATTCAAAAGTACATTTTGTGCTTGTAATTTGTATGTCTTAGCATACATGGAAAGAGTTTCATGAATTCAATCTTATAGTTACCGGAAATAAATTAAGCCCAAATTGTTAAAATTTGAGTTTCTATGCCATTAGATATCGATAGATTGTGGGCGATTTGAAAATCTGTTTCTTATTTACTGTTTTCTTTCCGTTTTAGTTTATCCATTTAATTTTTCTTAAAATATATCACTTATAAATATTCCAATATTAGACTTAAGCTTCGAACACTTTCTGAGAAATGAGGATAAATTAACACGTAAGCTGACGTGTATCTACTCTTATCCAAAAAATCTGCGGTAAAGCAACTAAAAAGCTTGGTTTCATAAGACGCATTGTTAACGCGATGTAAAGATTAAAGAGTATTGTTATTTCACCTAGGTCTGACCCCATGTGGAATGTTAGGAGAGTATTACAGATTCACGGATGAAACGCGTACCAGCAAACTCGATGAATGGCAGCAGAAGGCAGTTAAAAAAATGCTATGACAAAAAAGTCTGTTTCGAAAGTATTCTCAGACGCAGGTTTTGAATCCTTGATAAAAAATGTCGCTAGAGCTAGTGACAAATTCGCTAAATTGGCGTCTATGATTCTGACCTATACTTCAAGTATTTCGTTTGGGTAGGTGGCAAGCAAAGAAATTGGCGGTGCAATTACAGTAAAAGATATCCGAGACAAGAAAAGAGAAAATTGTCTGGTTAAGCTATATCAATTCCCAATGGACGATAAAAGTGAATTATGCTTGCGAAATGGCTTATCAAAATTACTAAGTTTAGAATTTTTTAGACATAATTATCAGTAAAAAATGAGAGGCCTCTGCTAACTTTTCGCAATCCGCGGAGATAAGAAAAATAACGGTTAATTTATGCCTTTTAAATAGATTAGATTTAAAGTAAAGGAGGAAACTGCTGGTCGCTATTCGAAGCTTAAGATAACCTGAACAATTTTCTTGTTGATATATGGTAGCGTATTTCCTCTATATTACTTACCTAATGATTACGTTTGTTTTTCCTGTAAGTAATAAAAGCGCATATTTTTTTACATTTTACCGTTCAACTTTTTTTTAATCAAACGAGGACCTTTTGGATAACGAGATAAAGGAATATATAGTTTGCATTAACCATTTTGGTGACTTTTGAATGGCGTGGTCAGGAGAGATAAATCGTGTTACTGTATGATCAGGGGTTTCTAACCTTTTTGTTCTCCATAACCCGTTGGCTGTAATTGTCCTAATCTTGTTCCTCCTATCCATATTATTATGATAAGAAGTAAATTTTAGAGCTTGCCATGCACATTAACGTAATGTGGCTAATATTTAATTGACTGGATATGCTGTTAACAAAAATATATTTAAAAAATAATTGTAATGGTACACCGATATTGCACACTACACTTACAGTTTACTGTATCCACAGGGCAAGTTTCCCGTATCTCTCCAGTTATGGAATTTCGCTGTAGTAAAAAGGGGGAATGATTAGCCGTACTTGATAGCAGTAAGGTAGCTCGTGCACGGAGTATTTGTAGCAGAGGCCAAATGAATCGTTTAAGGTGAGATTTCAAGTGATTCCTTAAATTATTTCAAAGCTTACTATATTTGTAGTGAGTTTTATGTAATGTGTGTAGATTCATCCATAGAGGCAGACGTTTTTGAAACTTGAATGAGTAGACATAGCAAGTGATATTTTTATCGTAGAGTTATTTATTGATTGCCAAATCGTTGATTTGATGTTACTGTATAGAAATGAGGAATTACTGAGGCACCGATGCCTCGTAGGGTAGGAGTAATCTTTAAATTTAAAACATAAATTAGCTGTTGGGGAAGAACTATATTATTTTAAGAAATGGATTTATCACTCAAGTGTCTCCGGAGAAATTTAAGCTTTAAGTAAAGATTTTTCAAAATGATTCGCTTATGTAAACCATTAAAAGAAAATAAATACCTACCTACAGAAACTGGTTCTGTGTTTTTCTGAAACTGTGTTTTAAGGTTCTTATTATGGATGGCGTTATCTAGTTTATTCCTTACTCCTTGTCAGTATTGAAAACACAGTAATGTGAAATATCTTTTTGGTGAAATATCTTTAGGGAGAAAAATCTCCTGGGTGAATGGAATCCTGGGTTAAAAATCCTTGTCTGTAAAGTCTCGGGGGTAGTGACTTAGGGTGAAAGGTCTTTCTGTTGAATCGCCCCTAGGCGAACCGTGTCACGGGCGAAACGTCTCTTGGGCGGAACGCTTTGGGTAAAGCGTCCGAACATCGGTGACAGCATCGAGAGGAGGAAATTTATAAAATTCGCAAACAGATATTTACCCATACATAATAGATATATTTTCCTTTGGTGAGTAGATGCAATCCACACACAGAAAGCCAAGAACATAAGAAAAAGGAAAAGAGCACTGATAAAAAGCTGAAAGTGAATACATTGATTATGTATTTTCAAAAAACTTACAAATGAAAAGAGAAAGCGAAGGACTTACGTTAATTGTTATTTGTCAACGAACGATTGTGAGAGTTAATTTAAATAGAACGTAAAGTATGAGGTTGAGACGCCTCAAACATAGCAATGCCGGAAATAAGTGGACAAGAATTTTCCGTTAGAGCTAGCTCCAGAATGTTGCCATTAAGAGCTTAGCGGTTATACTGGGTTTACGCGATAGTATAGTTTATAATAAATATATTTATCGTGATAACATCGATACGAGTGTTCGGCGTTATTCTATTTCCACATGTGACATTTATTAAATTTTAACGCATTGCAAGAAGGAACATATGCATTGAAAAAGATTATGGAATATAGAATACTTTACCCTATAGCGCGCTTCTTCCGCACGTTTTTAGTTGATCACAATTGTCTCTCCACAGCATAGAATATATTGAGTTTGAAAAGTTCGCTTTTTTTTTTTGCTCATACTATTTTAGAGTATTGCTCTTTGAAATTCCAACCGAAACCAAGATATTCCATTCCTCCAATCTGCTTTACCTTAAACATCTTTTCTACTCTTTTTCTCCTTTCAACATCTATTCTTAAAATGCCTTCTTCCGAATGTTCCCTCAGTCGTCTGTCGTCTCCTTCCACCATTCCCTTGTCTCATCCTCATCCATCTTCTTCTTTTCCTGATCTTTTCGCATCTCTTCCTTCTCTTCAGCTGCCCATTCCTTTGTTCTTTCATTCTTTCAATCTAACTTCTTTTTGAGATTTCCCTCACTGCTGTTTTTCTCTACGACTTCGAGGAGGCCACTATTCCCGAAATCGTTTTCTGGATTCTCTGCCGTGTTACTGATGGCACTTTCTACTTCAAGTCCCAATACGGTAATCTAATTCTTTCCCTCTAGGTTTGCAAAAATAATGATGAAATATTGCTCGTAGAAATACTATCCATACCGTTCACTCGTTATGTTGTTGAAAGAATACCATTATTTGCTTTTCGTATGTTATTTGAGTGCCGAAAAAAATGACAGAGTCTGAGACCTGAGATACTATGTTCTAACACTGTAGTATTTTCTCTCTTTCTTAAAATTAGGAATCGTATCCTAAAGATGTATCCCTAATTGAATTGCCATTAATTGAATTACGCCGTATCATGATTCAAATTTTCTATTATTAATTTTATTTGTTTGGACATTATAAAAAGGAATTTATGCAACTCCTTATACGCTCACCTATGAAAGAGTTAAGATCTAGGATTCTATGATTATAAAAATTTCTACTACGATATCGGTTCCTTTAAATACATATTTAGTTACGTGCCAGTTACTGAAATTCTTAACTACAACATATTGGCTAATCATGAATGTGAGCGAGAAAGGGTAAATTAATCACATGCTAATGCATGTATCACGTAGTTGCGACATGTCGCCATATTCGCGGTATTTTTACGAAATAAATTCCATTTGTAACCATAACCTTATGTGCCCCTCAAGGATTGGAGGGGATAAAAGGTAAATTATGCAATTAGATTAGATCTGTTCGTCTATCCCGCCTTAAGAACCAACGGCTTGGTGATATCCATATTTTAAACAACACATCCATCGAGTTTGGAAATCTTCTTGCCAAAGTATTCAAATCGGCTTTTGATGATGATAGAATCCTCAGGTCGTTCTTTTTCTTACAAAATAACAAAATTGAAAAACACCGAAACCCAAAATTTACAAATTAAAATAAGATTTAACAGGGTTCACATTGGGCCAATTGGAAGCAATATTTCTTCGCGTATAAACGAACGCAAGATATCCTACATCAACAGTTTCTTTGCTTCTCGTTTCTCCAAACATCTGCTCTATACTTCTAACGTACCTTCCACTATTCTCGCCTTCCATCCCTTGGTACCGCATCCCAATACTAACACCTTCCTCCTTCCTTCCTTTTTTTTCCCTTATACATTATTCTGAACCTTCCTGAAATTTATCTGATGATAATCTATGTTGTCCGTAACTAGTCTAGTTCATTTAAACTCCTATTAGATTATATGTAATTCAAACTTCTCACTGAAACTTAAATAATCAAAGATTCTTTAATTTTCTTTTGTCTTTTTCTCTTTATTGTATTGTATAGCAACAATTCACCACTGTTCAAAGCCTTAATGCACAACAATTTAGTCTTTTACAAAGCTCGTTGGTAGCGATATATTTGTGTAGATGGTGAACCCAAAGAAATTTCATGAAAGAACCTAACTCAAATAAATATCATGAAATTGGTCGTGCCATTCGTAAAAATAAAAAAAGGTGGAAATTACAATATGTTTCTAATTTTATTCCCAAATATATCAGAAAAGAGTTGACATTGAAAACAGTTTCTCCCGTTGATTGAAGCCATTTTAGTAAGTAGCGCTCAGATTTCGTTATAATTTCGTTTAATTACCCTTATGATTTTAGAGATAACATATACCTAGCATGCAATTATAATTTCATGTGTTTATCGTATATTAAAATATTGCGGAAAATACGAAATAAAGTTTTTATTTATCAAATATATATTGTGATTGTGATATTTGCTTAGTATAAGCTTCAAGGAAATATAATTTCTATAATGTGTATGTAAGGTCAATCCATAAATAATTTTCTCTGGACAGACATGAAATACTTTTAGGCGAAGTTTAAAACGTGCCTTTATAATTTTCCAACCCCGTTGTGCGTTCTAATTCCATGGTTTATCACTTCCATCATTTTTCTCAATTTTTTTCTTCAGATAACGCCCTGGTAAATTACTAGAAATTACGGTAATTACGAATTCTTATTATCAATTCTGCGGGAACAAGTTCTTAAACGTAAAGTATATTACATTAGTCATCGGAAAAGTGAAATAAAAGCTTAAGAATAAGGTTATTATCAGTTATTGTCAACTTAAGTTACTCTCGAATCGCATGTATAATCCAATGGGGTAAGGCATTTACCCAAATGATAACAATGTAGAGGTCATTCTGCTCCTACCGATGAGGACTTTCCTCTTTCGCTTGTGCTTGAGAGTTTCGCCAGCGGAACGAGGGACATTTTTCGGCCACCCAACGAAACCCGATGGCAATAACGTTGCGTGGAGGTGAAGCGATTGCCGTCCATGGGGTGTACACGCAATAAAAAGCAATGGAGTGCGTGTCGGTTAAGGGAAAGGGGACACGTGACTTCAAAAGCAATAGTGACCTACCGGGAGGCCATTAAAACTTTGCGTCCAAGAGGGAAGTTGTCACTTAGCTGTCCAATCTGCCGACGTGACCCCGATATTAATGCCCGTAGCCCTCCTACCATTTTCATAAGCTTCAACCTTCCCATTCTTCGTGGGAGAGCTTGTCACAATGCCCATCTGCATTCAATTAAGATCCGTCAGAGGAATCGCTCCGGGCTCAAGTAGATAAGAAAACTCGAAGGAGAAATTTATGTAAACTTCCATTTGAACTTTTTAGCGTGCCATGTCATCCATGGAAATGACAAAAATGACATGAAAATCGCAACAACCCCGTCATCGCTTATGACAGGGTAATATTTGTTTTGAAAGCGTTCTCCTAAATGAAGAAGGACAGCGTAAAGTGACATTTCAAACAATATTTCAAAATCCTCGCTAGAAGTTGGCTCTTAAAAATGAAGAAATTGAAATTATGCTATCTTAATATTATAGAAAATCTGAATTTAATTGGTAAGCTGTATTACTCAAAATTATCCTTGGGAGTCTGCTAAGATTCCTATCGTGGAAAACAAACTATGATGGCTAGGTCATTATTATAACTTTTCACGGGTTTAATATATTTTAAAATAATTTTACGTCTTATTGCGTTATTATCGGTATTATGTTAAACGTCGCAGCTAGGTTTAGGTGTTTGCTTCAATTAAATTAATTAAAATTTTGTGAATGTATTTTGAACTAATCTAACATCAGTGAATTGTACGATACGGAAGTCGAAAAATTACTTAACGTAACTTCGTTATCGTATTGCGTTATGCTGCAATTGGGAGAATCATACTTAATGGAACTTAATCCTGATGACAACCTAAAAAGAAAAATCACGTCGATTTAATATTTATTAGTCATAATTGCGGTCGTGCGGAAATCACCTTTTGTTTTCAAGCGTTTCTTTGTGTGTGAGGTTGAAATAGTAGTGATTTCTCAGCACTATAATTCTCTTCTTTGACGTTTACTGAACATGGCATTAGGAAGATAGATATTCATTCCATAAAGCTACGCCAGGAAGAGCTCTTATAGGGAGTTGATTTTATTAAGTTTCATAGTATTTTTCTTATGTATTTATTGCAGGCAGTTGTACGGTCGTCATGGTCGTGCTTAGAGCTCAAGAAGTGAAGTCCCGTAGATGTATATGAGAGAAGGGTGTATATATTAAAATGAGGGAAATAGGGTAGTTATAAAGAACACAATGAATTGTATTATGTGGTGATACTTATCTCAGGGACATCTAATTCATGTTCTGTTACAATCTTCCTCCATACTTATTTGTTTTACCGTGATCAACTGCGGAAAGCAAAATTATGGATTCACTGAAACTAAAATATTCTCTTCTCTTAGTCATATTTCCGTGTTTCAGGGTCTTCATTTGAATTTTTTCTTTACCCGCGGAGTAATGAATTTAATTATTGGTGGATGCATTAATAAGTCAAATACTTGGAGTGGTTAAAATAATAGGCGAATAAAAATCATCTCGATGACTATTGGCGATCAATCGAGCATCCCTTGGCGATCGACGTGTTGATCGCGATTGGCCTATTTGCTCCTATGTATCATCAGTGAAGGTGAATATAGATATTATAAATCGCCTCTTCGACTTACAATCTGAATTGATCGTGGTATTTTATCGCGTTACCACGCGATAAATTTTTCATCACTCCATCCTCATTCCATCCGCATGGTCCTTTTGTAACGTCTCTCAGATTGATTAGGCAAGAAAAGATGAAAAAGATGACTAATGCTAGGAAGAGGGTACGTTAAGGTTATTGCAGAACAGGAAGAGAAGAAAGGCAGATAGAGAAGAGGAAATTGCGAAGAGAGAGAGAGAGGTATACTACGCGGTGTAGGGCACAGTCACTTGTTACGCCTGCCTCACATCCGCGCTCTGCACGGCGAGATTGTGGACACGAAATCTCCCTCCCCTCGAACCCCCTCTCCCACAATTCGTCGCTTCCCCATTCCTCCTCCCAAACTCTCTTTCCTCGAATCGTCTCCTCACCGTAGCATCCCATACCCATCTCTTCCGCCCACCTTTCCCCATACCCTCCGGACCACTCTCCTATCTGTGACCGGAAAATCAATCGACCAGCGAGGCACATGGTGAAGGTAGACTTTCGACGTCAAAACTAAATAGCACGGGTCTTTTTTACTCCATTCTGCTCACTCCCATTCGCTCCAGCTCGGGAAAATAAAAAGGGGGTAAAAAGTCTTCAACCGCTCCCTAAACGCGGGCGCTGCGTAATCATTTGACTCCCTCCGTATTCGCTCTCGTAAAGGAGTAAAAATGTGTGAAGAGGAGTGGCGGGTGGAGGGAGTGGAGAGTAAATCGCAGTAATTAGGAGGATACTTAGTCGGGAGTTTTATGATTCCTGGTTTGACGAAAAAATTCAGGAAGTAGAAATGGCGCCGTTGTTGCCGAAGCGCGGTAACAATTGCCGCGCTGCCGAATGCAATCTCCGGCGAGAGGTTAGGATTTAGGAGTCGAGTGTCAAAATAAAAAGTGCGAAGAGATTTAATGACGGGGAAGGGGAGAGATGAGATGTCCAGGGAAGCGAGGTGCTGTCCTACGCCGTGAGGACCTCTCTTGGTTCCAAATTGAATCACAATGCGTCCGTCGATCGTTCGTTACCTTGGTACGGTGTGCTCTGCACGGCTTAGAGGTGGGGTGGATGGGGAGCACAAAGCCGAGGCGCGGCGTGAAGAGGGGGACGCAGCACACACACATTCCCACAGATGTGCGGACGCGTACACGCTCGAACACTATGGCGTATATATATTGCTACTTACGGGAATAGATAATGAGCTTTTAAATGAATCTGGTTTTCATAGTTGCTCATTGCCCAACGGTTAGGGGTTTAAATCGCTTCCGATTTGCTGCAGGAATTTCCCCTTGTGGAAATGGATTTTAGTGGGATTATATCATTAGCTTAATTTAGCGGAAAGTATGGTTATTTATCTAATTCCCGTAATAATAACAGCAGATTACTCGAAAAGTTGGGCTTTCGAACGGCTGGCGTATGAAATTTCGTAAACGAAACAATTGAAAGGATTTTGAACGTGTTTCACAAAAATATGAATAATAAAATTGGAAAATTTAAAAACGAATTGTGTATTTGTGTACGCAAGGCATTGATAAATAAGAAAATGCTCCATTTTAACGAACTGTCCATCCACTATTTACAATAATTTTCAGGTATTTGTTTCCTCCCGTTTGTGATGTTATTTTTACTTTCGCTATGCTATTTTTGTTTTGCTGAGAATAAATTCAGTAGGCAGAGCTATGGTCAATGAAAGTGACTCTTGTTGTTAAATCTGTTGGATGTAATTCTCTCCGAAACCAGCTGAAGAAATATTGCTTTAATTACTGAACACACATATGTTACCTCTGATTGGAAGCCAATAGGACAGGCTGAAGTATTTGGGACTTTTAATGCGCTACGCCGAGATTATCTTGTCTACTAATCCGCGCAGCTAAACATGCTTGCAAGCATTTACTGTAAATGAAAGAGTTTATCAATAGGTTTCCAAGGGTTATTTATAGAATGGTATGTTATTTTTATTGCAGAAGCATATCGTTTAATGCGAATTATTTTAAGGAAGTTTAACCGTTAGCAAATTTTAGTTTTTAGTGATCATTTACTTAGTATTTCATTAGTTTTACTTCGTTGTAAATATTCAAATATGTTGTTAAAATTTGTTGCAGTCATAGTGTGTAATATGTTATGTGAGATATTTGTCCTTCATATCACTGTTTATGCCTTTTTTGTTTCATTATTCTTTAATGCCAAAGTATAAAGTACTACTATGCTAAAGTCCTACCATAAAGTACTCACTATGATAAATGAAATTAAACTCATAATTTGTGAATGGAAGTGAGATTAGGTTAGAAAAGTAAATGTGCGATTTTTCGGGAAAATGCCTTAAATCAATAGGCAATTAAGAATGCAGAATCACGATGGATTAATTAACACATTAACTGTCTTCGTGCTCTAAGTGTTTTTATTAAGATCAGCTATTTATCATAAATTTCTTTATTAGCTATTATTAAATCTACTTAAGTTTCACAAGTATCTCTAACATGGTAATCTAGAAAATAAATCATGATATTATTGTAGAATTCTTGATATTTAGTAGCCATCACATTGGTAGATGAAAATGTTTGCATTCATTAGAGAGCTTTTAGTATCGTTTCCCAGAGGTTGGAAAAACGAAAGAGAAGAAGTGTCTTTTATTAGCTATCTGCAATATTAACGTTGTGATTTCAAATTTACAACATGCATCACTATTTTTCCGTAGGAACTATAGTAATTCGTGTGACTGATGAAAAGATGCCTATTATTTGATACTGCTTAACTTAGAGTTTGTGGAATTCGGTGATATAATCATTTATCATTATGTCAGTCTAGGGATAAACATTAATTAGGCGTTGATTTTTGTAACGGAGAATATCTATATCTCATAAAAATTATTTCCATTAATTTTCTATGAAATATTACTCTTACATAGTTCCTTTAGATAGACGTGATCCTCTTCATTCTATCGTATATACTCAAAGTTGCAGTTACAGAAGATAATCTTACAACCTCAGGTTTCGTACTTTCGTATGGATACTTAAGGCATATTCTAAAAATTTTCCAATGAAAATGTCAGGTTATTGATAGAATCATGGACAATTAAAAGCTTCTTGAGATTCAAAACTACTAAATCCTTTAGGATTGTGAACGCCTCACATTTCGAAAAGAAACCGATGGTGCTGGGTCACAACTCAACAATTTCACTAATGGTAATGTTAAGGAAAAAATTCCAAAGCTATCAATAAAATATTTTTCAATTATACAAATTTTTGTATATTTGAACATTGTTTCCCCATTAAGACCTTCATATTTTAGGAATTTTGTTTGGATTACATGCAGTGGTGATTTTCGTTACCTGCGTGCCAATGAACTTAAGATGATATGACGGTGTTAACACCCCCTGCCACACGCCGAAAGGCGGCTTGTAGGGTATTGATGTAGATGTAGATCTTCTTTTCTAAAGTCATTGATGCAGTACGAAAATAAAATAGATGTAATTCGGAATTAGCACTCAAAATAAGATACTTTCAAAGATGTAACTTTTTCAGTGCTACTTACGGAAGTATTTTAGCAGATACATGCGATATTGCTATCTATGTATGTTCTATCATACGCATAGCGGTTTTTACTTAATAATAGGCGTTATTTTTTAGCCTCAAACATGTATGCTATCGCATTTCGATAAACATCGTTACCTTCAGTTCTACCTTTTACGACATATTTTCTTAAAATGTTTGTCTTCTCTCCGTATTTCTGCATAAATCTGACTCTTTAATTGGCAATGGAGGTACTTTTCTAATCTCGCCATTATTAAATTATGCGCAGTAGTTTGCTAACTGGAGATAAATAGAAGCCAAGAATTTGGTCTACCGGATAATTTTCCTTGCCAAAATTATTGTAAATATTGTGTATATCATTCGTCTAAGATCCGAAACATAAAATCGCAGTCTTCGCAGTGGCCACTCAGGAGAAGAAAACTTATCTATCTCATCACGATTCTAATAAATTGCCAGAATAATTCTTACTTAAAAATACTTGGTTGAGTATACTTCTCAAAACTCTTCGCAGGAAACAACCCACATTCTCTCAACTTGATTTTATGAATAGTAGAAAGCTAATAGTGATGGTCCTTAGTTCAATATTAGGTATGAACATTTGTATTTTATTTGATGTTTTATCTTAAATTTCTTTATCGGTCATAAAAGTTCTCTAAAAATGTATACACACGCTATTGAAATTATTTAAGCAAGTCCTTGTAAAAAGAAAGTTACAGCATCATGTTTTATTATGATTTTTGTGTGATTCATTTTCACCCGCTTGGAGTAAATCTTTTACCTTTTGTTTATTAAATTTTGTGTCTCCAGACGAAAAGAGACTTCTCTTATTCAGTCTGTTCCTGATTCTACGATCTATCGAAAATTATTCCTTCAGCCATAACCTTTCACCAACATTTGCTTCTAGTATTCTTTTCAAGTAAGACAGTGAAGTATTATAAAATATTTAGTTTTTAAAGGTAACATTGGATTAAAAATGATATAATGTGGGGGATGCCAACTTTGCGTGAGAAATATAGAGCAGGCTGGCTTTAACTTTTTATTATCGCAGGATTATTGTCTGATTTTTGTAACTGGAGATTTGAATCCTGATTTTCTCTATATCAATAATATTCTATTAATAATTGTAATGAGTTTATCCATAAATAGCTTCATAGTTCTTTTTAAAATCCATCACAGGAAGTATTTCAATCTACATTATTTCCATTCATTCTAGCTCGAAGCCTTTTTCTCTATATCATCCCCATCGATAATTTCTATACTCCGTCCTCGAACGCAAACCCGTAAAATTACTCCATCTCCACGTACCCCTTGACTCTGAAGTGCCAACCTAAAGTCCCAGGAATGCGCACTGCCACTATCGGATGAGGTCCGCACTTCCATCGAGATTAGGGGGAGTGTGCGGGGGCGGGGGGCTACTATTGGCATGGAGTTTAGAGTGGGTGAATATGTTGAGGGAGAGGGGGTGGTGGGAGGGGGCAAACGACGCCTGGGGGCGGTCGATAGAGGGCGCATATTGCTCCAATGTGGGTGGGAGAGAAGGGGGTGGGGGTCAGTTTGATGAGCCCCAGGCGTGTCGCCGCGTCGCGCTAATATTCACGACAGGAGGATAGCCATCGCTTGCCTCCTATTCCATACCTTCCCTTCCTGCCCATCCCCATCCCTTGATACACCTCTCCAACCCCTTAGCGTTAACCTTCTATCCACGGAACTGCCTCCATCCCACCCCCAATATATACGTATCGGCTTTCTCCCTCTCTCTCTCAGTCGCACCCGCCAAAAAAACCTCACCGCATGACGTGTAGTCCACTTTTGATTCTCACAGTGCGCACTGGATTTTTTTGCGCCTCGTTTTCGTTCATGCAGCTTTTATTCAGGGAATACGTTTAATGGTCTTATAGTTACTATGAAAAAAAGGGACGTCGCGTTTTTTCCATTTTTTCGCATCCGCCCATCCCGATTACGGGAATTTATTCTTTTTTCGGCGTTGTTTCCCGTTATTTTTTCCTTTATTTTACGGCCATTGTGCTTTCGATGGTAACTGTTTCGCGGAATATAGTTGATTCCCGCCTATAATTGTTCGCTGGAGTTGAAGAGCGTTTTCAGATGTTTATTTTTATGTTTGGTTTCGTTTCTCGCTCGGAGGGATGGGATTTGAATTTTCTATCGTCGAACTTTGATTCGTTTAGTCCTTCGTCTCTTTTTTCGGCTGGGGTTTATTTTTTGGGACGAGTGCGTTCTTTCGCTATTTACCATTTTTAATTCCCCCTGCGTCGATTTTTAAGATTTTCGAATGTGTACTCTAATCTGTTCGATTAGTTTTAAAGGCTCTTCTGACAAGCTGCCATTCCAAATGATTCTCGACCATTCTTTTCCGTCTCAACTCGAGAAAGATTCCGCGATCTATTTATCCGTTTAAAATTACGACTTAATTTTAAAAAATTACCACGAAAAAAATATTTACAATCTCTCTATCTATTTTTGTTTATTTCCAGCTTATCTTTTAATTTTTTTCGGTGATTCTCCATATATACTTCGAAATGGAATTTATGAGGCGGCATTAGGTTATTGAATTGCATGAATTTGGTGCACAGTACCGTAAATATCGATTGCAGCTAAACATTTTCTTTAAATACTCTGTTCTCTTCTTATTACTTTCTTCCTTAGAATATGACGACGTAAAAATTTAATTTAAATGCGGTGCTGAACGGAATAACGAATTAAAAAACGAAAGTAGAATTCTCGCGCAACTTTTGAGCACAAATAATTCTAATTTTCTTAGAAATGGTTAAAAATTAGCAGGATCTTTGATCCTATTTTTTCAATCCATTTATACGATTAAAGGAGAGTGCTAGGTTATCGGGCAGTTTTGTCGTTTATTGCAGGGTTTGGAGTTTTTATGAGAAATACCATTTCTGTCAACGAATTTAATCTTTACTGGAGTGATCATTCTGGCAAGGGTCATCATTATAAAAGAGAATGGTTCTCATTTTTATTTTATTATAATTTACAAGATGATACTTACTGAATTTTAAACATGTATTTAGATAAACCCACGCTTCTGCTCAAAAGTGTTATTGTGTGCATATGTTGCAAGCTCGTGTAAAAATATGTACTAATACACATATCATTGTAATCAATGGAAAAGAATGCGAGATCATATCGAAATATCTCGTTTTCTATCTAAAAACAACTCCGTGCCATAATATTCTTCTCGAAAAAGACCCACAACATGGTCACAGGTGAAATATTTCGTTTTTTCTCCCCCGCCTAATTCTCCCTTTCATCCTCCCGTCATCCGTCCACCTCACCTAAACTACCATCATCCCACACCCCCACCCAATCAAATCCCACCGCCCACTCCCTTTTGCACGGGTCACCAGCGCAAATTTCTCCTCCTCGCCTTAATCCTCATACCTTCTCCCCAGCCATTAAACCCTCAACCCCCCTCTTTGGACATTTCCTCCCTATCCAACCCTCCCTTTGTGTGATAACACGTAACGGGTCCAGTCGTGCCCACTACAGTTTCAATTTTGCGAGCAATGGCGTATGTTTGGAGCGTGCATTCGCTGCTGTGTGTGTGTTTGAGGGGGTGAGGTTTGGTCAGAGGAGCGCGTGGGGGCAGAGGATGCTGCATGCGATCGTCTCTTTTCTCTCCTATGTGTCCCACCAGCTCCCGCAATCCCTACATATTCCGTCCCCTCCATACCTCAGGGCCTTTGCCTCCTATGACCGACCGATCTCCCAATGCACCCCGACTCCGGCTTTATTCCCCATCCCCTGCCTTTCTCGCCACTCCTCTCATGTTAGGCAGTCCTCGACCAATCATCCCTTACGCGGTCGGTTGACCCATCCGCGTATTTTGCTCTCCCTATCTCCAATCGACTTCCTCTTCTGCTCCTTTATCGTCGTCGCTGTCTCATTTCGTTCGCCATCTCATCGGCACCATGTGGCCAAGTTCTCTCCTAGGATTTCTCTTCCCGTCCCCTTAGAGCCTATGAATATTCACGCGTACCTTACTCGGATATCCAAGGGTGCGTTTTCTTCTTAGGCTTCGCTTTCTTTCTCCTATCCTTGTATTCAGTTCAAATTAATCATTTCATTAAGTCTTGAGTTAGTAGTTTCTTGATATTGGTCCCATAACGTTTTTCCCACGACGACGTCTTTATGCTTCTTTCTGAGGTATTAAGGAAGCAAAAGAATGACTAAAACTGATTACTGAGTTTTTGGTTATTATTAAGTCACGTTGTGTGGCATGATCTTTTGCTGATCAAACTACATTCCTTGTAGATGAATTAATACAGTTTATTATAAATATATTATGGTGTACATTTTATCTTTTATTGAGCGGACTTTGAGGAGTTATAATTTTGACAAGTTTAAAATATCCTGAGATTTTAGATCTATTCATTCTTTTGATGGGTGTATTTGAAGCATTATACACTTTATACTATTCTTTACACGTCATTTTCAATCATTAATTTTTACTAAATTAAATCGTCGAAGCATTAACTTTGTGAAACTCTGTAACAGGAAGCATGGTGAAAAACTAAGCTAAGTTCCACAGAAATATTTTATAAACATTTATATATAATATTAAAAACATATTTTGTAAATATTACATTTTTGTTCATTGATACATTTTATACGTAATATTGATCAAATATTCCTGTAGATATTTGCTTAGTTTTCTCACCATGCTTCCCATTAATTTTTAATCTGCAGACATTTAGATAAGACGTGCAGGCATTCCTTGAAGGATGTTCATTGAATCTTTTGTACGCCTTCTCTCTCTAATCTATAATGTACAAACCCATAATTTTCTCTGCGTTTCTCTTCTTTCTCGCTCAAAAATTTGAAAATTTTATAATTTAAAGTAAAAATTTATGTTGAAATTTAATGTTCTTGTTCGTTCAACTGCTACAAATCTGTTCTTGCTCTATTTAATTCATAATTACCTATAGTTTGGGTAACCTTGTCTCTCCCATTAGCATTTTCTCGGGGTACCTCTATCTAGAGCCCAGGTTCTGTTACGCTTGCACTCTCCATATCTCTCTGTATCTCCCTTCATTCCCGTCCGCTGTCTGTACCTCTCTGATCCCTAATCCTCTCCCATTGAGCCCTTTATGTCTCCACTGGAACGTGTGTTCGCTTGGGCTGAGTTGCATCGTTTTGCCCGCCAGCGTTTCCTATTGCCGGGCACATATTGCAACGATGGCAGATTCAGGTGAATGAGTGTCAGACAAGTGATGTCTCTGGGTATTTTTAGGGAAATAATTAGGATTTTTTCAAGGCTTGAAATTGAAATTTGGCGAGAGATAAATCATGCCAGACCTCAAGGTCCGGATTGATTGGTTCATTCTGAAGGACTGCTGCCTAAACGTTGTAGATGAGAATAAATCATTCTGAGATATAGGAATTTATTTTCACGAAAATATCCTGGCACAAAATATCAAATTATTCCCTTGTTTCATCGAACCAGAGCTGATAACGTTTCGGCTGAAAACTGATAATATTTCGCCTTCGGAATAGAGTTTAAGGTTGGATTATCTGTTGCGATTGAGGAAAACATTAAAAAAAATAACTATCTCGAACTAAATAATGATATTAATTAGCAATAAAGGAGCAATTATGCTCCTTTATCGATATATGGTACTAATTCATGAGGCGGAAAAAAGGAGTCTTTCCACTAATCACCGTCTAAGAAGTCATCACTGAATCTTAATGACAATGTCTGATAATAATTCTCTTTGGAATCATGGTCGTAAACTCGATGATATATCTAGTATTCTATTCTATCACAAGGTGGAAAATTGCAATAAATCTTCTATGAGCGTAATTATCAATATATCCTCTCTATGGGTCGTTTCGTAACGAAATGAAAAATGAAACATAATTTTAAATTACATCTCTTACCTTCATGATAATATAGAATTAGTGGAATTTATAACAGCAGAACTTCAAATCATAACGCTGTTTCCGATTTATCGTAAGGTCGTTGAAAGAAACACACGAGGGCCTCCGTGGACTTAAAGACCACTCTGAGAGGAGGATTTGCTATTTCCATCATGCAATAGTTTCAGTGGTCGAGGCCATATCCAACGGTGATCGATAGTGAGCCAGCTAGTTACTGTAGAAGCCTAGACACGTTTCGGAATGCCACCGGAGCATATTGCACGCGGAACCATCCGGAACTCTATCTCCGCGATTGCAGCGCCGCAGTTGTGCAGTGTTGCCACTCAGGGAGTATCCTCTCTCTGTGCCGTGCTCGTGGAACTTACCGTTCTTGAAGCACGTCTCCCGTGACCTCGAGTAATGCGGTTGCCATGGTGAGTTGAGGTGGCCATTGGGAGGATTCTATCTCTGTGTCTCCCACCTCACTCACGTGCACAGAGAGGGATTAACGCTGGCTGGCCCTCGGGTGGAGTAAAGGGGCGGAGGGTACTTGGACAGGCCGAGTGCCAGAAATGCAATCGGAGAGATTTCTCGGCCATCAAATTAAGAGCGACACGGAGAGAGATGGAGAGGAGAGTGGTGGGAAATATAAGGCCCAACTTCCTTAACTTACATGGATACATGTCGTAAGAATGATTCAAACCAAAACAGTAATTTTGAGCGACTTTGATTGATAATATAGCTGTCGATATAAAGTTATATGATGATTTGTCGGTAACAGACGAAGCAAGTTTCTAATCCTGCAATGCTGAAACCTTGAAAATAGGAAAATATAATATTCTTTTGTTTAAATTAAATTTAAGGGTTAAGACAGTATACATTGAATTTTGATATAAGCATTGATCAGATTTAATATAAGTAACTTTTATTTTCGTAATGGAGTATCTGTTCCATTACATTTAGATTTGGCATTTGCGATGCAATGCACAATTGTATCTTCCCCAATCTTTCTGATCAAGCGATCTCCGTAATACTAGTACGCCGGGAAGTATATCTCAGCTAAACATCGTTTCAACTTGGTTCTTATGAATGAAGCGTATGGAGAACCCCTAAGCGGTGGTTTCAGTGAGTTTTCTCAGACCTTGATCGAGAAACATATTTCACAAAAAGGTGAATACTTTTAAATCGCAAGTATGGATGATTACTGAGTGTCAGTTATAATTCAGAAACAAGCTACTGCTTGATTTAGTTAATGTGATAAATAAATTGACATATGATCAGCCAATACAGATTACACTTTGATATGAAAACCGAAATCAGATTGATGGTTCAAGATTTGAATTTTACCCGAAAGAAATCCAAATCATACAAACATGCATCATCTCTCGTGTGGATGGGCATTTTCACGATATGTTCAATAAAAAGCCAATAGTGCAAACATTCTAAATTTATATTTGAGAAATTCCTTTCATTTTGGCGCTCTTTAATTTACATCCGCATCAAATAAAACCTACGTTCCTATATCATGCCGAAACCCAATAATTTCCTCCCTTCAAGCGAAAGAAAATCCGGAATAAATTTCCAATTCCCCCGCGACATCGCTCAATTCCTCATGCGTGCCAAACCAATGGGACCATTAGCTTCGGCAATATATTAATCTACCACCGTAGGTCTTAGCAAGCTATGACGCATGCATCGGCATTTGGATAAGGGGAAGAGAAAGGGTTATGGAGGGCGGAATCCATAGGCACTCAAGAGAGAGGAAAAGGGTGGGTGGAATTTGCTGGTATGGCAACCCCAGCACCAGGGGCATCCCTCTCATCCACACCGTGCCGCCACCGTATGTTCCTGCGATGAAAGGGGAGGGAGAGGTTAGAGAGAAGGTCCAGTGCGTGGTATGTGTATTCATGTGATTTGAATCGGCGACGGATATCTGTCCCGACCCACCTTCTCCGGCTCCGCCCACATACCCCTCCCACGCAAGCCACCCCCTGCGTATGTATATGTACGTTGTAATTGCAAATCTCTCTCCCTTTCACGTCAGCCCCTGCGCACCTCCCTTCTTTCGCCCACCCCCCGCGCGGACCATCCCTCAGAACTCTCTGTCTGTCAGATCGGCACATCAACCAGTAAACTGGATGTTGGGGTGGCCAAGGGAGGGAAGGGTGGAACGGAATTGGCGTTTCCAACGCTAGCCCAACCCTGCCCTTCCTCTCCACCCTCGTCATCATATCCTCCCGCTTTCCTTTCATCCCTTCCACGCGTTCGCACGGCACGGATCCCCGTGGTTCGTCAAACGCTGAATCTCTCGTATGTATGCATACAACATAACCCCATATTGGCACAATGAAGGCGGCGCACGGCCTCACAGGGGGTTGTGTACGGAATGAGGCGGCGGAGGTAACACGCCCACGTCTGCCGTCTCTCCCCCCTAAAATAACATGGGTGATATTAGCTCCACTCAGACTCACTTAACACTTCTTAAGTCATTGAGGCCTCGTTATTGTATTTTTTATTACATTTCGAAACCTCAATTTCATCCGATTGCTCCAAATACTTAAATGTTTTTCTGAACGAAATACTATAGGTTTTGTTCGATAGTAAATTAATAAATGATTAGCAGGTTTGGTTTTGGTAAAGTCGCCTTAATCAGTTGATATTTTAGGGAACCATTCGAGGACAATTTCAATATACAAATGAATTCTGTATTATATCTGTTAATGGTAAGTAGTGCATTCATTGATGGTTAAGATTCTTTCTCTATCTCGACTTTTATTGAAATATAATTGGTGATTCGTTGCTTACGGTATTCCTTCATTTAGAGCTCAATCTCAAGAAATTAGCTTTTAAGCCTCCAAGGGACACCAGTGAAGAGAAAATAAAAAGAATTAGGAAAGGGGTATATTATGAGAACTTAGGGTACCAGATTATGACGAAGAAATGGAATGCTATTTTACGTCGGAGAACGAAGCGTGATTACTCCTGAATGGAAGTAATAACCTTTAAGTCCCTGCTTTACGATATTTCAAGCAATAGGGGTTGAACTTCGAAGTGAAATGACACGAAATCTTTTATCTTTTATTTTTAAAAACTATGATGGTAATGAGATAATTGTGGAAAGTCATGTTTGGATAAAATGGGATAGAAATGGAAGATATGCTCACCTCAACCGTTTTTCTTTAATTGACTTAATGGAATAGAAGTTGCTACTGATGGTTGAGTTAGTTGTAGTTTAAGGAACTCCAGAAACCTTGAACAATGTGATTCTGTCCTATGCGCATTTCGCCTCCAATGATAATTTTTTCAGGGACCAGAACAGAAATTCTGCTCTGGCCTGAAGCGTTGGTAGTTTCTGGAATTCTTTTAAACTGCACTTGACTCAATCATACATCTAAAGAACAACTCAGTTATCTTCTTTCTTCCGATGTAAATATTCTTTTAGACTTGCATGCGTACTTGCTTTTTCTTACATCGGGCAGTTATTGATGATTTTTGATATGGCTTCATGACAATAAGGCCAGTTTTCCTAGTTCATTACTTTCTTATTTTTTCCTTATCAATTTCTTAGACCAAACTGTACCTGGTTTTTCTGCCTCAAAAAGTCATATTTTACCTACAATCTCAGGGTAAGTAATGAAATAATAGCTAGCTGGGCTCCCAAATAGCCAAGTGGGCAACGCCTTTGACTGCAATGAAAGCAGTCCCGGGTTCGATTCCCGGTGGGGGCCTACGTGTGAGATGTCGAAGTACTTTTAACAATACTACTACCCAAAAGCTAGCTGAATATGTTTTCAAAAATTCCTTCACTTGCAATGTAGTTAACTAGGTTTTTTCCGATTAACTGCTGCTAAATTACGACTTTCATAATAATTCTACGTTCCTATAGTTGCTACAGCTTTGATTGGGAGAGGGTATAACTTAAGTTTTTAGAAAATTCGTGTTAGATGTAAGGCACTGCCTACTTCAGATATAAGTTCCATGTTCTGAAGTATTGCTATAATTTTACAGCTCTACTTTACACAGTAACACTGAAATTGGGGGATTATCAGTTATTTACTTAGGAGGAGAACTCATAAGTACGCGGTTTCTTCAAATGCTCCGTCAGTAGGGAGGAAAGAAAATTGGTGTACAGTTTAATTCTTCTAATCTGTAGGAACATAGCTGTTGAGTAAAGTGTTTGGAAAGTCGACTGTGTGAAGTGAATGAAATTGCTTTTCTTTAATTAACACTTTGATTCCGAACGCGATTTATAAAGTTACATTCTTAAGTTTGAAAATTAACTGTACTTTTTTATCACATTATATTCCCACTATGAACAATACAGTAACACCATTAAAAATAGAAGACAACATTAGAACTGCAGTTCTATCATACGTGCTCCGCAAAAATTACGATGTATCTAGAAACTCTCAAGTGAGCATCCATAGCAGCTTAGAATGTTAGTATTGGTATGATATTAATTAAATCCCTAGTTATCATATGCATTTCCATTGAATGTAGTCGTCTTAAAAACAAGCATTTTGTTTCACTAATATAAACGCATGCGATGCGTATGTGATTTCATGAAATATTGAGAAAGTAAAAAGTTCATCTATACGTAAGTTTATGCGAAAATTATGAAGTAAAAAGTATGAAGATACTCGAGTAGCTACCTGCGAGGGAATAGAAGCAGGGAAACAAAAAAAGTGTCAGTTGCTGGAGCTTTTGCACGTACTTTTATAAGCTTTGTATGAGAGGTCCGTATATGTGGCTGTTTCCAGGCAGTGATACGGGAGGAGGTTATGGGTAAAGTGGGAAGGGATGGCGTGGGATGGATACCGTCGGTCCGGGAGGCGTCCAACGAGGGAATTCGTTGAAACGAATGTTTTTGTTCATTTTGAAATCGACGTTCGGCTTTCCAGCTTAGGGGTTAATCATAGCGTTCGTGGAATTGCGACGGCGAGTGATTAAAAATGATTTCGCTGGCCGAAAAACATTCCTCTAATCTCCGCGTTTTAAAACGCGCCGCTGGCAGAGAGAAGGGATGTTTATTCGTGACGCAGATATTTGCATGAAATACGCGAGATTCGTAGCGGTCGCGCGAAGTGCGGGATCCCGTTACGGAATGCAAGACCGGTATAAAAAGGAATGGAAACGGGAAAGATTTCCAGGAATCACTGTATATTTCGGGGCGATGTAGTATATGGCCTATCAGACAGGGATGAAGACGAATGCTTTAGGAACAGTTCTTGAATTTCTTACCAGATGAACAATATGTAAAACTGTGTTGCTTCTCACTCTGGCCTCGTACATATTATTTTACCCTGTCTTCCTGTGATAGGTACATATGATAAGTCGAGGACTTGAGGATTCTTATGAAAAAGAGAGAAATCCTTTGGTAGAAAGGTTTGCCTAGGACTTGGTTCTGTAGTAACGGTTTAATCATAAAAGAGGTGAGGGGATGGAAACATATTGACCTTGTTATATAAGAGACAATTATTGCTTATCAGTGTTACAGCTGCGCAGGATAGGAATAGAGTATCAAAAGGGTAATTCGAGATATTTCAGTTTACTTCACTATATTTTGTTTTATGTTAACTCTTTTAAAATATCGAAAAACTGGCGGCAGTAAGATTTTTCTCAATTAACTCTGATTGGTCTCAAATCATCTTAGTCTCTTAATGACGCTGAAAACTAAATTAGCAGTAGTTTTTTATTGGTATGAGTCCAGTTATTACTAATCTCTATCAAGCATTAACTACGATTCGGCATTACTTAACGAAGCTCTTTCTTATCACCACTGATTTTCATGGAGAGAGGAGTAGAAAGCTACGTTCGAAACAATGGCGTTCATTTCTGGGCTAAGTTGTAGTAAAGTCTATTAGTTCAAAAAATAGAAATTTTCTGTTATATATCAGAAGTTTTTATTTTACAAAGATAAAGTTTTATTTATGCTAAATTTATGACCAGTAACAATAATCTTGACTTTACACAGAATAATTAGTTTCCATAACTCTATGAAATAATTGTTCTGTGATTAAGAAAATTTTATCCATTATTTTTACTAATTTTAATTCATATTTTTTTTTCAGAGAAGAAAGCCCAGGGAACGGTTACGGATACCATCAGGTATAAATCCCATCCCAGCCACTTTTCTCATCTCTTGGTATAGCCTCTGCATTCTAATTATGCCAAATTACTTATTTTTTTATGAATAATCACTTTTCTTTCTTTTATTCTACTTTTCCCTGTATATATTTACGTTATGCTAATCGTTATTGGAAAGATACATCTGAATTTTAAAAGTGCTAACGTTAAACTTTTAATCATTCCATCCAGTAGATAGATACAAGCGTAATAAACTACACCAAAGAAATGTCAATAAAGAACTTTTGTTAGCCATATCTATTTTCTTTCGATTCTGCTAAAAAATCCACTAGAATATAATATCCTGATTTTATGCAACTACGGCAAGTTTTCTCTAAAACCTCCAATGTTTACTTTTATTGGATACGAGTATAGCGTTGTTTAGCGTAACATTCTCAGCCAGTTCAAGCGGAATTTGATTCAGGGAAACATTTGCATTTCAGCTTGAATTATTCCGCTGGAATCATCATTTGGATTTAAGATAGGGAATGCTGCGTAGATTTGGCGATAGAGGAGGAGATAGGGAGGGTGGAAAAAGGAAACGGTTTTGCTCAGTGGGCAGCGCATAGGGCACTTTCCGCTCCAGATGAATCCAGGGGAATTGATGAAACGTTCTCGATTGCGTGGCATTCCAGGGAGGCAAAGATTTTCGTTTTAGTTTTGTTTTTGATCCCCATTTGGTTTTTAATAAAAGTTTTTCTTTTTTTTGCGCTTCACTCGCGTGTTTTTGAGGAGAGAGAAGGGTGGAGATCAGAGAAATCTGGCGGTGGGTAGGGTATGGCTGCTCCAACTCCTGTGAGAGTGAGTGTATGTCGACTGGGATGGAAAAATATCATTCCGCTTCGTGAAGCTTCGATCGCTTTTACACTTCTGTAGCGCGGATAGGATTTTCATCCGTTTCAACGTGGGGCTGGAATCTACATATATGCTCTCTTTCAAATCAGGAAGCGTACTCGGAAAATCGGCAGCTCTGTGACTCTTTTAATGATACATTGTACTCTAGAGAGTATAGCGTATCACTGAAAAAGTATGTAATACGTGAATTCTACGCGATGCATTCAGTATCTGCTCAGTATGTTATACTCTGGCGTTTAGGAACTTTATTTCGGAACTGTTTTTAAATCTTTGTCCAAATCGTGGCGCTTCTTACGTGTCTAAACTTTGTGGGCTCTTTATTCAGTATTTAATTTGTATCTTTCACTAACAGTTCATTAGGAATCCTCTAGAAATAGTGAACATTTTAGAGGAAATAGATTATTGAAACTGGGTTCCACATCTTAGCAAGTAGATGCCTATTTGACATCTCAGCTCTTTTTATTTTTCAATGCTATGTATCACTTTTGAAATAGTTTCTTTCATAGCTTCTTCTGTTTTTATCGCACCCAGCTCCATTATTTTTGGTTAAAGTATATTATCATAGATCATGATGGAATCTCTCCACTTATCTCCTTTTTAATTGCCAAAACAAATGCCGAATATGTATGCTTTCTTTTTAAAATTTAAGCAGCGATTCCAATAAGAGAGAAGAATGAGTTATCAGTAAACCGACTACTTTAATCGGGTTTTCAAAGAATTCCGTCGTTTACGGCTACCAAACCGGAAATTACATCCTTCTTTATCGTAGATAGTCAACCTACTTTTTATGATTACACTTTAGAGGGCATTATGATTAAGAATCCTTGAACGTGTTTTATGTAGTTATGATCGAGGTTCATTCAAGTAAAATAAGTTTAATTCAATTTTATTTGCATGGTAAAACAATAGAATGGTATCATTAAAATACGTCGGTGTAGTAACTGTCACTGAAAAGTGAAAAAGTTGTAAGAGTATTTGGAGTAAATTATGGTTACTGATTAGAATCATGTGAATGAAAATATGCGTTAGAGCAAATGTAAATGGCGTGGCATGTTTGAGATCATTCACAGAATCGCGAGCGTGGAACTAGGCCCCACCCACGTCTTCGTGCTGTAGTTCGTCTTGCGGATTGGAACGATTAATTTCTCTGTGCACTGAGGTCGCTGTTAGGGACTCATCTAAATGCCTAAGTTAGGAACTACTTGGTCTACTTACTACACTGAGGGAGAAAAATTTTAACCTCTGTTCTCACTTCTCTTTTATGAATTAAGTTATGGTAAAATCTCCTTTCCTTTCAAATAGTATAGTCACTAACTATTTTTCTAATGCATTTCAGGTCATTTTGAATTAATGACTTATGAAAACTAGCCGATTAATCAACTCGATTTCTACTTTTAGGTAGATTTTCTACTTTTCTGAAAGACAGCAACAGTCAGAGAATTCAATGGTTCAATCGAGAAACGGGATTGATACATTTGAGTAGAATTTTGATTGCCTGTGATTTATTTTATGAAGATTTTTTTGTTCATGTCAGATGCAATTTTTGTCTATCTCATAACTATTTTCAGGGCAGTAACTATATTTTTACCCATCTCACCTTTTCACCTTTCGTAGTATTCCTGCCATTATATATCGGAATTCAATTTGTCTCTTCGCAAACACGGAATCTATCATCGTGGTGCACGTGAGTGCAGCTAAGCATCTCATCTGAAAAATGACCCTACGCATCATCTCTTCTCTCTTCTCCCGTCCGTTCCTTCTCTCTCCTTTTCCACTCCTCTCATCGCAATTCCTCCCTCACTTCCTCCCACACGACTATAGCAGTCCTACTCTCCCGCTCAGTTGTACGCCTCAGTGCTTCCCATGTATTCAGCGTGCACTGCTATGACGGACGCCACCTCCCTTCAACCTCCCGCACTAATGCCGAAATTGGCGATCAAACCGCCGGCCGCTCCGAAAGGAGGAAGAGAGAGTGGGGGCGATCGGAATGGTGCCTTTTTCTGGTGGTGGGGGATAATAAAATGGTGGGGGAGGCACAGAGGATAGTTTTTGGTAGCTGTCTGACCAGAGAGGTACACGAGTAAAGTGGGAGGAAAATATTTGGTGGTTTTCCAGGGATTGAATTTCTATCTTTTTATTTGCCTCCACTCCATTGCACAAGACGGTTTTCATTTTATTCTCGTTTATTCTTTGCCGTCATCTTTTTCCCTTTGGTCTCGTTGTTTCTCTCTGTCGAAAACGATGGAGACTCTCGTTGGCGTGGTTTTCTGGCTCCGCTCCTCGTTTTTGCCGCTCCTCTCACCGTTTGACTCTTTTCTATAACTCGCTTATCGGATGCGAGTGTCGCCGCTCTCGTTATTGTGAGGAAATCCAAACTCGCGTTTCTTTTTGTTTTAAGTAACGTGGTGGCAACCGTTCGCAGAATGAGGAAGGCGCCACGTTACGGTTTCATATTTGAGCGGTCATTGCCTTCCAAAAATCCTGTCGTTTTATAACTTACGGTTCTCAGCGTGATCCTTGTTCGGCGACCACGTCCTCGTGCCCTACCTTTGCATCTTTATATTTCCGCAGTATCATGAGAAATCTGCTGAAGTTTTGCTTTGCCGATTTCCTTTGAGTGATCGATGGGTTGCAGAAAGCAGACTATTGTTTCCTTGGATGCGATTTTTGTCTCCCGAAAACAAGTTGGTAAAGAATAAGCGAAGTTCTGGCTGTCTTCACTAAGTCCTATCATAAAAGGACTTCATTACAAATACTGCGAACTATTAACTCTTTCACGACCAATTTTTTTGCATTTTTTGATGCACAAAGATGTATTTGCATCAGGATTATTACGAACATAATACCGGAAGAGCACGAAACGTTACCTATATATAAATTGACGTTTAATATAGGCTACTTAATACGGTTCTCTTACACAGTGGCAAAGCATCTTCGGCATAAGAACTTGGGTGGACCTTACGGCCTATTTGTAGTCATACTCGTTCCATAAAACTAGTTGCTGGTTATTGATTTGCGGCGCGGACAATGTAGTTGCAGGATTTAATTTTAACGATCTTATCATTTCCTTCCGTTTCAGTTTTCATATACTGCCTTTAAATGAATGAATGAAGGAATATGATTTATTTTGAATTATACTTAGAAAATGCATAAATACGATTTTTTTTTCTGAGTTCATATATATCATATNAACGTTCATTCTGAGGAGGGAATATAAAAATTAAAAAAAATAATTACAACCGGTAGGTTGTCTTGAAAGAAACCTAAGATTCATAGAAAAGAGACTAACGGTGATTCTCGCCTCAAATTTTTGTAATCCTTAGTTCAGTGAATTAATTTCTAAATTTATAACCAAATGATCGCTGTAATGAAAGAGAGCTAAATTATATATTAAAAGAAACTATTAGATCCACATTTATTGCTATAGCAAAAAGCCTGCCAAAGGTATAGCAAAAAAATATGTAGTTCGGTTTTTTTGCAATAAAAAAATGGATTTTTTAAAATGAAACAATCTCATTTTGTTTGTACCAGTTTAAACCGAAATTACAATGACTAATGTTTATGAAATGCGAAAGAATTTTTATAAAGTATAACATAACGTAATCTCTTTATAAGTTTCAACCAGGAAAGGAGCCGTAAAAGAGTGAGGCATAATTTTAATATGAATCTGGGATAATTTAATCAAGAAATTTTCTTAAATTTGGTTTTTCTCGTCGTGTGCACTTTCTGCCCAACTCGAAATCGTGAGAGCGGTCCTGTCTTGGCCTTGGAATGTCGTCTTGCTTTCGTGTTCTTACCAATGGCAATTAATCTCTTTGGCCGGCTGTCGCCTGGATTTACTTTTTACAAGAGCAAAAATTAATGCTCCGCAATGGATTCCTGGAAAATGAAACTCGAGAAAGTGATAAATAGTTATTCTGGCTCTTGATGAGTGCATGACGATTAATGAATTTCGTTGCACTTAGCAAAAAAGTATAGGGAGTTTAAGTTCAGTGTTCTTCGGTGTTTTAAGGATGCACAAATCATACAGATCGGAGATTTCCTTATCAGTTGAAAGATATTTTTAATAATGATTGTCATAAACAGTAACTTAATTTTAAAATAAAAATGATAATGAAGTAAAAGAATGGATACAAAAGAAATTATATTGCACATTATCTCCAACGTAGATTTTTAATTATCTATTTTAAATAACAACATGAATTTAGTAGCATTTAATTTACGAATAATTAAAATGAGCTTAGTAGAAATACATAAAACAGAGTAAAAGATTTAAACATATTTTATTGCTTATGTCGACGCAGCATCAATACAATAAGTGTTGCGTACAGTTATCCAAACATTTTCCAAAATATTCAATGGTATCCAATTATCTCATCGTCATTTTAATTTGTTTTTCTTAAAATTATTCTCAACCACAACATTAAATTCGAAACGTAGTATTGATGCATCTGCCAAGCACATCATAACGGCACATGTAGGGATATTCAAGAAAAACTTCGCATAAAAATCCGATGGATCTTTAGTATTCAACTAGCGATGTCAGTATTGGCACAGGAACACTCTCCTTATCCATCCATCCACCGTTATATGCGGTTACTGCAAGAGTTCTCGAATGAAGACACCTTAATATTTCCATTTCTTTCCCGATTCTATGAAAAATAGCATTTCCAAACACAATGTTTTTTCGTTGGATTTATGTTATATGTTTTCTTGTTTTAAAAAAAACTTTCGTTCAAACGTTTTAAAATGAATATGCCATTCAGGAATCGATATATGGTTAAAAAAATAAAGCGCAATTTACCTCCTATTTCTTGAAATTTAATACCATTTATGTACGTCTATCTTTAATATTGCTGGCAAACAGACATTCACGTTTTTGGGTAATAAACAAGAGAGAAGCAATGGGTTGCCGGCACATGTTTTCTGGTACTCAGAAGTGAAGTTTTAAACCGTGTTCCTCCGAAGAAATATCCTCAGTGCGATGGCCGTCGAAGGAAACATTGTGCAGCGCGTATTCTTGGCGTCTGCGATAAAGTGCAAGCACGAGTTATTTTCCGTTTTTCGTAAGAACGTGCACGTGTTGAACTTGCTTTATTGGTATTTTTCAAACCACGAGTCCAGCTGATAATCTCCAAGTCTTTTCCGTCAGCAAAATTTTCAACCATTTACCGCTACGTTAAGGGAGAATAGCATGAAATATCAAGTTTCCCTTATTCATTCACAATTCACCCAAGTCATTGTTGGTCTTTTAATCCGATATACTTAATTTTTATTAGAAATTGTTTTTAGAAATTAACATTATTAAAATTCTGAATAGTAGTTAGACTTTTAATCAATATTGCGGGAATACTTTTAGCCGAGTTCTTTAGCCTGAGTTGTTTTAATCGATACCGATATTGGTGAATTCATTCATTTTTTCGCGAGAATTTTCTCGTTTCCATTAAAATTGAATTTTTTCTACAAAATGAAATTATGACTAAATCCCTTGAATTTATTGAAAATTCTATGAAGGAAGTGAATATAATAACATCCTGTCGTTTTTAATGATAAGATTGTTTAAGTACGAGAGAAACAAGGAAGCTGCGAGTTTTTATAGAAGTTTCAAGGATAAAATTTCCGTATGAGCTTGAGAAATAGTGATTATGCTCGCTCTTTGACAAATTATTTGGTTTGTTGATGGTGAATGGGGACGAATACCTGAATCTTAAATATGACAAATATGGAAGAAATAAAAAGGAACCACTTTTCACAAATGAACCTAGTTCCTAATTTATTTAAAAACAACTATGCAAAATACCACAGAGCACAATGATGAAAATACACGAATACTGTGGTATTTTGCATAGTTGTTTTTAAATAAATTAGGAACTAGGTTCATTTGTGAAAAGTGGTTCCTTTTTATTTTTTCCATATTTGTCATGGAATACCACAAAGTTACCCGTCAATCAGTTGAGTTTATTCTTAAATATGACGTTTTAACAATTTGAAAAAGTAGCTAATATTGCTTACCTCACAGCTAGTTGTAACTCGTCATCTGTCCGTCCAGAGAGCTTTCATCGTCTGATTCATTCTGCTCTCATTGATACCGATTCTCGCTCTCATGAAGGGTGAGATACAGCATGCGTCAACACATCTCTCTAAAATTGAAACCTGACCCACAATAACCCCTGGAGGTAGCCTGAGAGCACGACCCTTTATCCCAGCACTTGGTACAGCCCCATACTCTTACAGAAGCATCAACAGTAAGATGAGAGAGTACTATCTTAGATGGAGGAGGAGAGGATGGACACGAAGTTAGGAAGGGAAGGAAAGAGAAGAGGGTATTTCATGAGAGCAAAACAGCGAATAACTGACGGCAATGTGAGAGGAGTGAGGTTGATGGACAGCTCAGATGAAAGCGATTCACACGGGGCTTGGTACTTGCCCCTTAAGTTAAGTGTTCCTTTGCATCATATAGAGTTTCTTCTCACCGATCGAGAGCTGTATCGAGTGCGAGGTTGAATTTGATCGACGAAGAAAATGATAATGATAAATAAGTGCGATAAAACGAATGAAATAATATGAACTCAGTAGGTCAGGAGAATTCATAAATAAAGAAAAATCGAATGTAATGAATATGCTCTAGCTTAACTTGGTGGAACGCCATGATGAAATAAATATGAACGTACTCCGTAGTTTTCACAAGAAATTTTCTTTTTTCCGGTTTCGACTCTCGCGAGTCATCTTCAGGACCTGAAGATGACTCGCGATCAAAGTGATCATGACTGGGAACAAAGCGGGCTGTCGTGATTTTTAGCTAACCGCTTTTTAATTGGAGTAAGGTGATATCGTTTGTAGAAATCTCACATTGTAGCTATGCCTGTCTACAACAGAGGTGGACAACCCTTTGCACGCGTGCCAAACGTGGCACGTCGATGACTTGTTTCAGGCTCACGAAACAAGTCCATGCCAAATTTATTTGAAATTTTGAAGGTAAAAGCTTTTCATACATTTTTTTACTAAGTCAGACTTATATGATATATTCAATCACTTACAAATCAAATATCAAGATATAATAAAGGTTCAGTTTCTTTTAGCTGTAATTGTGTATTGATGAGAAATAAGCGTCTGATTTTTTCTTGTTATGGAGAAAATTTCACAGGTTGTCTTTGTCTTCAGGTGACTTTCTGGTTTTGTCAATAATTGAATTGTTCCGCAACCTCACCACAGCAATATTTAGGCTTAAGGAGGTTATACACTTGCTAAATTATAATAATAGTCATATCTCGGTTTTTTCTCATTAAATGTTAAGATAACAAATATTATATGTTCTCAAAAATTTTGATCGGCTCGTGGAAAAATATTGTGTCAGATATTTAGCCGACAGACACTTACAAAGGTGGCCTGGAGTATAGACATCAGCGCGAAGGCTGGTTGGATCCTCAACTCTTCTACCATTGGCAACAAAAAGCGTTCGAGAGGATATGAAGAGATAAGGATATAGTTTGCTTTGGCTTTCATCTCTTAACCAGAATGCTATACCCGAAAAAAGTCCATATAAGTCCAGCGCAATGAACCTGTGAATTATAACTTTGATTGCACTCTATAAGGAGTGACAGGTATGAATGCCGTTATTAAATATCATTCATTCCTTAGTAACCATCATATTATTGCAGCAGTGAACAAGGCTAAGCTCGAGAGTAAATGAAGGATACCTTTCCCTCGTCCTGTTGCAAGATGAAAAATTCTAACATTATAGTGCTAAATAAACGAATTATTTTGAGTCTGATTTCCGTTAGATATGATAAGTATAAAGACTATTTGGAAAACAATCACTTATTTTTTTGTCTGGGAGACGAAAGTTCTTTATTAAGAAACAATTACATAGTATAGAAGAAATAAAAATATGAAAGGAAGAAAGATTTAAACGATCCAGTCTGATACACGTGCTAAAATTAGGAGCAATTTGTTACAGACAACGGTCACTACGGAGAGCTAATTTTCCTAGAAATTCTTAAGCGTATTTGATCTGTAATTTTGCATATTAATTTGAAGTAAATGTTTCAAGTACTTACTTTTAACAAAGTTATTATAATTCTAGAAAAAGCGTTTTAGTTTTTGCAGAAAGAGATTCTTGATTTTATTAATCAAGTGCATTTTTTGCGTTAATAAAAAGAAATAAAATATTCTTAGAAAATGTACACACAACGGGCTCTTAGAATCGTTTTTAATTTTCCAAGAATTGTACGGTTTTTGGATTTAACATTTGTAGTTTGAGGTCGGATATCGGTCCAGAAGGTAATGTTTTCAAATTTCTAGCATTTTTAAACCTTGCTTTTCTTTATTAACAATTATAAATCATTGCTTATGTTAAAACCGTGACATTTCAAAACTATTTTTTCAAAATTATTATTTCAAAATCTTATTTGCGGAAATCACATCAAATCGTATCTTCCTTGCAAATCAGAAAACTGTTATAAAAGATCATTAAATTTACAATGATGTCTCAATTAATTATTTTGAAATCAGTTCTTCATTTTAGCGTTTAGGCGTTGCCGTTGTAATGCTTGTGTTTATCGAATTAAACCGTAAATTTACCATTAATAGGACATTTAAAATTAATTTTTTTGCCAGCCATCTCCAAATTTGTTGAAATCATATTAGAAATAACTCATATTAGAATACTCCGACTTGATATTGTATACAAGTTTGATACTTAGTTCTGTAGTTTGATGCTTAACGTCTTGAGCAATGTCCCAGACTATACGGTGCTCGACGCTACAATTATTCATTAAATCTATTCAGCACCTTGCAATCTTTTTTCTCGAAGTGAGGATATCTGGAGCGAAACTTACGGAAATAACCTTCAGGCAAATTAATGCCAGTATTTTTGTTTGACTAAGTATCTCTTTTAAGCCATAACTTCATCAATGGAAACTGATTAATTTGCGAAAAAACGTGAACATGTTATTTGATGGCTCCCCCTTTGGAATTAAATTTTCGGAAAAGTCAAAGATTCACCACTTTCGTTCTGGAGCGGTTGATGGTAAAATGCCAAAGACGCAAGGGGCCGACAAGATTGGAGATTGCGGCTAATGGCAGCAAGAGGAAGGGGTTGGAACTGCGAGGGCTGGTAAAGAGAAAGGGTAGGGGTGAGAGATGAGTGAAGGGGAGGAGATGAATCTGGTTCACTAAGAGGGTTCCGGTTCTTTATTCAAGCGACTCATATTTCTAATCACTGCCGCGCCCAATTTAACATCAACGGATGCGGAACTCCCTTTTCGCTGTCCCTTCCCTCTTACTAATACTTCCTCATACCAATTTCCATTTTCCATTTTAATCCCAGACCTCTCCCGCCACCCGTTAAAGGCAACCCATTCCGACTCATATTCAATGGAAGTTATTCACTTTGCGTTTCATCCAGCGTCTCCGTATAATCAGTACTTCATTCGTGAATGATAAAGACCCATTCAATTACTCAAATTGATTGTATTTTTGTTTAGTGAATTAATTTCTCCGATGGAGAGATTAAATTCTCACATGCTCATAACTCCTCTCCGTGTCATTTTGCCATAAATTGTCTCTCGAAAAGATAAAATTAGTTTTTTCATTCCCATTTTTCCAAGAGATCTTTTTCATGAATCCATTTTCGCGGAAAGTGATTCATCGGTGCTCCGTAATTAAAGTGGGCAACGCATTTTGAAGCGAATGTATAAATCGGCCCATGTTAATGAATGTCGTTCAATCAAATCAGCGGGCAATATTTGTTATGGCTGCAGCTTGTAATTGAATTGTTTTATTGGAAAGTCTCAGTGACCGATCGGAAATTGAAAGAAATTGGCGTGACACATTTTTACGGATAAAATCATTCACGCCAACTAATTTATTCGTTTTCCCCGAAGCTCAAATTTATTTAAAAACTTTATTTCGCTCTTGCTAAATTAAATTGGTATCTTTATTATAAGCTCGTTATTTGAGAAGCGCATGACAGTTTGGCTTCCCCGACTTTGGTAGCAATCGATTGCATGATTTAATTTATCACCATACATGATTTATCTAAACATATACTTTTATTCCTTTTACGACTAAATTAATAATTCATCTCATTAAATAACTCGCAGTAATTCTAAAACTAGATAAATGTCCGTAATTCACGTAATGAGATAGGTTTGAAATGAATTTCATGTTCGGTATCGTTGAGCTGTTTAAGTTCATAGATATCTAGGAGCATATATAACGGATATAATAAAAAATATACCACACTGAATCTGGTAGCATATTTAATACTATAAAAGGGAAAAATGGAACGAAGGCAATGTCACTGATAAAACGTTCTGGCGAATGCGTATCTCAAACTCCTGTCTTCCATTTCTTTATGGGAAAGTTAGCTCTCAATGACCCTTTACCCCCTATCGGGTTTAAAGTCCTCGGAGATCATGCTCTTCCATTTATTTCTTCCTCAAAAATTAACATGCGACGTCTTTTATTCGAATGCTCCCCTCGAACGTAACGGGGCAATCATTCACCCCCATCCCCCCGAACTCATGCTATTCATCTCTCGCCTATGCTCCTATCCCTTCAGATGCTGAAAGAACTCACCCCTTCCTCTTTTAATCCCTTTCAATTTAAAAATATTCCCGTTTCTCCCTTGATCGATTGTACGCTCTATTTTGTCCTTCGGGTTCATTCTTCACTGGTCTACTGGGTTGGCGATTGTGCCAGTAAAAAGACAAGGTTGGAATACGTTCGACCCTTTGATCAATAGGAATCCAATCACTGTACTTTGAGGGAGGAGATGCAACGCGTGCTCGATTATTTTCCCTCGTTAAGTTTGATTGATGAATTTGGTAATGTCGTGTGTGGTTTATATCAATCTCACGGTCATGATTTTTAGTTTAGTCCTGAGTAATTTCGGGTGAAGACGTTTTCACCCATTACTATTACAGGAAAAATATGGACAGGATGGATCATATCGTTGTCTTATAAGGAAATATTCAGAATGATGATAGGATTTTTCAGGTTTTCTTAACATTCGAAGATAAATACAGAGGAGAATGGATAAAATTCGATGTTATTGTCAGTTACACTATTTGAGATTCATTAATTGGTATGTTCATAGGATCCCGTCACTTTCAAAATATCAAGTACTGTAAAGCACGCATCAAATCCGTTCATAATGCACTGACCAAATTCAATCTATGCGGCCTTGATGTTGTAGAAGTCCATTTTCCTAACAAATAAAAAGGATATAGCAATAACAAAAATTTCCTGAAGAAGGAGTACATACTATATACCTTTTATTTGCTACTCGGACCACTCCACCTTCGTTAAGATGCGAGCTGTAATTCAGATTCAGAGTCACTTCTTGGAGTGGGAAGGATGTTAAAATAAAGATTTATTTTTCGCAGACAAAATTGTGACAATACCGCAGAAGATCGAGATATCTTTGTAACTGAAAGAAATTGAACGCTCCTAATAATCTTTTTTCCTCGTAAATTAAACGATTTGTTTGTATTTGGGAAAAGATCCTCGAAATATTTTATGTACTCAGAAAATACATGTGTAGATAATGTGTATCTTTCTGAATCATGATAATTTTATCGCTCAGTGTACAATATTTACATTCACATTTTTTATTTTCGCAATTTTTGCAAAATGTATATTCACTACATAAGCGGTTTTGAAGTTTGATGTTTTAGGTAACCATAGGAGAATCAGGAATTCCTGATATTCTGAAGAATGATTGCTGAAAAACCTAAGATATTGGGCTATTCTCCTAGCTGGGGAATTAATTAATCCTTGCTACGAAAGTGTGAAGAATAAGAGGAAATTTTCTTTCGCCCTAAATTATGAAATAGATACATATTTCTAATTTTTTTACTGAGAGTTACCAATAAAGCAAAGCGAGTTTTCAGTTGGATTATTTTTGATGAACGTCTAACTCTCCAAATTCATAGCATTGAGTCAATGAAAAATTGCAAAGGCGGAGTGGCTTAACCCCTTTTGTTCACTTAGTCAAAGCTACTGCTACTTGACGATTTAATCTCATTGAATAGGTTTGGGTTTTTGTTTTAGCCTAAGATACAGAAGAGGGAGTTTTCGTCGGTAGTAATTCGGCAAGCACTCACTGACGACATCGTCTCTGAACTACCCAATTTCTGCTAAATCTCTGTCTAACTTCGGATGTTGCTGACTGAGTCCCCCTCGTCCGCCTCGCACGACACCACAGAAGCTATTCTTACAGTCTAGAGTGCCATTCCACGCTTAAAGTTCACTGCAACACCGATCCTTGTAGAAGCTCCAGAGGATCTGAGAGATCCTCTCTTATCCCTTGCTCATTCGCCTAAACGTTCATTCTGAGGAGGGAATTCGCCCAAATAGCCCCTTCTAAGCTGGGTTTTAAGAATTTATTTTCTAGTCATACGCACTCGTAGGAGGGAGTCTGCTTGTGTTGCAATGGAACGCTGAGTATCAATATTGAATTTTCTTGGGAAAGTTATTCTAGAGGTAGCCTCTCTCCTGTATTGCAAAAAACATATATAAAACTAGAGAATGTCGTGCGTTTAGAAGTAGCGTTTCCTTTGTTCTTATTAAGATTAAGAACTCTGTATTTCTGAAATGCCATTCATAGCCATTGTATTGAATTTTGCAAATGTCATAATGATGGTAGTTTGTCAGAAGAATTAAATTTATTTTAATATTAAACAAAACGCGTTGTCACTTCGTTACACTATCGTATTTAATTTTAGGTTTATGCTTATCCTTTCCACACGGTACGCTTAACTGTATAAATGATGCATATTTTGATACTTCGTTTTTGAGATGAATTTTTCGTTGATTAATTTAATTACTTCACGTATTCTCGTGTATTTATCTCGTCGGTTTACAACTGTTTCCTTTAAAAATTTGGATTAAACACAATTGTATCTCATTATTATGTTTTCGTGGGTTTATTTTTAAAAATTTGTTAATTAATTATAAAATTAATTTGTATTTAAAACTATCATTAATTTTTGGAAAATTCTATCTTCAGACTCAACTGCTCAGAAATATTCGAAATGAAGACCATAGCAACTGTATCTTGTGAGAGATACTTAAAAATTTTCCCGGAATTGCGAAGAGAAATCAGTCATTACATTTTTTGGGAGAATAAATCCATAGTTCAATAATTTCACCGGCCTTGAATGATCAGTTTTATGCTAGCGAATAGGATTGAATTAGCAATTGAGGCTGTTCATTGGAAATAATTTGAATTTTCTCAAAAAGCAGGAAAATTGATTTTCTGTCAGAGAACCTTCCCCCGTGCTCTGGCTTTTCCTTGTTTATCCATCCCTTCCCTCGCTTCCAATTCGTACTTTGTCTCGAGAGATAACGTGCGATTATCGATTCCCGCTCACTCCCAATCGCCTCTCAGGCAAGACCACTGGTCCTCTCCTTTTTTTTCTACATCACGGGACCTCCCTTCCCTTTCATTGTTGTCCCCCTTTACGTGGCTTCCTTATCTCTCAGCTCCTATTCCCTCCAACGTCGGTATAATCCGACTCGCCACCATTCTCGCTAAGTTAAGCCTCCCTTGCTTCGTTCACTTTCTCATCTTCAGCACCCCTCCTTTCCCAAACCCTAGCTCTCCTCAAAACAGATTTCCGATCGTTGCTTTATATTTTCTTCGTTTCCTACAATCACTCTTTTCCTCTTGGTCGGAATCCTGTCTTATTTGGCACATAATCATTCCTGGATTGAATTTTTCTCGATATCGCTAAGGAAATACTTTCATTATATGTATACCCATATTCGATCCAACGGTAATTTCTCAGAGTAGGTTCTCCAAACCTATTGAAAGTAAAGCTGGCAATTTAGAGAATTATCAGACAAATGTAGGTTTAGTTTCTTGATGTATTAATCAAAATCTGAGAGGTGATGCTTGTGATAATTTAGACAAAGAGGTGTAACCACTTGGCCACATTGGCACATTGGTATATTTAGAAAATTTTGCAACTTATAAAACGTTCAGGAAAATTTAGGAATTTGTTTTAAAGGCGTGAGATGTATGTAAAAGAGCGAGTACCATACTCGTAGATCGTGAAGGAAGAGCTTCTCCGTGCTTTTCGTTTAGTTACATCTCAAGGACTATCATCTTTGATTGGAGAAAGCAACTATGATCTAAAATAATTGGGAAAGAACAGGGCTATTATGTTTAATTAAGAACACTACTGTGGTGTATCTTCTTCGTGGAAATTGCTAGATCTCTAAAATTTAATAAATTTTTAGAATTTTCTACGGCCGTTAAGTTATTATACTAACTTTTTTACCCTCCACTATCTTCGCCACTTCTATTCCTATCCAACTCTAATTACCTTTCAACTCTAGCAATTCTTCCTTCGCCCTTTCTTCATTTTTGCCCCACCACATCTGACCTGTTGATGAAGTAAATTCCTCAATAAAGAGGGAGAAAGCTTAGGAATAAATTCTCAGACCGACCTTCCCTTCTTGGTTTCCCCTTTCGTCCCAGACGTTGGCATCTCTTATATCCCCTTCTCCTTACTCCAATCTTCTCTGCTCTCTCAATTTATTCCTTCACCTATATATACATAAGGAATCTGGGTTTCTCATTCCCCTTGGAACTTGCCCCTTCTAAAACCCCTAAGGGGGAGAGCGTCAAAAAGGTGAGGGAAAGTATGTTTACAACTATCAGAGCAGTGGAGGAAGCGCAGGGTCGACGCTTTTGATACATCGTCTCTCTTACGGACTTCCTTGGTTGGCTTTCGGAGGTAGTTAAGGGGGGCAAAGGGAATGGGGGTTGGAGGTCACTGAAATCCCGTGTAAGGGGATGAAAGGTTGAAAATTCGCCGAGCCCCGAAGGAAAAGAAGCCAGCTTATGTTTCTCTTAGATGGGATATTCAGTCAGAGAGCGAGAGTTTTGATTTTTGTTTTAAAAGAAAAGGGGGAAGGCTGTGAGGTGTGTTTTTCTTAGAGCAAAATTATTTGGGGCATTTTAAGTAATGTAAGAAAGATCCCTAAGGGAAACGGAATACGCGATATACCTTAAGGATCAACATTCTCGGCTGAATTCATTAGAGGAAGAGATGTGTAGGAATGGCTTAAAATATAACTGTTTCAATGATGCCGGTTTGAGAAATGGTACATTTCAGTGAATATTTGGCATTTTTCAGAAAATTTTGTTTGACCTCTGTGGAGCTTCATTTAAAAACAATAATAGCTCGCGTAACAGAGAAATATATATCAAACCGATAACTTACAGAGTTTAGTTAAAGTAAAGTAGATGTTTCATTTCTTTTGTTCTTTTTAATAACTTTATGTTTCTAATACGAATTCGAAGTTAACACTGTGAATTTTGAAAGTTTTATCGAGATTACACACAAATATGCATACATCGAGATTACACACACATACGACTATTTTGAGCGTCTCATAGTCGCCCTTACATCATTAAACCTTCAATAAAAATAATACTAATAATAATAAAGGACTTTATTCAGGGCGAGATTGAGACTAACACGTCTCTTCTTAAATCTAACCCTTCGTCATATGAGACAAGAAAAGAGAGAGATAGCTTGCAAAAGTACAATGAAGAAAACTACTTTGTGGATTAAAAAACCTAAGCTAAGAGCTCAGGGAAAAATCTCCACAGCAGGAAAAAACCCTCAAGAAGGAGGGTGTGAAAAACATGAAAAATAGAGAAAAGAAAGAATTCAGTTACAATTACTTCGAAAGGAAATGTTTCATAGAGTGATAGGAACGTATGTTTTTGATGCGATATCTTCTTATAATTATTAGAAGCTTGTGAACTTTAAAAACTTCCAATGATAAGCTGGTTCAATGAAAAATCCATGAGTGAAATCAGCGAAGAGACTCCGTAAATACTTGTATATGGAGTTTAATGTTGTTTGGATGTTTAGGTTGAAGCAGCAGTAGAGAAGAGAAGATTGGAAGCAATGGAAATGCGTTGTTATCGAAGAGGAATGAAAGTAAATGGAAAGACCGGGTAACTAATGATGACGTCCTTCGACAAGCGAACGAGAGAAGTCATTGGAAAACTTTGGTGGAACAATAAAGGAAATTCATCAGAATTTGTGGTATGACAAGTCTGCTGAAGACAGTATTGGAGTGAATGACAGAAGGAAGGGATGGTAAAAGAAGACCTTAGATTACGAGAGGCGGATAGTGATTATAAAGGTACGAATAATGAGCATATACTGATGAAAGCCGAAATAAACAAATCCTCTGATTGCTAACCAAGGATTACGACTCGTTGATGGGTTTGATCAAAATTGGTTCACCTTTAGTCAAAATTCTTGCAATCCGCAGTTTCATCTTCCTGCTTTATGAAAATGAATTTACAATAGCTTGCGTTTTTAGATTATTTCCAAATTCAAGAATGGAAATGATGGCAGTTCTCCCTTTTCAACTATAAGTATAGCCGTAATAATGTGAAATTGAGATGAATGCAGATAGGCTATAAATGGGCTACTAAATATTGGAAGAAGAAATTAATTGATTTGTGAGACTTAAAGTGGGCGAGAGAGATATATAAGGAGTCCGAATACGAGTAGATATGAAGCAGACGAGGATTTAGGCTAGAAAAGTGAGAGATAAAGGAATAAAGACAAAAGTGGATGGAGATGTGAGGAATAGCAATCTCTGTACTGTTCTTATTTCCCCTTCTCCTTCCCTATCCTTTGCCCCTGTCCCTTGGGGCCTCAGTGGGCGCCTTAAGCCATGGGGACCGAACACTCTGTGGGATTCCCCTTCGTTCCTCTCCCGTATCGCTTAGAGTGTGAGAGGAAGAGGAAGAGGAAGGAGAGAAACAGTGACGGAAAGAAGTGTAGTAAGGGCTAAGAAAGTTGTCCGGAGAAAGAAAGTAAAAGGTATTATTTTTCCGGTCGGACGAATAAGTTTTACCACAAAACAAGAAATTGGAATCGCTGTGTGCATTAAATATATTTTATAGATTTAACATTACAGGTAATTTATATACCTTCAGGTAGAAATTAAACTAATATCTATTAAAGGAGTAGCAATAATTAGACATTAAATGCAATATTAGTGTGAAAGTTCATTTCGTAAATTAAAAAGAGAAAGATTTAAGAATCATGTCGCTGTAAGAATATTTTCAATCAATATTCCGTTATTATTATTAAACGCGTGATTTCAAGTTTACGTAAATCTCTGCCACGTTTTTGCTAAGCTTAGTTATGGCATTGTAGCTACATGAAAGTTGGAGGATTGGTATCGTAATAAATAATATCGCATTCGTTTGAAGTATTTTTATTTAGTCTTAAAGCAATAACGACCATCTTTCTCTTTTTATTGTGAAATACTCCGAATGTTTCTATGTCTTCCCCTAGTGTTTTGATTAAATTTCATTGAAATTATATTTTTAACCATAAGAATATCTAATGAACCAAGAACTATTCATAAGTGATAGATTTTGATTCCAATCTGACGACTCATCGCCGGGTTTCCTCCTTTCATTTCATCAAGTTTTCCGATCGTGTCACATCTTCACGCATTACGCTAACAAATTTTTGATAAAATTAGGAAATGACATCATTTCTGTGATGGAAAGGATAACAATATCTCTCTTATTGTAGTATTGCATTGTAGTATACACTGAAGGTTCAGAAACTCCTTTTCTATCTTCCCGCATTAGAGCAATATTTGCCGGAAATGCTTTAGTAAGCGGCTGAGCCAAAATGAACAGGAATTACGAGAAATCTTGATGCTAGTAGCTCGAAAGATTCTCGGAAGGATAAAATGCATGAGGGGATCTAGCGTATTTGTATCACGCATTTACCTTAACAATGTCACGTCATTTTTTCTCGAGATTTCCATAGTTTCCCGATCCAGATGAATACCAAGATAGCGGACGATGCGTTTTCCCGGTATCCGAGGGTGCGCGAAGATGGAAATGGGAGTGGAAGCAGCAATGTGATGGACGTGGAGGATGAAAGGGAATTCCTTAGTGGTTAGCCTGTCTGAGAGGGAGTGAGATGGGAGTGTGGGGACGTCTTTCAGTCTTTGATAGCTCGTAGTGACCGAGAGATAGGGGAAGCGTAGTCTTCGCAGAATCAGAAGATCCGCTCTCTCCCTCTCGCTCTAATGCCTCTGCAGCAAGACGATATGCTCTCTCTTTCTCTGAATGGAATCCGACGATAGTGGGGAGAGAAAGGCGGAGGGTTAGTGGTGTCTTTTCTGCGGGGGTGGTGGTAAAGTGGCATATCGCCTCGCTGCACTTCAGACGTCTATGACCCCGCCTCAGTCAGATTGTTTTGGAAGGTATGAGAAGCCGGTGAATCGAGTTGTGAGTGATGGGCTATTCTCAAAGGATGTGCTATGAAAGGGAGGAAGTGGTTTCCCTCCTTCGATAAGAGGTTACCATATCGATTTTCTTATCCGTTCGATGCGATCGGCAGCGTGAATTTTTTAGCAGAAACTGTTACGCATTGGTCAATGAATTTCATCCCCCCATCTCTAGCACTTTTTGTACTCATTCATCAAATTTTAAAGAGACTTTATGAGGAATGTCGATTTCAATAGTTCTTTCTATATGATATTTTGTGAGGCATTCTGTTGTTGTCTGGTATATCCTATGGGTCTCTTTCCATCCATTGTTCTTATTCTTCTGTTCCTCCGCTGAAATCTTATTTACTCTTTTCGCGCCTCCTTAAATTGTTATTGATATAAGAATTTTAGATTGTGACCATAAACGATTCCCTGCTAAGCGAAAGATTTACATTTTGTCCTGCAAAGATAAGACTTTTCTTGAACTATTAGTATCTACGTCCTTACTTATGACGTGTTAAAAATATTATCCCTTTTCTCTTATTGTCAAAATTTCTCCATATATTTCTCTGGCATATTTTTCGAGCTCCAAATTAAGTGAGATACACGGTGGATTTCAACTTTTTAGTCTCAATTCTGTTTTGATGTTCAGATCCAATCCATTGAATAGTTAAGATTTTTGCGAGTTCTCGTCAAGGATTTACCCGTTCCTACTTTGAGATAAAGGCATCCAGAATATTTATTCCGTGATCGTATTATTTTCTCAAACATGTCCGAAAACAATGTTTCTGTGCAAATTCCAACGTGTTGTATAAACTCTCCATACATTCGAGCTTAAATTGAAATTATGTGTAAGTGCATCTTCACCGATTTAATTGTCTCTCCGAGCCATTTGATGCGAGAGTATCCGATATCGCAGGTGAGAAGAAGCCCTGGTGGCGGCCTTAGAAGAGCCTTCCTTCTGGGGGAGCTTGAAGATGGAAGTGTTGAGCTTCCGCTATGTTAAGGGACTACGTGGATACGAAGTGAGAGTAGAAATTAATTCCAGAGAGGAGTGAATTTATTCGGGAAAATGGAAATGCAGCGGACATTTCTCGTGGAGGATTATTTGCGGCCAGATCTGTCATTAGGAATATCTCTGACAGTGAAAAGTATAATTATTATCAGTTTCAATTTAATTTATTTTCAATCGCTGAAAGGTAAATTGAGGTTTACCGTCCTGCGGCCCTAGACCGCACGGAGCTTTTAATTTAATCTTTGGCGGCCCAGTAGCTACATTTCCCTAAAAGATTCGAACAACTTTCTGTCACAAAGTCTCGAAATAACTGAAGTTAAAAAAGCAATATTGTTTGGAATATACACAATTTTCTAAATTCCATCCACATATGTGTTAATGGAACGATTCTGAGCTTATACTTAAAAAAAGTCAAATGAGATGTTAGGGATAGAATTTGATTTTATTAAATGATATAGTTTAACACAAAAGCCTTCATCATCCTATAAATATCTATGCAATAATACAAACGCGAATATTTTGATAACTCAGCAGTGCTTTCAGTATTTTACAAAAGATGATTTTCACCTTCTCTTAGCCTGCACCTGTTATTTTTATATTTATAGTTGGAAGAATTTTTACTTTTTCTTTAATCAGCACATTTCCTTGACATTTTATACCCAAGTTTAAGAATCTCAGTAACGGAATGAGGAAAGAAATTCAAATATTCTTAATTAGTCTCCCGAACTTATACACTTACTACTTTGTATTCCTTTAAGAAAAAGGTTTCTTTCCCCGCGGGGTTTGTTATTGAAATCCTTCGGATTCTATTTCATTCAGATCCTTAGTAGAAATCCCTGGCTTATTTTCCAGGAAATCTCTCTTTGCTATCGATATCCTTAATTAACTTTCTCTCTGAGGGAGAAGCCGTTATTTGGTTCTGCAAAACATCGTAAGTGGTTCTCAAGCTTACATTTTCAAAAGGAAGCAAAAATTAAAACCTGAGCACCTTTTCGTAAAATTGATGATGAAGGAAATACCATCTGTTTTTTTTGTCTTATACATTGTATTACTGTTTTTCCTTTACATTTATAGTTTTCCCATGATGTTTGAAGAGTTAGGTAAAGAATGACTCCTTAAAAATATCACATATATTTTTTTTCTTCGTATCGTTTCCGGTTATAGTTATCCAAAATATTTGCATGCGATGAATATCCCGATGCATTCTGCCTTTCGGATGATTTACTTTAGTGATTCATACATTATTCTTAAAAACAATCAAATTCGAAAGAACTCCATGGGAAAAGCGTTAAACCACAAGGATATAATCCTCGCTACGCTACTCTCATGGAGTTTTTTCGCATTAATAAGTACCAAAAAGTTACGCCTGATTCTGTGTCATTTTAATAATCATATTGTTGAACATCAATGTTTAGCAGTGGAATGTCACTCACTTCGGAATACCCTAATCCTCCCTCTCCTTCTGGAATTGTATTTAAAATTATGTATCGCAAAATTATAATTTATGATTATACTTCCTCCGTTTACCTTATCGTATTCCTGCTGTTGATAAATTTCAACTTAAACATCGAAAGCAGTGTTAAAAGCTTTTTACTGATACGTCCTTTAAGTTCATAAGATTCACCATTGAAACGTTTCTTAGAATATACTAAGTGCTGTGAATATTACGGCCCTACGTTACTTGAATATTCAATTATTGATAACATATTTCTAACAACTGAGGTTAATTATATAAAAAAGTTTTCAAAGAATTACTTTTGTGATGTATTTTTGATACATTTGATCCTATAAATTGTATTAATTTAGTAGCAAGTAATTAAATTTGTAGTAAATTTATGCACTCTTTTGAATATTTCTTCAATATTTGTCGCAATATAAATTTAAAACTTGGCAATAAATACTATTCTGACCCTTGATCATTACTTGAGAAGAAATGTTTTCCATTATTTTTTATCGTAAATCATATTTAAATTACGAATGTTGCGGTACCTATTTAGGAGATAAAAATGCAAATACTGCCTACGTTAAATTGTAATTTTGATGATTAAATGTAAGAGTTATTGTGTTTCCTTTACATAACAGTACTCGTATATACCCTTAAATCTGTGAGTATAAGTTTGCTGAATACATCATATTTTGTATTTTCCGACATTTGTTGCAGCATATCCTTAAACTAACTACTATAGTATAAATCTGATTACTTTGATTACTTTTTGAAAGCATTTCCTTAGTTGTAATGATAACCAGAGCGATCGTAAACGTCAATGAAAGAAAGTCACTTATTAAGAGTTTTCTCCACACTTCTTCGCTGATCGAAACTAAATGACTATCACATAAAAGACTTTGGAGCTGTACTCGAATGTCTATTAGACGCTGTTCCCTAAGGAGCATAAACCTCAGAGCACCATCCCCTATTGCCGTCGGGGAGGGATTAAGAAAAGGGCCGGTGGTGGGGGTAATTGGACATCGACACCACCCGGAAAGAGAGTTTTAGCCGCAGGACTTCTCGTCACATTGCGTTTCTTAACGTTCTTCCTTTGCCCATTGATCTTTTTCGTGTCTTGAGGATATTTTTTGAAACAGCCGATTTTTTTATGTACATTTGAAATGCATTGTTTTAACGAACCATGGAAAAGATGAAATTTAACTTAGAAGGAATTCATTATTATTAAAACTAATAAGATAGCTTTTAATACAAGGTACATTGTTTTTGAAATGGTAATCGAATAAAATCACACCGATTAACCTTCCAGTTTAGGCATCACTTTACTTTTCCCGAAATATTTCTGTTTTATATTGTGAGGCCAATCAAATAATTTAGCGAACACATGATTGTAATATGTAAGCGCCTTCCGAAATACATTCTTGTAATATCAGCCTATTTTTGTTTCAGTTAATTAAGCTTAACATGATTTTATTTGTTAGATATTTTGAGAAGAGAAAATTTCGAACAAGATTGTTAACAAACTTTATAATGCTGCGAGTTTCTCACCTGAAATTTCTTGAGTATTTATTCATGTGCAACATTTCTTAGTTTTTTTTTAATTATTGCTGTTATGCAGTAAAATAATAATTTAAATCGTAGCAAAATTAAAGAATTCCAACGGCATTCAGAGGAGTAGATTGTTTGATGCTTAAAGGAGTAGATTGTTTGATGCTCAAGGTAATCCTTTACGGGGAAAATTCATTTTTGTAATCCGCAATATCTTTCCAATAGTCCAAAATTTTACCTGAAAAGTGTTTTTGGTGACATCAAGAATAGGCTTTTATCTTAGAACTCATTCCTACTGAACCTTGCTTTGAAAATCGTATTTGATCTCTATGGTTATACGTTGAACAGTATGGTTGAAGTCTCCCATGACTCGGCGTAGCAATGATTGAGCAGCACAGCCATTTTTTAGAAAGCTGAAGTCCTTCAGGGTCGTATGACCGCAGGCCATCTAGATGCGACTGAAGGAGTAGAGAAGAGAGAAAGCATTTTTTTGGGCCGCGGGACTCCTAAAGGATAGACCATTGGGATATATTCGGTTTGGGTTCGGCTGAGAGGGAAAACGTGTCCGAAAAATATACAACCCCTTACTTTTCTGTACCCTTCTTTTCTTCAGCTCCCCTTCTCCTTTCACATACCTCTCGATTTGACGCTCTCTTTTCTCGCCACGCCTTTGCGTTCCTTCTCTTTTCCAAGACAACCCCTCTTTTCACCAGTACAACTCGCATCACTTTGACTCTTGTTGAGGGAGCTCTCCCCGTCTTCCCTCTCTTATATGGCGAAAGGGAAAAAATCACGTTTGTCCGATTGCGTGGGCGAAATGTTACCGATATTTTCCTGAAGTTCTGTCTCATTCTCCGGGTGTGACGGGCGCCCACGCTGTTTCCATTCGAGAGGAGGAATTCTTCCTCGCCTCTCCTCGGGATTCGCGATTCCTTGAAATGAAATTTTGGTCTTGTTTCGGACCCTGTTTCGGGGAATTTGTCGATAACAGCGATTCATCTTCCTTCGTTACTCTTTTGGTGGAAAGTCATGTCTCTGTCATATTCGTTCAGATTTGTTGATCACTTCTATAGTTTCAGAAATCTCTAAGTTGACTTAAGATACTGTAAAATTTTAAAAAAACCTTTTTAGACTGTACTGACGTGGCTGTGATATGCTCCTATTTTCTGTCTCCTCTTTACGGGAAAAAAGTTATGATGAAATTTAGTAAAAATAATAGGTATGCATATATTGATGTAGAGATGTACTCTCAAGTCTTCATATCTAGTCCTAAGGAAGAATGAACTTGAAAAAAGTCTGACGGGACCGGGAATCGAACCCGGGTCTCCAAATTGCCGGTAGGGTGCTCAGACTTTTTTCATGACCATTCTTCCTTGGGATTTTTCCTGGGTGCGCACCATCTTGCGTAAAGTCACCCTTACCCGTTTTCCTGTCTTCATATATCGATTTTGGGGATATTTAATTTCCTGAAAATTATTCGTTTGTTGAATACATGCAATTGGGCATTTAGGTTAAGGATAATAGACCTTAAGAAATGATTACATATGTATTTTAATTTAGAATTCTGTTNTATTTATCTAAAATATTTAGCTATGAAAAATTTTTATGAAAAATTTCCTCCTGGGACCCGTAACAGAACCTTATACTTCCTTCTGGATTTCGTGCTTGGCTTTTGACAATATCACTAAATAATTTCATACACGACCAGGTATGACACATTGCTTCATCATTATATACAGATTTCCCCAAATAAATTATAAAACGGCAATTTACATTATATATGGAGAAAGAAATACCTTTTTACTGCTTATAAAATAAATCAGACTGTTTTCTGATGTGAGTGAAAGTGAGTTTTTTTTTGTAAGTATTAGAAGCAAGCTATTAGAATTTTCTTGAAATCTCACCTGAAAGATTGATACGATTAGAGATCTCAATATGAGATGGCGTTATTTTGTGGAAGGCCATAATAATGAAAAAGCAATATCTCATACAATTCCACAGATTTTATTTATGCGACATGCTTCGCTGTTTCGCATTTAATAGAATGAATCTGTGAAGGTGTACGAGATATTTCTTTTTCACAATTAAAGATCCTTTTCAAGTGCGAGTAGAATTGCACCCATTATTAAATCACAATGCCTCTAAAAACCACTTAAGCAAGCTATTAGTTTTAATAAATAATTTATTGCATCAGCCTTCAAAGTTTACAAAATTCTTTTCAGTAATTGACTGAAGGGAAAGTAAGCATAGCTAAAAATTGAATGAAAGTTGTTGGGGTACGTACGCGTGTTTCAGAATTTTTATAGTGGAAGCAGTTGGGATCCATTGAAAAGATAACTTTCTTCGTTTGCAATGTGTAACGTATTGCTACCAACAGGCATTTTCGTGGTGTTATAAGGGAAACGCTACCGCAGGTTCCGAATGGATTCGCTCCATTTCGGCATTAGATACCAGAAATAATGCAAAATTTTGACGTGGAACGGGTGATCTTTCCGATGGAATTGCCCATTATAATACACATTGAGTTGAGGCCCACCCGCACCTCATTCCTCTGGACATTTTATTTTTGCGCTCTGTAGGTTTTCCGTCTTATTGCATCTCTTGCATGAAAGTGTGGGGCATTTGATAGAATGATAGGGGGGAAGGAGAGTGGTATACATCCGTGGTGGTCGACTGTAGTGGATAGGTGAGTGGGTGGATTTCCTTCCTCCCCCTCATAAACTTATGAGTACCACCCTATATTACCCGAGAGGGAGGGATGAACGGGCGGAGTCCGTCCAGACCACAGCTGGGATAGCGGTCTCCCTCGGAGCTCTCTGGGGTTACGCCCGATCTGGGAATCAGAATGGTTGGCTTGGGCGGGTTTATGTGTAGCAGGCCCTTTATACCCGAGCATCGGCGGGAGAGTGTGTAACAGGCTGAAGAGAGAGAAGGATAAGAGGAGCTGTGAAAGAAAGTACAGGAGATGTGGGGGAAGACCACCGCGCCGAGGGATGATTAGAGAATGACGACCATGAGGGTAGCAACAATGGCTTTATTGCCCCTTCTCATACTTAGACGAATGGAAGATTTTTTGTTTGGATAGCAATCAGCGAATCCTTAATTTTTTTTTCTTTCCTCTCGCTCTTTGGATTGCTGTCGGAAGGGATGCGTGCGCGTTCTTTCCTGGAAAGTGGGGTCGCGGGGTCAGATTATGCCAGCAGAACTGGATGGCGGGGTGGCAACGGTAATATTACGGGCAGTGTAGTGATTATAGATGGAGAGAATAATTGTCGGTTGCATTTCCGAGCACTTTTTGTGTATTATTTTGGGTACTATTTCACTGGGTACACCCCTATCTGGGTTCATGAATATGTTTTATATTTTATTCTATATTGTGTATGTCATTATGCGTATGCTTCTCTAGATATTATGAAAATAGTGTAGCTAAGAATGATCTTGTTGATTGCCAAGTAAGGATGACTCTATTATTAAGTAATTAGTTTTCTCTTATATTTTCTTTTGATTTTGCAAATGGCTCATCGATAAAACTAAATTTCGCGTTCATTTCCTGGAGAAAAACACAGTAGTGAAATTTTGCTTAGGATATTAATGGAACTTAATGACAATAAAAAAATGATGCAGTTTAGAAAACGGAATATGGTTCACAATAGGCATATTTGATTCCTTTATTTTGCTCATCTTGTTAAATGTATGTATTATCTTAAATAAAAATCAGCATTATTGGGAATTAAGATCATGTAGTCAACTATAGAAAGTGGTAAACAATTAAAGATACAAGAACAGTTTCCACGAAGCTATTAGACAATTACTCAGGTCAATAGAAAACTTATATATTTCAGAAATAGATATAGGGGTTTATTTACACCATTTGTAATAAAAATGTAACGACTTTTTTAAGAGCTCTTTCTTTTATTTTTTGTATTTCTTTGAATTGAAGTAGTGAAACGCTATTTCCATCAAGCATATTAAGTAATTTTCACTCAATAAGGCGATTATTTGCCAAGAAATCTCAGCGGATGCCCGATTTACTTATGCCGTCCGTAAAAAGCAGACTCGCCTCGTGTCAACCGCCGAGTCCGCATCGGCGTCCAAATCGCGGGAACCTGCTACACCCTCCAAGTGTGCTTCAGGCGGGGATTTTCCTTCAATCGCACCACCCATTCGTCGCCATCCGGCGCCTCTCTCTCACACATCTCCCTCCCACTCCCATGCCGCCACTTTCTGCTTGACCCCCTCCCCCTCGACACCTCCTCCCGTAAATCTCCGAGTGGGAGTGACGCGAGACAAGGCTGCTTGCCGTTCCCAGGTGAACAGCTCTCTCTTGTCTGCCGCTGCTGCTGCACACCGCACCACCGCCGATGCCTCCACTCCGTGATGGCGATCTCAGCAGATTTGCATAATTCCTATACGGGGATCGAACGCCCTACCCCCCCTTTCTTCCCGCAAACTCACTCTGGTTCCGATCCAGGCACCAGTGGGTTACGCCGTGCGCGTGTTACAGGCAGCGTGCACCGAAGACGAAAAGAAAAAAAATCTGGTCGATTTGATCTCCGCGGAGTTTTAAATCCTTCACAATGGGAGTCCTTAGGTCGGGGATTCTTAAGTGAAGATGGTTCAAGACGCGGGGGGGTAACTGATGGGGGTCCAGAGAGCAAGAGAAAAGATGCTGGAAACGGTGTTTCAACCCTAAACCCGTGTTTAATGTAGCCGTATACGTTCTAACTGGATTATGAAACCTACGGATTATTTTATTTTTGCGTGTCTGAAAAATTGACAAATACCAGTTGTCAAAAGAGCTCAGAATGGTGTCGCGTATGCATACAAAAGCTTAGAATATGTTCGCACGCTATTGGATGCATTTGACGGCTGTTCTTTCAAACCATACAGACATTGGATTTTTCACAGAATTCCATATAACGATATCCGAGAGGTTAAATTTTACATACCAAAAACAGATTTTCTCTTTGCCTTTTTTGCTCAAGGCAAAATTTTAGAATAATTCAAATCAATTACAAAGTATTGTGAAATTTTAATTTAAGAAGAAAAAATTGTGTTCATTCCTTTGGTTAAACTATTTTTTTTAATCACTACCGCAGGGTTTTATTTATCGATCCATTTTTCATGGCTCTAAAAATACTATCTGCAATGAATTTAATAATTTTCGATTTTACTATTTATGTCTCAGATTGATGCGACTAGTATATAATTTTTTGGCACAGGTATATGCAAATTGTAACAATTGCAATGTAAAATCTCGAAACTTTCTTTTACTGCAATTGATTTGTTTTACCTATAATTTTGGGTTAAATGGAATGACTATGCAAACTTTTCTTTTGTTTAATCACATGGTTATTTTATTTAGCACTTATGAATGTCCGCAAGCCTAAGGATCCATCCATTGTCCACATACTTTTTGTACCTGTTAAATTTCTACAAATGTGAAGATACAAGTATTGATTCACAAAATATTTTTGATTGGCTGTAAAACTCCTCAGCGAAAGATGTTGACAGTAGAATCATCGCTGAAAAACAGGCATCAGATAGCTCAGATTCTGGAGCTGAAGAATATTTTATTACCGAAGGATATAGATGCGCTCCATTCCATATTGCTAATTCATGATATTATGGGCAGAATAGTTAAAGACTCAAGTTGGCGTGAAGTTTCCGATCGCTAAACTTAATGTTAAAATTTCGAAATTATCCTACCATTTTCCTGGACTTTGGAGATGTGTGTGTGTGCAACAGTGTTGTATAGGAATCCATCAGTATGGTGGGAGATGGTGGGAGGCGTGTCAGTGGTAGAAAGAATGGGGAAGTGGGAGTGTCAGTTGACTTCCGGTGAATTTGTCACTTCCTGCCCAGAGATTAATTCGTTTCCCATACTACGGCGTTCATCCTCCTCTTTCCTTCTCTCACTTATCCTATCTATCTTTCTATGCCACTCCTCCTTTCTACAATCTACATACACTCGCTTGAATGGGTAGTCAACCATCCATTCTCATTTCTCACTCAGATTTCATTCATTAACTCGATCTATTATTCTCTCGAAGCGTTGTAATATAGCGGAGAGTTACGAACCATTGTCGATCTGCTTCATTTGCAACTTTGCAAGTGAAGTATTGTGACGGTTTGGACAGTTAAGCGTAGAATTCTCCAGCTCGCTATAAATATTCATGGAATTTGAGTGATATTAAGAGTAGGAAATGTGATCCATAATTTTAAGGCAGGGATTCGTGATCTCATAAATACATCCGCAATTTATGCTATTATGCAACGGATTCTTCTAAAGTTAACTTAGTAACTCTACTTTCAAAGAGTAACCTCAAAATATTTGGACCTTAAAAACTTGTTTTAAGCTTAACTACGTGATATTTAAGATGCATTTTTAATTTCTTTCTTATCATATTGTGAAATAGTTTGAACTGATGAATGTTGAGAAATTTACTTTTCTTAAAACTGAAGCGATATCGTTAAATGATTTCTTTGCCCCCATCATCCAAGATTTTTGCTCTTTAATGATGTAATTCGCTCAGATGATAATAGAAAAGTAGAAAAAATGCAGCTTTAAGATTTATTATAAATGTAATGCTCACTTTTTTCCGTGAAAAATAACGCATTTAAAAGTAAACACAATTTAACTGGAAAGGTATTAATATTGTTTCAATTAGTTAGTTACAAGAGCTACTCGAATGGAATGAAATATTCGTTTGGTCGTTTAAGAAAAATGTCATAATTTAATTTAGAATATTTTTAAGTTTCGCATGACTTTGTTGAAGAATCTAAATCGATTTTATATTTGTTATCGCCAGGTTCGCTTTTGCAAGGATTATTATTTCGGTCATGTTATTCTGCGCATAAGTTGCGAGGAAGGTTAGGAAAGAGTAGTTTAGAAAACTCTCCTTGAATGCGAAATTTGGAATGACTCGGAAGCTACAATAATAAACCGTAAAATGCTTTCTGCCAACGTATCACCTAACGCTCAGTATTTACTCTGACTCCGAATCTTTTCTCCTAATCTGATCGAAGCGCTATCATCTCTTTTTCGAAAATCGCTCCTCCGCGGTGCCACCCTCCCACCCCGTATCACTTAAAAAACAAGAGCGCGAGAGGACGCCCTGTGTCCCGGCGAGAGGGAGAGAAATATATCCATCCCAACAGTTTAGTCTCCACCCCCACACCACCATTTTTGGGCGTCTCCCACACATTCGCGTCCCGGATTTACCGTATATTTCACGGTGAGAGCGTGAAAACGGACAAAAACGCGAATAGGATAAAAATTCACTGCTAACGGGGGAGAAAACAACTCGGGAAGCGGCGAGGGAATAGGAAAAAAAAGATGGAGGAAAACAAAACGATTCCTCCGGTGGAAAAAAATGTACCGCGCGACTAATAAAAAGAAACTAAAAGTAAAAACAAAAGTCGAGAGGGAGGAAAAAAGCGGAATCAGTGCCGCTCCTTCATTGGTACCCTGGGCCTGATTGATTGTTTGATCAACTGATTGGTCAAACGCTTCATTAGTGCGGACGAGTGGGGAGTTTTTTGGAGGGGGTAAGTGGAGAAAGGGTGGGGATATACACCGTTTGCCATAAGGGTGGGCCTGCGGGAACGGAGGGTGACCAGGAGAGGAAAGCGTTACGCCCTACTCCGGCTAAAAAAACCACCCCCCCCTCTTTTCAACCCCTTCGATCTATCCCGTGCAATTTTTCCGCGGGGTCCCTCCACCCCGGCACCCTCTCTCCCGCGACTTTTTTCATGCATTCGTCATTGGGTGTAAATAACGCTGAGCAGTGAGAATTTGCATATGTGTTCCGCCACGCCAAACAACGTCCCCGACTGTTTCTGTGTGCGTATGGTAACGCTGTGCTGTGTAACTCTCCCTGTATGTTTCGAAGGGGTGTGAAGAGGGGGTGGATATGAAGGGGTGTGGAGTAGGTGGAGTGGGATGGATGCTTTATACAGCGGAAAGAGAGACTGAGTAACAGAGGCAGCGGGTATTTTTTCACCGATGGCGTACCGGATTCGCCATTTTTTTTGTTTCCTTGCGGCCGATTTCAATCAGGAGGTTCGGTTTTTTTACAGTATCATTATGACTCTTCCGCGCCTTTTGACCAGGGAATTGAAGAGATCCTCTGGAACTTTTCTGGTGTGATACTGATACGAATGGTGATTTTTCATCGAAGGATGTTTCTTCCTCTTCATCGTTTACGTTAATGTCGTACCAATTTTGATGGTGAATGGAAAATATCTGTTTACTTACTTTCAGGCCCTTTTTCTTCCAATTAATCAAAACCTAAAATGTGCACTCTTAAGTAATTTATTGCGGAAATAAATGGAATATACTAACAACACTCTTAAACTATAGCAATTCTTTTAAGATTTAGTATCGAATAGAAACTCGGTAGTTCTATAACAAGCCTACTTGTATTGTATAACAAAACGGAATGACAGGATATTGTTACTGTAAATCAATACGATTAATACCTCAAACTGGAAGACACGAATCTTAAAAAGTATTGTCACAGGATGTTATTTATACTTATTCCATCGGAGATAACGCCAAAATTTCTATTGACTGGAAATTTTACAATTTCGTGCGCCTATTTTACGTTTTACCTTAAAAAGCAGTGACTATTAATCTTTTCAGCTGTTGGCACCCACTGAATTTTTAAGACGTGATCTCGCACACCTCTGCAAATAACAATTTTTTGTCAAATATAAAAAACGGAAATTAGCTCTCTGCACAATAACATTACGAAGAAATGTCCAAATAATGATATAAATTCATAAATATAATCTTATTTTTTAGTCACTGCAACAATGTGTGAAGAAATCCCGTTTTATTGTAACGTCTCGAACCTTTTGAACAAACTTCTTGCACTCCTGGTTAACAATCACTGTTATAAAGGTAAAATTCTGCTATGGATCTTTTGCTGCTTTCAGACTTTTTAATGCTAACGCTAGATATTTAACATACGTATTTGCCAATATCCAATGTTGAAAGGTATGTTTTTTAACTAGCCTCTGAAGTGAACAGTAGTTAGCAGAACAAAAATTCATATTTAAAAGCCATAAAATGATTGTGAAAAAGTTAGAAAGATTACACAACTGGTTTCCGATAACTATGCTATAATCATGTGCCACGATAGCGTACATCTTTTAGTGCAATGTTTTAATTACACCGGTCGTTATCTTATTCGTGGAAAATGTTGTCTGGTCATTTCTCGAATACACAATTTTTGTGATGGGTTCCCACACGGCCGAGCCATTCTCTATTGATTTCAAATTTAGTAAAATGTACCATTACTTTCCTTTTTACTAACCTGGGGAATTGATTTTAATTCACGAGGATTGTATTACTACCGTAAATAATGAAAAAAAAAGAAAGACGTAATCTTCCGTTACATCATCATTAGATTTTATTTTCCCTTTGATTAATAACATTTGGATATAAAACCTTAGGAAAGACATATTTTTCTTTTTATTGACGAGAACAGCTTTGACTTCGATAACTATCAACAGAAAAGGGAATGAATGAATTTGAAAGGAAGTGAAACTTCGATTCCTTAGCCTCGTAATATCGATAAGCCTTGTACCAGAAATATCTTTTTGGCTCATAAAAACGAATGAGAGCATTAAACAAAAAAAAGCACGAATTATTTTGAAATTCCAATGGAAACCTCTTTCTTTAACTAGGAATTTGAAGACATATGAAAATCTCTCTCTAAGTACAACTAAGCCATTAAAATTTGTTCAGAAGACGCGAGGCGTGGTGGGAAGAAGAATTAAAAGAACTAAACCGACCTTAAAGAAGATTTGTCGGAGATAATGGCGGTATTGAAATAACGGCTGTAGATAAAAACAAGCTTCCTCTCTAAAGATGTGAAGGAAAGTTCTATTCTGAGAATTGTGGATGGCGCAGAATTCAGTGGTGGAGACGGATGAAGAATAAGAGAAAATCGGGGAAAGATTAAGCAGGTGACTAAAGGGGTGGCGCCTATGAGTAAATAGAGGTTGGAATAAACTCCTCCTACTTGAACGAACCATTCTACCTGAGAGCGGCTGCATTATCGCCCCCTGGACATCGTCCAATGAGAAAGGCCAGTTAAGTGAGGGAGAAAGGGGAAAAGAGATGCTCAGGCAAAGAGATGAAGGGGGTGGGTGATAAGAGTCGCTCGTAAGAGTGATGATTCCAGATCATGAAAACTAAGTATGCTGTATGATGGTTGAACAAAGAGTATTACCTATTTAAAAGCATCGACTTGGTTGACCGAGATGACAATAAAGGAGTTTTAGGGATGGAAATTTAGAGAAAAGATCGGCTACGGTGTTAAATTTTTCAAATTTGTTATTGAAAGAGTAGATAGTGAGTCTATATATTCGGATATTGGAAGCACTTCCTTGTGCAGCATTAGAAACTCCTCTATGAAGCTATTGATAAGACTTTACGTTTCTCTTTACTACAGTAACGAATCAATTTTTAATTCCGTATTATCATAATTTCCTCTTAATGTTCAAAGAGTTATAACCTTATCTAAGTAAGGTTTACTGAAAGAACACATGAGGAATATGAATATTCAAGTCAAAGAATGAATAGTGGTGAAAAAGTAAAAATAAAATCATTGAGTGGTAGGAAACATTTTCTGACCGGGAGCCAAAGTAAAGAGCCTCCAATTCTTCTTTGGTTGAATTTTGATAGTGAGATTAGGAATAGGTAAAGCTCTTATTGGTGCTAAAATTTAATATTATCCTTAATAAGTTTTGAGCCGAACTTTACACCAACTCATTGTTTGAATCTCTCACGCTTATGTTCCTACGTTGATGAATCATCTTACGTGAAATTAAGAATCTTTTAAAATTGTTCTTTACGATTATTCTGTTAATATGTATTATGGGGATACGATTCAAGAGGCATCGATGATAGAAAACTACGGGATAGACTCTGTAGAACTTTTATGGTTATTTTTCCTTTGAGCTTAGTCTTATAACGATAACATTTTCGATGCAGATTGAAATAAATGGGCTAACATTGTTATATTTGAGAGTATTCAATTCTTCATGATGGGTACTATGATAACCATAAGTTGTGATTTTATCCTTGCAGATTACAGACAATCCGTCTTCTTGAACAATTCTGTCAATCTTGAACGATTAACTAACATTTAAAATTTCTCGCTTATCAATTAAAATCACCTATAGACTCAGATTCCCCGCGAAATCCAAAAGTCATACTTTTCACAGACAAAGTGAAATAAGAGAAGAGCGAGCAGCAAGACCATCGAGCCCTTTTTCTTCTCGATTTAATTCCTCCTCCATCCTTGAATATTCCCCGCGTTATCTTTTTACACGTCGGCCATTCCATTCCATTTTTTGTCCCTTTTATTTACTTTAACCTTTAACTCCGCCCACAATCTCTCCACCTCACCACTCGAGATTCTCCTCCTCTTTAACACATCTTCCGAAAAACCCTTCTTTACCGTCCCTTTCCCTCTCAACTTATTCTTCCTATACCTTTTCTTTCTTTCCATTGCCTCCTGTCTATATCCCTTCCAGCCATTAACGAGGAGAGATGGAGGTGTACAGGAGAGAGAGAGACTGTGGGAAGGAATGAGGGATGGGTGTAGAACATGTTGGGGAGAGGAAGGACTAGGAGATGAGAAAGGGAGAGGTGGAGGACAGAGAGGAGATCGGAGGCGGAGAAAAGGTGGGTTGGAGGCAACATGAAATTTATGATCCAATTACGAAAGCATACAGAGAAAGACACACACACGCGGGCATATGTCAATTCCTTCCGAAAGTATCTTGGGCACCAAGGATCCTTTTCTTTCCCTCTCGTCTCTGTTTCACCCTCTCCTGCTTTGTGTCTAGGGCTCACCCCACCCAGTCCTTTATCAGTGTTCTTTTTTGAGGTGGGGGAAAAAGTTTACAGTTTCGCCGTATTTACCTATTCCTTACTTATGCCATTAATAAAGTACGACTACTGTACCCTTTTTCTTTGTATTAATGGTCGTTAATCTCCGAAAACTAACCTTATAATTTTCATTTTTACTTAAATCCATCTCAATGTTAGGTCTCCCAGAAACAATAGAGGAAATTTATACCTATCAATCCATTGTCGTAAGCTTTGAACGTAATACCTAATTTCTTTTAGCTTTCTTTTGTTTAAAAAATCAAGAACAAAAATTAAGGGAATGACTTAAAAGGCACAATGAATTAAGAAGCTAACAGTTAGTAATCCACTTGTAACCGACAACATTTTAGATCAGTTTTTCTCGGAATGCATTATCAAACTAAAACTGAGGATGCAAGACATAGGGCCTTTTCAATTCACAGAAATGGAGCAATTGAAATGGATAAGATTCTGTAGATTATTTAAATTGAGGTATAGGAGGGTTCTGTGAGTGTGCTCAAAAATAATTCCTGTTCTTTATTAGCTTTCTGGGTAGTATTTACTCAAATTCATCCATGTAACATATCCCTTCTTGAAATTCAACCTTTTCTCTATTACAATCTATTACAATACAATCTCTATTACAGAATTATTCTGTAGTGAGCAGTGAATTAGTGACCACTAAAGCTTTTTAATAATAATGAATTGCATTTGGATTCCAAATTATTCATTCAATCTGAGAGTGCTATTTAAATCAGCCATAAATTAATTCTTCTGAACATGCGTATAAGTATTTATTCAATTTATACTCAATTATCAACGTCAATAGCGATGTGCCTGACGCTTTGTTTTCAGAAGTTATCTCAGTATTTTTTAGTATCGCGTTGTTCGTAAGGATTATCTTCCGAGTTGAAAACATTTAGATACTAATGTGACAATCTCCGCTATCCCTGTTTATTCACTGTCACTCCACCTTTCTCTTTATACCGAGATCTTCGCTCCAATAGCCATATTCACCGCGCGAATCTTTTCTATTACAATTGGATTGATTTCTCGCGCATGGGTCTCCTATTTTCTTCAACGCCCACGTTTCACGGGTGGTACCCTATCTCTCGTTTTCATTCTTTTCCAGAACTTTGATTTCCACTGTATCCACGGTTTTTGTGGTTGCTCGTAGGAGTCCAATTATTTTTACGTTTCCGTTTCTATTTACAGATACGGTTGAAAACCAATTTATAGCTTTTCTCAACAATGGAAAGCCATTGACGCCAAAAGTAACCCTATTCTGCACTAACCATGACTCAACCCTTTGTAAATAGATCGAGTAAAAGGAGCACCTCTTGGTCATTAATTTCATTACTGTCTTTAAGCTGAAAGTACATATCAGGGTGTATGTTTATCTTATCTTGAACATTTTCTTGCTACTTATGCAATTTAAATATCCTATTTAACAGCATTGTGATATACTAGTTACAGCAGTAGTTATAGTTCCTAAACGAGAAGAATAAATAGAGATACTTTGGCAATTGATGGCGCAGCGTCATCAAAGCTTTTTTTTGCTCCTTTTCGTTTTTTCATGTTACCCTTAGATGGTTTTGCTTATATAACAGATCTTCGTACAAAACTAAAAATTTATATTTTAGAAACTTGAAACTGTGGTGGCCTTTATGCAATGATAGTGGCGCTATATTTCATTGAATTCCTGTTTTATAATAATTTCTGGTTTCTACCAAACAAGCTCAAATGATTCCAACAGGGGTTTAACGGCTGAGGATCCATTATGTTTATCTTCTAGGCGAATATGATTGGTAATCCTATGGAAACATCCTACTCCAACTCTTCGTAACAATGAATTAGAACCCCAGAGGGATAACTTATACTGCAGTCATATTACTCCACTGCAATACATGACACTGCAAACAGGCATATCTTTAATCATATCAATTGATATGTATTTGTAGAAAGATATGTTACTTGACGTTCAATATTTGGTCTTTTGAAGTTAGCTGAACTGAAAAAAATCAGATTTTTGATTCCGAGATTTAATAAAGCTTCACGTGATATTTTCGGTATCTTCCTATTTATAATTTTTCATTTCATTAAACAAGTTTATCCAGTTCCAAGGTTTTATTTGGAGACAAGTAAACGACCCCGTCTAGCATGACGGAACTTTATTTAGTTTAAAAAATATATCTATTACCGTATATATCTGGTCCTCCTAAGCCAGAAACTGTCCGTCGTTAGATCAGTTAACTCAATATATTTCTTACCATTATTTATAATATTTATTCCATTGTTTTCAAGTCATGAAAGCCTACTTTACGAACAAATAAGAAAATATAAGAACTGGTTATCCACATGTACTTATATGGGATAATTCATGAAATCAATGTTCAACAATTGCCTTGGTCGTCAAAGGGATGGGTAGTTTATTTCTGAAAAAATTAACGAATTTTCCGTGTATTTTATCAACATTTCTCGCAATTTTGAATTTATATGAATGTTTCACGACTGAAATAAGATTGTATGATCATTTTCATTTCTTGTGACACTTCTCTCAATTTCGTTGGACCATTGTTTCTAATTTAATTTTGTCTGTAAATCAAGAAAACGTACTTTTCGTTCATCTCTTATGGAAACGTTTTATGGGCTCCTGGGTTCGAACTCGGGCCTTTACAGAGATGAGAACAGTTTTCCTCGGGGTTTCAGCATCGTAGAAACACAATGCAGTTTGTTTTAGATCTCTTAAGTCAAGCTGTTTCTGAGATGAATAGGGGGACGGACAGACGGACGGACGGACAGACATTTGCTTTATATATATATGATGATATGATCATGAGACACCACTCTACTGGTCAGTTTGGATTAAAAATCAATCTTCCAGTTTTAAGAGAGCATAGTTTTATGAAAGAGAGGCACTAACTTTGAAAATGAAAAATAATATTTTGGTTTACCTTGCCTTATTACCTTACATTTATTAACATTTCCTTGTTACTAACATTGTAGTGTTAGCATTCTTCCTTAGGGTCGACACTTATTATTTACTCTGTGGATCTGATAATATAAACGACTTGGAATTCGTTAATGAATAGAATTTTAATCTGCATTTGCAATTTTATGCGCTCTTAATGTTTGGAAATTATTTTCAATAAGAGAATTTGTTTTGTGAATTTTTAAGGGAGCCATTTAAAAACATTTCTTTATCTTCTATAGAAATTAACGAGGAAACATAATCGAACGTTTTAATATTCAAAGTTTAAAAAATAGCGAATAGCAGGTTTGAGTATTAAATATAATTATATCCTCTGTTGAGATCTTTCTAACCTGATATTCTTTATGAGCACTTCCCGTTAATACGCAAAAATAAGAATGGCTATTATTTCGTTAATCTCATTAAAATTTATGTCCACAGATTTTTTGGAGTGGCTTCGAAACTTCTGGAGTCGTAAAATTATTCATTCCACGGCTAAATTTCCATTCCATTCCAAACCATCGCTCTTCCCCGCTTTCTTCTATTCCCGCCCTCTTCATATTCCCAATGCCCCTAATTGACTGCTCCTTTCTTTCCTTCCTATCTCATCTCTATCATTTGAATCTCTAGTCCCTTATAGACCATTCTATAAAAAGATACCTCTAAGATGTCCTCATTAATATTTTCCACTTCCTATCCTGGCGACATCACTCAAACTCTTTCCTCGGCTTCTCATCCCGATTCCAGCGACTGAAAATTCCAATTATCCCTCTTATCTTCTTTTTTTATAATGGCTTTCGATACTTGGGAAAGATTTTCTCCTTCGGCATACTTTCCCAGGAATTTATTATGCATATGCGCTCGTGGTTGTTATGTTAGAGTGAGGGTTATGGACCCGGATTTATTCTGTATATACTTCTTCCCTAATGGACCGGAGGGAAGGAATGGTTATGGCGCTAGTAAAGATGTAAATAAAAAGGAATATGTTGAATAAAAAAGCTGAGGAGGCTGTTATAAATTCGACGATGATTATAGGTTCGAGTTATATGCAAATGGAGTGGATCCCCCTACTCAAGGGAAAATATTTATTTAACAGGGTAATTAATCCTCCATGGGCGTATGGTGGTGATTTGGGAAGAATGTGTGTTTTGTATTCGCGAGGTTTTAAAAAATTGATGCTTGAAATTCTTAGATTGATTTTCTGTTTATCAAAGATATCTAAAAGGTATTTTCATAAAAATTTTATATACTAATGAAGTTAAAATAAAATAATTAATTTGAATTTATAGAGGAAGGTGGGGGTAAGCGTAAAAGTTAGGCGTTATAGGATAATGAAGCGAGTGGCATAAAATAAAATAGCTTGGAGAGTTGCTACAAACCAATCTTCGGATTGATAACCCTTGATAATGAAATATTTCATGCAGTGTGAGTGTATTTTAGAGAACTAACTCTGAAAATAATAGAGAGTGGATAATTTAAGAGTGATGGAGTCTTTCCAAAATATAAAGGAGATAAATATTATAATTCTTCTCTGGAAGATATTCTTAATACAAAATTTATATTTAATTATCTAATTGCTTGGCAATACGTATGAATGATACGTTAAGAATTTCTTCTATATGTTTTATAGTTTTAAAAGTTGCTAAGTTTTATTGGTAATGTTGTGCAAATAATATAGACTTATCCAAATATTTTTAGTTGAGAGTAAAGAATTTCCTATTTTCGTTTCTTGACTATGTTTATTTTCCAAGTTGCGGCCTGACTTAATAGAAAAATAAAATTACTTGAGTTTTTATTGCATAAAATCCGAACCTTAATTTTTAGCACCTTCTTACCTTATACTATAACTTTCCTTGATTAATTTCAAAATTTAGGAATTTGGATAAAATAAATCGATTAAGGGAGTATTTAAAGTTATTAAATTCTGTTGCCATAAGGTTAGGAGTTGGGTTATATAATTGGCTGTTTAAGTTATCGTTATCGACTAATAATGGAAAGTGCATTACGTAGAAAATTTAAGGGAACAGGAATGTAAAGTAAAAAGGAGCCTCGGATTTGAAGAGGACTAGATTGACTTAAAAGCAATTAGCCAATAGATTATTCTTCTTATGACTGCAAAATTAATCTCTTACGAATGTTTACTCCTTATAAGATATTAAGATTTATAATGATTATTTTAGCGAATTACTCAACTGGAGTTTTTCCGAGAACGTATATTACACAAAGATTCCCATTCTTCTTTGAAGCGTTCTTAATTGATTTATTTCTCAATTCATTACTCATTATAATTCACAGGAAAATCAAGCGTGAATCAAAAGCCTTCATGCTGAAGGACCTCCCTCGATCTTAGAAAAAATAATTTAACACTCTGTTAAACAAATAATGAAAAGCAAATCGGCCGCAAACCGTTAAATTAACCGCCATAAGGTAGTGCTACAGCCAGTTTGAAAGGGTAAGCATTTAGGGAAGCGTTAATTTGGCGCGCAGTTCGACAGAGGTGAGGGACATCATGAGCATCTACCAAGGCTCCCTTGACGAAGCATGTTAAAAGGCTCTCTCAGAATGCTGCCAGCACTATCACCGCTCGTCCCGCAGAGTAAGGGGCAACTAAATGATGTGCCCGTGGAGATGATTGCCTCTCCCTTTACGCTGGATTGAGCGTGGAAATTAGATGCTACTGAGACGAAGGATTAAGACCAGGGAGACGGTCCGTGTTAATGGCGAAAGCTTCGGCTTGAGGAGGAAAGAGGGATGAGAAGGAGAGAGGCTGCTTTTTCAAGAAATGGACCGAAAGTTGGTAGTTAAAGCGGTAGAAATAATGACGGAAGGAAGGCAAGGACTCTGTAAAGACATCCTATGCTTAATTTATAAAGGACATTCGATCCAAGGATTCGTTATATTGAAAATCATTATACTTTTCAGAGATAATACTTCCTTAGACTCCTTCCTTTCTTAGACATATGCTTGTAATTTGAAAACAGATTTTGTGGTCGTATTTTCCAATAAATATAGGTAATTCTTTCGGCATTATGTCTACATTAACTTCTGCAAATATCAAGTTACTCAAAGGGCATTTTGAGAGTTTTTTCTTTCGTTATATGCAGATTTTCGGAAGTTTTTTAAAGTTTTATCAAGTGTGGTAGAAGTGTGCACGTGGAATTTTGGACAACATTTTAAATTGCTTGAGCTTGGAGTGGAAAATGTAACAAAATTTAGAACGAGCAGATGAATTTCCAGTCCTAGGGTATTGATTGGAATATATTGAGGAAACAGGATGACATTAGGGATGAGGAGAAACTGGAATGAGAATGGCAGCTAAGGAATTAGATGGGAGAGATGAGAGAAGAATGAGGAAATGAGGATCAGGGGGAATGAGGTTAAACGAATCAGAGTGAATATTAAGTAGGAGGTTGTTTTTGGGAAGAGGGTTGGCAGTCAGGATAGCAGGGCTATATTTGCCTTGCTTTTGGCGATACTCCTCTCTTAAAGTGGTCTTTTCCCTCCCACTTGTTCCCTTGCTATATCCAGTGATCGTAAAATGCTTCGTTCGTGTATTTGGAAAACAGAAGCAAAAACAAAAAGCATAAGGGTATCCAATTAATCAAACCGAACGTAATTTTTCTGGCTGGAAGGAGAGATTTACATGGAACATTATGATTCCTGTGCCCTGTTGTTTGGGCTTGATTAGGGTGTTTGGGTGAATATCGGATGATTACTTGTTTAAGATTTTTAATTTCTGGGAATAGGATTTAAAAATTATAAGCATAAATATAGAAGGAATGTAGAACAAGGGTGGTATCTATTGTTCCCGTAAGTATGATATCACCCTTAAATATCTTATATACACTCAATACACTCTCTATACACTCAATTTTTCTTTCCTTTTACTTGTCCAGAAATATACTATTAAGTTTATTATGCTAATGAATACTTATTCAATGCGATTATTCTCAACTTTGTTTGGGTTTTCTATTAAAAATACTAGTAAACGCCCCCGTCAAGCATGACGGGACTTAATTTACTTAAAAAATATATCTATTATCGTATATATCTGGTCCTCCTAAGCACAAAAAATTCTGCCGTAAGATCATAACAACTCAATATATATTTCTTATCATATAAATTATTTATAATATTTATTCTACTGCTTTCAAGACATGAAAGCCTACTTTACGTAAATTTCTTAAGGAAGAATGGACTTTAGGATACTTTTTGGACTTCCCGAATGGCTTGGAGGAATGTTCTGCCGGGATAGCTCAACGGACAGAGCACCCGACCGGCAATTGGAAGACCCGCGTTCGATTCCCGGTCCCGTCAGACTTTTTTCAAGACCATTCTTCCTTGGGACTTTTCCTGGGTGCGCACCATCTTGCGCAAAGTCTTCCTTACCCATTTTCGTTTGTAAATTTCTTATAAAAATTATAAAAACTGATTATCCTCGTGCGCTTATATGGGATAATAATTCATGAAATCAACATTCAACAATAGCCTTAGACGTCAAAGGGATGGGTTGTTTATTTCCCAAATATTTTACGAAATTTCCGTGTGTTTTATCAAAATCTTCGAAAGTTCGGATCTATATCAATATTTCACGACTAAAATAAGAATCAATGATCATTTTCCTCTCTCTCTCATGACTTTTGTACCATATTTTAACTTTCGAAAATTATGATTGGTCACTTGAAAAATCACAACCGTAGCTTTCACAGTTACATTTTTAATTTTCAGTTAATTTTATCATTGCCGCACATATATAGTCTTAATGAATCCTAATAACTAAAAGGGCAGCAATTATATTTAATTTCTTTTACAGAATTTCAGCCCGATCGCATATGTAGCCCAAGGTGAAGTAGGTAATTAATCTGTTCAGTTTATTGAATTACATACAGCATCATTCATTTCATTGCCATATTGGTATTTGCATAGACTAATGTATCTTCTTAAAGAAGACAGTAACATATACCTAGGTGAGAAATTACCTTTAAGCCACCAAAATTTTAATCTTGCCCTTATTGGCGCCTGGACAATATTCTTGCTCCCTTGAGGAGATTTTAATGAACGTGAGAAGAAATCGCGTTCTTGGTTCATCTTTCTCCATATATATATATAGAAGCGTCATAGATTTTATCAAACGCTCTTGAGAGTTTGTTGGGAATTGCGAAATTCTGTACATTGTTCAGTGGATACATTCAAAGAAGCCGATTCCATTGCGCTTCCCGCACTCAGCGTTGCATTGAAAGAATTCCCTTCAAATGTCACTCCTTCCGTCAATGATTGTGTTGCAGGAACAGGACGGATGGAGATGGTGGGGCTGAGAAGGAACGCAGGAAACTGAAAACAGATGAAAGGGCACCGATGACCTTGAATAACGTGACCATAAACTGTTTCCAAAGCCTAATAAAATATATATTTAGTACCGTATCGGGTTTTCAACTTCTCCAGGCGTATTTTCACTCTTTTTTGTGTCATTATCACCTTCCTTTCCCCTTCAGTTTTATTGCGTTCGTGAGGATAGGATTTTTATTTAAAGATTCCTTTGTTTTATTTTCGATTTAGAATGTAGTCATACTGGGTATTGAATGAATGGGAACTCAAATAAATGCTATGATTAGTGGAAAGAAGTATTTTACGTCGTTTGGGCATAAGAAAGAGATGGATTAAAGCAGAGTGAAGATGGTGTATGAGGATTAGGATTGAGAAGAGAAATGAAAGATTGAAATAGGAGATGCTTTAGAGAAGAGACGTTGGTAGCTTAAAGAATAAATGGGAAATGTGAAAAGAAGTGTCGATGAATCTGAAGCGAAAAATGTATGGAGGAGTAGCACAGTAAGGATTAGTAATGTCTACAAACGAGGCGAACAACTATCTCTCCCAGAATAGGACAAGCGTTAAGGCATTTACGCAAGTAAGTGTATCTCTTTTAAGGGAGTTGAATTAAGGGGTTCGCTAAATATAAAAATCTAAAAAAGACTTGTGATAATTAGAGTACACGAAATGTCATTCTTTTAAGTATGGAAACAGTTATTGAAGCGAAGGCTAGTTACTATTTTTTGGCAAATGAGCTTGTCACAAGGAATTCTCATCAGCTTTAAAGTTTCTCTGCTTAAAATTTTCATTGATCACCACGACCCGAAATTTTTTATGGGTTATTCCCAAATGCGGTCATTACAGAGTGAAGATAGATCGAACCGTTTTCAGTTGTTAAAGTTTTAACATCAATCAGGCTGCAAAATATTTGAAACCTAAATTGTGCCATTATATCAACGCTCATAGAAGATAGAGTCTTTCAGAAATCGTGCTTTTGTTAAGTGTATGTTTATTTTTTGAATCATCGAGAAACTTTTCGTTATGGTTCGTTATAAGTTTTACATTGAAAGTTCCAATATTGAGGTTTATTTTTATAAGTGAATGATAGGAGCTACTTTGTGAGTAATATCGGAATGATACATTACGAGTGCTAACTAAATTAATTACACACATTGGTTTAGTAACCCTTTCTTTTTTATTCGCATCCAACTTCCGATGTATTATAGGCAAATAGAAATAATACAATTAAATTCCTCCTTAGAAACGACGGAACGTATGACATGTAACAAGAATTCGTAGTAAATGCCACATAAACTTATTACATAGGGTTTTTATTCTATATTAGAATGAAGGAATTCCACAAAGTCACTCCTTAGACAGCCACTTTCATGAATCGATGGAACTTGATTTAAATTCATTACTAGGCCTATTTCAATACCATTGTTACTTTATATTTACAATACATTTTAATAAATATCAAGGATGGTAGAATTTAAAGCTGAAAATGTAAGCGGAATCCCAGAATGATTGTTTAATCGAATTTTATTGGGTATTATGAAACACGTAGGACATGAAGAAATAAAACTTCAATTTACATTTAAAAATTGTTCGAATCACTGGCAATAGCCTCCTCATCGAAATATTAACATCTTTATACCATTACTATCAAATAGGTATTAAGGTGAATGCCATAGCTTGGATTTAACAGTCGCCTTGGTCCACAAAGTTCTACAAAACTCGTCTATTTTGTCCAAATTATTGCAATTTCGAATGCAAATCGAATCCAATACTTCGAATGATATTCCAAGACCAAAATAAGCATTTTCATTATGTTTTCCTTCTTTTATTCTTTACTCAATCTCATGGGACTATTATATCTAATGTAATTTTTTATGTGAAATAAACACTGCAAACGGTGCAACTTTACATGACTTTCTTCTTGGAGTATTCTTATGGGACTAGTCGTGTCGTCTTGAGTCAAATTCCGGATACTTTTGTAAAAGTAACGTCGGATTTTGGTAGTTAATTGTATAAATAGATAGATAAATAAATAGGTAGATAGGTAGATAAATAGTAATTAATAAACTTCTTGAGATTGCAGTAATTTCACACTTTCACCTTATCGAGTTATAGAGCAAATTATTTTAAAAATTAGTTCCACTATGCATTTCTTATGGGTGATTACAGACATCGAAGATATTGTATAGAGTATTAGATTAGGAATGACATGTATTTTAGATAGCACCTATAATAATTATATTTTAAACTGTATATTTAGCTGTTTCCGTCAGAGAAATATTTATATTTTTGTTTTCACTTTGTTAACTTGGTACTGATATATAAAAGCAGCTGTTCTTCCTTTATTTATTTATCAGACGTATCTATGATATCCTACTTTCTTTCAGATGACGGGGACGTAAGTGATTGGATAGTAAGGAGGATGACGCACCCAGCCATTGTTCCCGGAAAGAATCTAATAGGCCGTAAGTCACTCAGTTCTGTCTTAAATAGCATATAAATCTGAAAAAAGGTCCATGGACACCCGCCTCTCAAATAATGTTTCGGTGGACGCGGAAGGGGCACTACATTTCCCATTCTCCTCCGAGAATCCTTATAAGGCACGTTTTGATCCTCTGGTCCGTAGCTAATTGGTGGGGCTGGAGAGGTATTCCGTAACGTCTCGAACTGACACTAGGATCGCCGAACGCCGTCTGGGGTGTAGGGCGTAAGCATCAGCATGGACAGCGCTCACCATTTTCGTCCGAATCCCGCCCGAGATCGGAGATATAGTCGGAACCCACTGAACGAGCGAATCTCTGACGGAATTTCCTCAAAGCGCGGAAAAAAACGAAACCTGGTTTCTCGAAGACGTTTGAGACCTCACTCAACATCAAACCGTCATCCCAAAAAAATGTAAATAGAGAGAGAAGGGGTTGGGGTCGAGGGAAGCGATAAAAGACACAACGTAACGAAGGCTCACGTGGTCGATCTACGCGACTTCCTTTCCTTTTGATTCCTTTTTTCCTGGGGTAAAAGGAAAAAAGAAGCGTTTAAGGGGGAACAAAAATCCGCCGCGGATAAAAAATTGTGCGGTGAACATAAATATAAGTTTGATGGCGTTCCATGGGACGGAATGCAGCTTTTTTTTGGTGAGATTGACACGTATTTATAGTGTCGCTTAGGGACGCTATATTTTTTCCACCTTTGTGGGTTCTTCCTCCGCACGAGGGACAAGGAAAGGAGGAAAAAGTATTAGTTTTTTTTTCTGTTGGAGATTTAAAATATTCCTTGTGTTCCTTCCTATTTAAACTTCGTACTCATTGGAGCAGTTTCGGTAGGGAATATCCCTATGTGATCCGGATGTGGTCGAGTGCTCTGTCCAGAACAGAACAATTGGTAATGATATGTATGGATAGTTTTTGAGATTCGAAAATAATTGTGGTAAGTATTTTATCGTCAAAATTTAGAAAAATCCCAGTTGAATAGGAAATGCAAGAATTTGAAATGTTAAAACTATGCGTTGAAATCATCAAAAAACATTTTACCCAAGTATATCGATTAGTAATTTGTGTAAAAAATAGTGTATTATTAATAGATAACTGTTCTATATTTTTTATCACATAAACATAAGAATAATTAATGACGAATCAATGGTCTGATCCAAGTAATCAAATCTAATAGTAAAACTTACATTTGGATAGTCTAACATTTGTTATTTAAGAGATATATTATGAATCCTATGAATCACCTATCACACTTGTGAATCAGTGTGCGTAATGCATACAAATGTGGAAAATTAATATGCTCACAATATGGTGTCATCTTGTTGTGATTAATATGCACTATAATGAAGGTCATATTTGTGACCCTGAGAAGAGCGGGATGTTAGCTACGTCAAACTTGAATGCTACTATCAATTTCTATTGTGTATGTTTCTTTGTATTCCACCATTGTTTAGCGCGAGTTTCCGAAAAAAATTGGTAGTAAAGTTTTAATATTCATATCCATTAAGTGTGTCAATTGTAACCACGTATATTAGAACGCTATAAATTCCGGAAATAAGCTGTAAAAGGGTTTGAAAAGTAAATATACATGCTTATGAGCATATAGTATAAAATGAATGGTAAACCTGTGAGGGGAGGGGACTTTATGATAGAACTATTGATTTTATTGAATGCTCAATCACATTGGGAGAGAAGTGATGACATATTTGGCGCTGAGGTCACAATATATTGATAGCAGCGCAAATTTAGATCTGGGAATTAATGTCTATACTAACAGCGGCTAAATTTATGATCTATTCACCAGTACTTAATATTCAAATCTTAAATCAAGAATAGGAGAAACTGCTATTAATTCCTCCTCTATCTGAGTAGTAATTAATCTGAATGATAAATTGCCCTTGGAAAGCGTCTTACAGAATGTACTGGAAAGTATAATTTGTATTTTTTTGAAATCGTCAAAGGATATCACGAGATTCATCTATTGGCACTGAGCTTTTAGAGCTCTATGTTAAACGTTTCTGCTTTACAAATAAACTTTAAACGAGGAAATGTATAGTATGTGTTGATTTAAAAACATTGTCTTTAGCAAATTAAGGAAACGGAATATTTTCTGAAAGCGATTCCCGTATCTAGCAAAAATAGGAAATGCTTTAGAAGAAGGATGCATAATTGTTTAAGTTTTTTATTGAAATTTCGAAAAAAATTCCTTCGGAGGGTAAGCGATGTAAGTGCGCAAGAGACAGTAGTAGTAAATATGTGTCAATCCTCTCACCAAAAGCCTGCAGAAAATGTGGATTTCTGTCTCCCATTCCTCTTCCTTCCCCTCTCATCTCCTACCCTTTTGAACTATTAGAGAGATTGATGTATTTCTCTACTACCTCTTGGCATTGTAGGCTTTCTATATCCTTTTTGAGAAAGCAAGGGGTGACAAACCCGTTTCGTCAACGACGTTCTTCTGAGGAAAAGAAAATCTCCTTCGTTCCAGAAACACATGGAGCATTTGATCCTTAGAAATATGTTAACTGCATATCTTTCTTGTATTGTTTGTTCTTAGATAACGCGTCGTTTCTAATGTTCATCAAATATACAAATAGGAGAAATTTATTGTGATGAAATGACCCCAATAATAATAATAATCCTTTCCATATATCTTTCTCCTAGTAGTTTTATATCTTTTTAGATATTATATCCTTTCCTTTCATTTTAGAAATCTAGAAATGAAGCGGTAAAAATATTGACATTTAAATTTAATTATTATTTGGGTTACTAATTATTAATTTAACTTAGTAGGTCTGATTGTGAATACTTAAATGCAGTATTTCCCAGCCAGTGGGACTCAAGTAGTTTTATTTTACTTCTAGTGAAATCGTTTTATTTTACTGTTTTTGCTTTTTATTTTCCTAATATTTTACTTGTTTGCAAGTAAATATTCCAATAGTTTCACCGCTACTCATCAAAGAGCTAAGTATTCGAAATTAATAAATTATGTCAATCAGTGACACGACCTTTTTGTATATTTATTTGGCTTAGTTGTCTTGAGGACACGGAAAGTAGGACTTTAGACAATACAAGTAGGAAAGCACCGCTTTAATGGAACTCTTAAGGAATTTTCACATAGATAAAACTACATTTAGTGTTTTCCTTCGAATTTCAAACAAATATAGTTTTCATGGTTTGAAATTGGAACGTTTTATTCCTATAAGTACAATCCGAATACCTGGAGTTTTTGACAGTTATATGTGTATATATAATGATTTATATGTTACATATGCATATAATGGATTTAATAATATAAATAATGATCAACTGAGAATTTTGTTCCCACGGTAATCTTTACGATTGAATCTCGTAACTAGGGGAGAAACAGTAGATAAAAACTAGATGAATGAGTGAATAAACCAATATGTAAGTGTGACAGGAAGTTTTGTGTAATTGAAAACACAACTTTGAATTGAAAGGGTAATAAGCGAATTTCGAAAGCGCTAAAATGAAGTCATTTTTATAACTAAGCTATTTCAGGTGGTATTCTATCAATTAAGGAAAAACTCGAACATATGAACGTCTCGCTTGAAAAGGAAACGAAGGAGTAATTTCCGATAGATCATTAAATAATATCCAAGAAATATATGAATTATGTATTGACCTCTCATATAACGATATAAAAAAATGCAGTTGTAACGATTACAGAAAGGTAAAAAGGAAGTTAAATCTAAAAGAAATCTGATCTATTTGATCGATGTGGATTGGTTAAAAAAACGAAACGCATTCTTGGACTGATGCATTGATTCCAAGGAATCGATTAATCGGGTAGTATCGCATACATCATCCAATCGGAGTTATGCCGTTGCGCAACAGGAATTGAGCAAGTAAGACATAAATATGCCTTATGAATTGAAAGATTGATGTTATAAGCAGGTGGTTAGGGGGATGTTTGCAAAAAGTCGTAATGACTGAGAAGCTTATTAATATGCGAACAGAAGTGGGACGCGAAGGCAAAAGTACGCGGGGAAAGGTGGAAAGGAATTCTTCCGAGCGGTAATTTTTAAAAACGGGAATATCGGAAGGGGACAGATAAATCAACGGATCGATTTTATACTTTCTCTTGTCATTTAGGTTTCCTGTATCTCTGAATAAAATGTAATAACTCACGGTTTTTTCAGGAGCGCTGATGTAAGAATGGATGTGCTTGATATTTTCCATGAATTATATGACAGGATCCGCCCAACGGAGGAATCCAATCTGCATTCCCTTGTTCACTATTGAGATGTCAAGAAGGTGAAATTTCATTTTCTTGGAACCACTTTAAGCCTTTGTTTCCGTTGCTGTTAATGAAATAGTATTTCTAGACAGATGATGATGCATTTATCTTCCTTAGTTAAACTCCACACATGCTCGTTTTATTGTCCCGTAGTCTTTGATGTATCAGTCAAATGTATTTTCAACTTTTAAGATGAATGACCATTTTTCGACTTCGCAAGTGTGAGAGATTTCCGGCCTTAATCCCATCACCACATATCACCCAAAATTTTGGAGACTTCGATTTTATTTTCAGTATTGACGTATATTCGATACAGCTATGCGAAGGGCCATCATAAAGAGGGTGCTATTTGCTATTCTCAGGTTGTAAGTGTCGATGTATTAGGTGACTAATATATTGTCAGCTGTCAGACACAGAAACAAATCTTGATGTCTAGAGAGCATTATGTTATTTCAGGAAAATTATTTTGGTTCGAGTTCCATTGGCTGTCACATTTCTTCCATTATTTTACGAATATGAAAATAATTATATTTTGGCGTTATCTAAATGCTACTTTTTCCCATAGATCATACTTTTACGCATTTGTGCATGACCAGCAGAGCATATTTATCGAATTTTTCTTTCTAAACACCATTACCATTACCGATATCTCTATTACTTACTAAATATTCATATATTATTATATATTCATATATTAAAAATAACGATACGCCCAGCCATAAGTCATACTAAAATATCATGATAAAATATGAAGTATAAAGTATATTGCTCACATCTACCATAGATCTAGCGTGTCTTACTAATTAAAGACATTCATGGAAATAGGAAAGTGGCGCTTCAAAGCAAAACAGTAGCAAAATGACCTTAAGATTAGTTGAGAAACAACAGCGGAAATTAGACCTGCTAAGTCGAAGACCTGCATAAGGTGGTAAGCAAAATTCGATTAATAAAGCACTCGTAAGCTATATTATTTCGTACATTTCTTTAATAAGGCAAAGTAAAGAACGAGCTGTAAGGGATTATTATTTGTGGACTTTTCCAAATTTTGTTTCATAATTCTTAATAAATTATGGAGATGTTCCACTATGTATTACTTGATATGTTTGTTTTCAGAAAATATCTTCTCATTTGCCTATGTGCCCCCATTTCAAGATACTTTTAACTTTGTGAAGTTGATCTGATTCCTTACTTTCTTTTTCATAAATGTTATGGAAAAGACGATTGCAAAGTTTTGGAATTTGAAAAATTTATCATTGAAATTGATTTATCTGTCAAATAATCTAGTACCAAACATTTAAAATATTTTCTCTTTTTACGTTGGTTGGTCTCCTTACATAAGTAATTCAGCATACCATTGAAAGGAATATCTTCATATATAGAAAGTGTTCACTCTTTAAAATTAGTAGAAGTATTAAATGACATTTTGATAGCGGTTTCAATGTGGCAGTGTAAGCAAATTAACATAAATGAAGTAAATAGTAGTCGAGGCGATTGTCTGATTCAATCAGTCAATGTCTCTGTAATACTTATGCATTTTCTTATGGTCAATTTGGTCTTAGTTTTGTAAAATTTATACGTTCTCAATAATGAGAATTTAATTTGAGCAATTGGTATGTACATCTACATCTACATAAGTACCCTGCAAGCCGCCTTCCGGCGTGTGGCAGGGGGTGTAAACACCAAGAGTAGAATTACTTCTTTAATTTATTACTATCGCGTATCGTTCGCGGAAAAAAAGAGTCTCTAAAACGACTTGTCCTCGCGTCTATTTCTCTTATTTTACGCTCACTGTCGGATCTGGCAAAGTAGCAGGGGGGTCGCATAATATCAATTACGTCATCCGAAAATGTATTTCCTCTGAATTTATCTAACAATCGCAGCCTAGCTTCTAATCTCCTTTCTTTCAAGGATTCCCAACCTGCGTCTGTGAGCATTTGCGTTACACTTGCTTCTCTATCGTAGCACTTTTTAACAAAACGTATCGCCTTACGCTGCACTTTCTCGAGTTCGCGAGAGTTCGTTTCATCCGCTGGGTCCCATATACTCGCCGCATATTCCAGATGGGGCCTAACTAACGTAAAATAGCATCGCTCTCTAACCTTTTCATCGCATCTACCTACAATACGCTTTATAAAACCGAGCTTTTTAGTTGCTTTACCGCATATTTTTCGAATGTGTGTGCTCCAGTTTAAGTTATTGGTTAGGGTGATTCCAAGATATTCTACTGAGTCGACTACATTTAAATTCGTTCCACTAATTTTGTACGGGCGGTTCTGACTCAATTGTTTCCTTTCGAAGAAATTTACTACAGAGCATTTATCTACATTAAGATCTAGCTGCCATTTTTCGCACCACATTTGTATATGAGCTAAGTCGTTTGAGAGTGAAGCACTATCTTCGTCACTTGATATTTCTCTATATATTACCGAATCATCCGCAAATATCCTCACATTGCTATCGATCTTGTCGCTTAGGTCATTGATATAAATGAGGAAGAGTAAAGGTCCGATTACGCTGCCTTGGGGTACGCCTGAAGTGACTCTGACTTTATTCGAACTAACGCCATCAAGTACCACTTGCTGTTCTCTCTCGTGTAGAAAATTCTTTATCCATTCAATTATTTCCTTGTTGATACCTGCTAATTTTAGTTTGTAAATTAATTTGTAGTGGGGGACCCTGTCGAAAGCTTTCTTGAAGTCAAGGAAAATAGCGTCCACTTGTTTTTTACTTTCGGCAGACTTTAAGACATCGTGGACAGTATGTAAACATCTTTCTCTATTAAAATTCCGTCTGACATGGAAGAAAATACAGATATTTGTGTGATTAAAAAAATCACGAGTATTGAGCGGCTGTTAAGTTATTTTCTACCTTTATTTGTAGCAATTTGTATAGTATAGTGTTTTCGTCATACTTAGACTAATAGATGCATGAACACTGCAAAGTTATTAGCTTATTGCAACATCTTTTCACTCGAGAGTGATTTTCCTGTAATGTAATAAGTCATTTCGTAATTATTTTACATCAGTAAATTTTATCAAGATATATGCTACTCGTATCCGAAAAGAAAAGTTCGATATTTCGGGAATTTCAAGACTTCGACGGTACAGGTGCGAATCTAGAATTTTTCCTTGGAAAGTTTCACGGTAAAGATCGAAAATAATAACGTATTGAGCAAGGTATATTTTATCTTCCAACGCGAAATTATTGATAGATTGAAATATGTTAAATTAGAGTACTTCAATAGAAATATAATAAAGTTTTCATAAATCGATATTAGTTCACGAATTACCTTTTCAAGGAAGTAAATGTTGAATCTTATGAAGGGGGCCAACAGCACATCACGCCTGCGCTATGGATCATATCCATTGGCTTTTTATTTCGAAAAGTAAATCTTCATGATTACGGAGCAAGGCAGCTCTCTTAGACTGAAATATTATTTCCGTGCTAGTGAAGCCGTTCAGCATACTAATGCTCGACCATCACTTTAAGCGATAATACTTGCCTTTTTGTCTCCATCTACCGTAGTAAGATCTCGGTCTTACTATTTCTGCTCCTTCACAACAAGACCTTTCTTTTCTCCCCTATTCCTTCCAGAGATCGCTCCTTCTTCCATCTCCTTTTTAACCCTCTCCTTCCCCTTCGTCCAGCTCTTGCAGTGGAACTGGTTCTCTCGGATTGCCGAGAGCATGGCGAGTATATAAGTGAAAAGAACCAGCCTTCTTCCCTAGAAGCGCAAATAAACATCCGAGATTCCAGATTTGGTCTCTCCACCGTTGTGGATGCATTATTCTCTCGCTCTCCGATTCTTTTTACTTCCTCCTCCTTCTCTGGTTCGTGTCATCCGTCTGCGGCTCCGTGCTTACGTGCGCGGATACGTTCTCATGTCTGTGTTTATGCGCACGCCGAGGTAAAATAGTTTTCGATGACGTTGTAATCGTTGACTTTTTATGGTTCCGGAATGTTGGCATTGTTTGAATCGTTGCAAGTGATGGTTTGTTATTTTTCTGCAGGTGGGGTCGATTGGTTTGGTTACTTCTCGGCGTGATTCTTGCGTCTTCATTTTAGTTCGCCATGCTAAGGGAAAAGAAGAATCATTCAAAAGTAACTTAATGTTAGCATATTTGAATTGATTACTTTATCGAGGTATATAAAATTCGTGCACATTATCTGGTTACGACATAATAAAGTTAGTTGTCTAAAAAGACTATACTGGGCAGAGGATTCTTTTTTTAAATATTGAAGTAGTAGAAAATTAATCTCTCTGAACTAAATAGAGGAAACCAGAGCCAGAGTAATTTTGAATTGAAAGGTTCACTGGAGCATGCACAATATCTTTTCCGAGTTGACATAATACATATTTTTTAAATAGCGAGAAGCCTATGGAGGAAGGCCGAAATATCGCAAATATGAAGATCTCATTTTCTAATTAAGTGAGAATTGTCTTAATATGACTGTCAGAACTTATATTCTTGATCGGATACTGGCCGGAAAGGAAAATGTTTGGCTTTAGTTGCAATTCCCTCCGTTCTCTGTTGTAATTCTAAACTGAAAAAATGAGGTTGTGAAAAAATATGAGCCACTTTTACTTAAGTAATCACTTGAGAGCTAATGCAATTTTTATTTACGGAAGAATTAGTGTTTCTGTTATTATTATATATTATTATTTATATCATTATACTATATTAATTCTGTCGTTTTATTTATGTTCTACGATGAGGAATTTTCAATTCAATTGTCAAAATTAATTTCTAAATATTTAAATACAGATTGTAGTTACATAGTGAAATATAAGCTGCCCATCTGTATGATGCAGATTACCGTACTTATACCTACATATTACGTACTTATATTCTCTGCAATGAATGCAGAGTAATATAAGTAGGTAATCAGCATCATGCAAATGGGATGATAACATTAAAATTTTCTGCCAATAACTTGTATTTCAGTAAACCTGTAATTTTGATCTTTTCCTGTATTGAAATACTCTTCTGAACTTGCTTGTAGTTTGATATATTTTTGTTTCTAAATTAATAATTATGAACAAAATATTACTCCCGAATTGAGATGGAAAATTTTTAGCGACTTGTAATATTATCCTGGAAAATGTTCCAAATTTTCTTCAACGTATAGATTTAATCATTGATCGTATTATTCATCATGTTTACTTACCGCTTCAGCAGACTTCTCCCGGGCGTTATTTCCGATAGCCTGCCCTTTTTAGTCCATAAGTTTCTTTCTTGAAATATCCGAATTGCCAAGGCAGCTGGATGAGGAACGAGGGAGGTTCTGAATACACATGGGGAGGGAGAAGTCAAATCTATTAAAGTGCCTCTGAGATCCTTCGAGTTTGAAGGGTTAGGATTGAAGGCAAGGATTAGGAATGAGGAACGCCGTTTTATGTTTGGACGTGTATAAAAATATGTAGTGCAACTGCTCCCATCCCAAAGCAGCCTCTATCTCAAGTATTTCCCATATCTTCCCATGGGCTCCTGAGACTTTTTGCCGCAGCGCATGTCCGCGAGGGCAGAAACTCCTATCGCATTTTTGCCGCTTGGTAGAGTTTTATCTCGTCTTTTGCCCGGTTTGTTCCATTTTATTTATTTCCGAAAGCTGAAGGATCTCGTTTTTTCACCAATGGGCCCCACCCTCTGCTGATTTTTCCCTCTCCCCTTGTTTATGCCGTCTGCTGCAAATCTTTTCTCCCCTTCGTTTTTTCTTTATCTCAATTATCCGCTCCACTTCTTGCGAATCCTCTCTATGAATTCTTTCCATCCCATGTCGATACTTGCTCTGTCGATTTATTTTCTTCTTTATGTCGTCTGTCTATATCTGCAATTTATGCATAGCTGTAAAGATTGAAGTATTTTCTTTCATAAATTTGCATAGTGCTTGGAGAGATAATTTCTTCGTTGGTCATATCCTAGGTGTTTAAAAAATAATATATTTCTTACACTCACGGTAATGGACAAAGCGGCACTGAATTATTTATGCTTAACTTCTTGATTGTTGTTAGATTAAATTATTAATTCAATTGATATAGAAGAAATTACAGCAAATATTAGTTATAATAAAGTTAAAAACAAATATCCCCTAAACTAGTTTAATTGGAATAATATTACACGAATTATATAAAATTTCAGTTACATTTGAAACATTTTAGAGAATTGTTAGATTTTTTAAATCGTCTCTGTGAAACGGTTTCATCTATAAAAACGTGAATAAATCTTTTCAGATTTAATTATGATAATGGATACTTATCATTATCATATTATTAATATTGTACTGAGTCATAGTGGTTTATTAACATACATAGCATTTAGCAAATTTACATACATGGTGTATATAGTATTTTGACATATAGATCAATTTAACGAGTTTTTTTAGGTATAGGTTTGTTTTCATTTTTATTTACCGATTTCTATGTTGTTTCTGTTTATAGCAATCTAAATAGATTTTTATTCGTTATGGACTTGGTCATGTTCTCCCGTCTTATTATCGAGTCTCATTTTCTTATTTATGATGTAATATTAATACGAGATGTAACTGGTATTTTAAACTTCCTCTTCTGAATAGGAGAAGTTGTGCAACAGAGGCAGTGACAGTTAAGGGAATGTTACTCAAGAATCCGATTACTTTTCCTTTAACATCTTTTTCTCTGGAGATGTTGCTCCTAACTCTTATGTCATAGATTCCCTCCCGCTTTTCTTTTTGATGCGCCGTTCCCTCGATTCGTTCCTTTTCCATTGGAGATGCCTCGCGTCAGAGACTGGGATCCTGAGGCAGTAGAAACCGGGTTTTATGGGGCAAATGAAATTAGGCTCCCTTAAAATATGATGAGCTCTCCGATAATGAAATGGAGGGGTTCCGACTTCTTCCTCATACTCATTCCCCATAGCTTACTCCTCATTCCTTTACTGCTTCCTTCTACAATATGCACCCTATCTCTTACTTCTGCGCTTTCATCCTTCCAATTCTTCATGTTCTCCAGCTAGCAATCCAGCTCATTTCTTCCCCTCAAGTTGCGGTGGCATTCTCATTTTTAACCTACTTTCCGAAATGGGGAAAACAAGATGTGAAAAATTCATTCCATAAGAGTTGGTATTGGCCCTAATTTCCTAGCATCCTTTGAAACAAACGGAACAAGAAATTAAATTCACGTCTCCATCGGCGGAATGCAGATGTGGAAATAATTTCTAAGTCGAAAGAATTTATCTCTCATTTAAAGCCCATCTTCCCATAGGTTTTTGAACATATTTCCCGTATAATCAAATATGTTTAATTATAATAATTAAAATAATATATCACATTATATAAGAGATCATTAAAACCATTTAGATGAAGGAAGAGGAATAGGACCAACTTGTACACGTTACCACAGGGTATATATGTTGTATATATTATTTTTTATCGTGTAGACCTACCATAAAGTTGAGGCAGAAATATTGAATTTATTTTGTTTTGATAAAATTGCTAGCATGCAATAAATCTGGCGTTTATTTGCAACAAGGTTTGGATATGTGAAAAAAACTATTTGCGTTCTATTCCAAATCAATAGTAAGTAAGAATAGCACCTATTGTCAATTTATTTGAATTTAATACAGTTATTATTTTAATTATTACCCAGAACAACATTCAGTCGATTTTCATAATAAAATAATTTTGTTCGATAGGACCCTTTTGAAAAATATATTATATTATCCACTCTCGTTTTAATAAAATTTTACCGCGTAGGTTCATTTACTCTGATACTGTTGCTTACAGTGAGTAGAATAGAAGTCCTACTCCACCTAACCGAATATTACCGAATTTTCAAGAAAATTAATTTTCTGTCGAATTAAATACATGTATGCACTAAAATAATTGATATGGAATTTCATTTGTACTTTAAATTTGATAAGATTAAGTTAAAAACAACATATCTATGTAGAGGTTAGAATAATGATTGTTTGTCGATGTACGGTATACTTATTTAAAATGCGGATTTTCAATTTTTATATGGGAATACATTATCTACAGCCACGATGCTACGATTAATTTATATTTAGATCTTTGTCTTTAGCTCCCTTATCATTTTATTGTTTAAGAGCTCTGATTCTTGTTCCAGTGTAAAAATACCAAATGTAATCCGTGACTGATCCTCGTACTTTGTCAGCTTTATTGCTGAGTTCGCCTCATCGATTACGTTGATTGGACTGGAGATGTGTCATTGAAATAGGAGGATTGTTTTAGTAATTTAAGATTTAACTTACAGCATTTGGAAGATATTGCATTATTTTTATCATTGTTATGCATTACTGCTATTATAAAAGACTACCTCTTGAAATCATCACATCTTTGAAGATTTGTGCATAATAATCCGCAAAATGGAGCTTGACTAGCAATCCTCATTAAATACCTCCGATCGCATTCCATTTAATCTAATTCCGACTTTCCTTATACCCCTACAAATCTCCCTTTCCTTTAAAAGCCATTTCGGTCCCATCCCACACGCACAACTTCCTCCATCGCAACCCACACCTTTTCCATTTCTCCAGCAACCCTCCGGACGACCAGCATATCCTTTTTCGCTTCAAACACCTTTTCATCTGCCACCGGCGAGCACGTTTTTAAACCTCGCATATAATATAGTGGATGAGACCTGGTTTATACCCCATCACGCGTGGAAAAAACCACTAAACTCCCACCACTCCTCTCCCTCCCCCCACACCCTCTTTAACTCCCTCTTAAATTTCACATCAGTGGAAATACCACCGCTACATCATCGCTGGGTCTTTCTCCCCATCCTTCCCGTTCCACCAGCCTCCCTTTTTCTGCGGCACTCCCTCCCCAAGACTCACAAAAACCGTCTTCGCATCCTCCTAAAAAGAAAACGCCTGCCGCCATATCGTATTCTCCCCTTACCAATCTCAAAAACACACGGAACCCACCCCATTTCCCCCCGTGTCTTTCCCACCTATGGAGTGTTTTTCCCACACTTTGGAAATCTATCTCCTTTTCCCCTCCCACACCACTCTCCATATCTCTCCCATGAGTATCTTTCACGCTCGTTCCATCCAGGGGAGGAGGTAGGTGAATAAATAAAAAATGCATATAAAAATGAAACCAAGTCTCTCGGGAGGCATTACCGAGGTCGTGACGCCATCTACAAGGTGGATGGAAGGCTTTTCTCGTGTTTTTTTTTCGCATTTCTTCTTCCCGCGTCTCTGGGAAAAAGGGATCCTTACCTCTTTCTATCCTTCTCAACCCGTATATTTGCTTTTGCTCCGCGTTTTTTTTACGTTCCTATTCCGCGCATATTTGTTCGCATCACCTTGTTTTATGCCCCTTTCATCTTTTCGTCGCTTTTCGACTCGTCGTTTAATGGTCGGCGACGTTTTTATTGTGGCAAAGTCGCAACATTTTACGCTTCGGGAAAAAATATCGCGGGAGATGACGGCGAAAAATTACGAGACGCTTCAACGACCCTCTCTCTTCATCTTCGCGCCGTGCTATTATTTCTACGCCCATACATATTATTTTTAAAAGCTGCCATTTAGGTACTTTTTATTTACTTTTCGCTCCGACTCGTTCGTCCTTTTTCTCTGGCTGCATTATTTACGACGGCATATTCCTTTTTTATGCACATGTCATAAAATGATTCGGTCTTTCAAGCCTTTCTTTGCATAGAATCTTTAAAAATTCATAAAAGGTGTTGGTTGACGCGCAACATCGGTTTTCATTGCTACAAAGCCGTTCAATTAATGTACCTCTATATTTCTGCAAGTTTCTTATCTTAAAAGTCCTTCGCGACTCATCTCTGAAATTATTTCTGATGTACTCTTGCTATTCATTAAGACGAAAACAATCACTGAAACAAAGAACCATGGCTTTTAAAGGTAAGTAAACAGTCGAATTAAAATTTTTGATTCCGGAGAATTTATTCCGTCGAAAAGCGCGATTTACGACTACTTTTCCCCTATTTTTTGTAATATCTTTCCTGGTTTTTTTGATTATACAACTTGCTCCGAAGTCTTCCTTATCCCGGCCGATAGCTCATCAATTTTTAATTTAATTGTTTGGCCATCATTCCCGAGCCATAATTTAAGAGCAGCCTTTTCTATCAACCCTATTAGCCAATCTCCATTTAGACGTGAATCTGCGTATTTTCTTATTGAGATAGAATTACTTCCTTCATAAAATTTTAATCGAGTTACATTGAGTAAGACAAAGTGTACTTTGGTTTAAATTTGATTTATTCCATCCTCGAAGTTATATTTTTCTTTCCTAAAAATCAGATGTTACATTTTTTACTTGAATCAATCTCTGATAATTGTGAACTTTCATATAAGGACGTGGGAAACTTCGGAGAAGAACAATGCAAGCTTTTAAATCTTAGAAATAAATCTAGGACTTCCGGGGCAGTGTTGAAGGAAAGCTCTCATTTTTGAGAAAAAAGTTAGAATATTCATCAAACTCGTTCAAGTACATTTAAAATGTAAGTCTTCTATTTATCTGTTCGATAGGACCCTTTTGAAAAATATATTATATTATCCACTCTCGTTTTAATAAAATTTTACCGCGTAGGTTCATTTACTCTGATACTGTTGCTTACAGTGAGTAGAATAGAAGTCCTACTCCACCTAACCGAATATTACCGAATTTTCAAGAAAATTAATTTTCTGTCGAATTAAATACATGTATGCACTAAAATAATTGATATGGAATTTCATTTGTACTTTAAATTTGATAAGATTAAGTTAAAAACAACATATCTATGTAGNTATAAACATACTATATCATAAACTAAGTCACTGTGGTTTAGCATTATAAGAAAACGAATGTAACTAACTAATGCTTATGTAGTTGAAGGCGTTGCTATTATAGATGTAACTAATTAAATATTATTGAAATTCCTGCCTGCTCCTGTCTCATTTGTATTTCACTATATTTTGTTATCCCTCCATTGATCCCTACATAATTTACTCTCAGCTTTCGTCAAGGTTACGTGAAGTATACAGCATACCATAAAAATTATAATTTCAACAACCAAAGATATTATCCATTCTCTTCTGCCATTATTCCTTCAGTCGTCTCTCTTGACAGCCTAGCCTTTGATTCCTACCGGCCTACCACCCCCATTTTCTCCAAATGTCCCACCTGCAATGTGATCCCGCGGTCCTCTCTTATCTCCCAGTCTCATCTGCCGCCTCGGTCCTCACGTATGGGCGGCCCTTCTTTTTGCCTTATACCCACTCCAATTCCCCAGCCACAACATTGAGCGCCGATGTTACAGGTGAACCACCAAATCGCGCTTTTGCATTCATTTATTTTATTTACAGGCGAGTTGAAAAATCATAACTTCGAAATGTAATTCTGAGGAAGAGCCATAGTGAGGAGAGATTGACGTTCAATGGCATCTTTGGTCAAATACTCGTTTTAAATGGGTCTCCGGTAATGTATTTAGGAAATATTCCTTCAAATTGTACACCTTACTACTGCATACCCTTGCTCATATCTTTTCTGTTCGGAAATATTTTTTCTGTAGGATAACTTTCACGAAATATCATTGGATATATGAATTGATCTCACGATATCTAAAGGAAAAATGCCGCTAACCACGGCCGGTTTAAAGTTATCAATTAATCTTCTTAATATCATCAAAATAAAGTATGAGTTCACGCTCTATTTATCTATCTCAATTTATTAGTTAGTTGAATATATTCATTCCTAATTGCATTCGGAAATATTCATTTCCTCTTAATCTTATATTGCAGAGTTTATAGGATTTTTCATTTTTTTGTATCACGGTGATGGTTAAATTTAAATCTGTTCGAATTAGTATGTATTTTTCAGTGGGAGGAAAGTTGTCCTTAAAGTTGAACGTTTTTTCATTACTCCATTCGTTGCTTGGAAAATATTTCTTAAATTTTCATGATAACGTAACTATTAGTTGGTTTGCGTGTACGGAATTGAGGGAACTTAAACGCAAAAATAGGATAATTTCGCAACTGTTATTCACTCCAGAGGTTAATATATTAGAATGAAGGCCGAATTTGGTCGATTTTTATCTGTTTTAACTGAATCTATTCCATATATAGAATATCCATCCACTACCTAACCCATCCTTCCCCACTTTCTCGAAGAAAAGGAAAGATAGGGCCTTTCCACACCCGCAGATAAACTTCTTTCTCTCGCAACGTACGTCTTCACTCGACCTCTCGTGAGTCTTGACCTCCGTTGGCTTTCTCTGCTCCACCTCATTCAGACGAGCAAATCTCGGTGCTATAGCAGTCCGAAAACTGTCTTGCCCCACACGGCCTCCCCTTTGCCACCGATTCACTGACCCCTGACTCCTCGGGATCTGTAGCAGTCAACGAAGCGTTCCAACATTCGCAACCCCTGAGGTCCGAGGGAAAAAAGTGCTCCTTCTCCTTCAAAACTCCTTAATGGGAAAGTCAATGGAATGGGAGGGGTGTTTAGATGGTGATGCAGTGGGCTGGATGAGGCTGTTACGGCCAAGAGCGCTTAGGAGGTTGTTCCCTGTGAACTCGGGAGAATAAAAAGGTCAATACAGGTACTTAAGTGAAGTGAGGAAATGGGATGGTTTGGTAGATTCGTTAAAGTGATAATCACCCAGGTTAGCTAATGAAGTGATAGTAATCGTCTTCTCCTCATGCAAACTAACTGGCGTGTGTTGGTGTTTCTATGAAACTCGGCAGAAATCTGGCTGCTAATGATTAAAAGCTGTCCGAACGGTTTCATATACTTAAATGATAAGAGATTGCTTAACTTTATTCATAAAAAGAGTCCTCATTATTTGAGAAATAGCTGAGAAAGAAATGGACACACGAATTGAGTGTTTATTGGTTTTCCTTTTGGCCATATTGAGTTTGTGAGTATAACATCACAGAGAGAGATTATAAATATAACAGATCACCATGCATGCTATAGGCAGTACCCCTTATAAACATTGACATATTGTAAAGCCATTATTAACATAAATGTAACTAAAAGTTAATTTCCGCGGAATACTTTCGCTTGCATCATCAGCTTATCCTGTTTTCGGCTAGCGGAGGTAATTATTTTATAACGTGAGAGGGAATTGAAGAAAAATGTATGGTGTTTTTGTGTTGCATCATTCAGTAAAGATAAGAGGACGCTATGTTTGGGAAAGGTTTTAATTTCAAAATGGAGCTCCCCATTAAATCGAAACATTTTAATATAATGTTTGTTTTAATTTGAAATTTTTCTTTTAGGCCTTAGAAAGTGTGCTGAAAAATTACCTGTTTAATAAATGAAGTTGAATTCCGAACCATAATTTTTGTTTGACCTACTTTCGAATAATAGACACTCGTAAATGTTTCATGTATGGCAATATGGCCGAATGTTTGATTAAATGTCTAACGAGTTCGCACATCGTCTAGTTTTCTATTATTAAGCAATGAAAGATTAGAAAGAGATTAGTGTCAGAGAACTCAGATAAATATTCATTCAGTATTTAGTAGCATTTTGCTTATTATATATTTTAAATTTCCTGAAATACTGAATTCTACTAATTTATTTAAGAACTTTGATTCCTTAGATAGGCCAGGATGACAAGTTTAAGCGAAGGCTAAAAATTAAGTCGGACAGGAAAATAAGTTTTATTCTTTACTTCTGAAATTCAAATTCAAATGTATTTCATGTATTCGTTTATTTTTCAGCGATATGAAAGAAGATTATTTGGGTATGAAAAGAGAGAATTTCATCATTATGAAATTACTACAACTACCTAGAGCTTGAAAATAACACACTTTTTCTTTCCTAATATTTGTGATTTTGTACAAGTTTTTAGAAATGTTTATCTCACCCTATCTATCGCTAGCCATCCTTCCTTATTCGGCACGATCCTCACTTAAATGTATGGTATCAGCTTGTATTTTCTAGGTTTGAAGGATAAATTCTGAGACAGATAGTAACAGAATAGTAAGAGATGTAAACGAAAAATAATTTAAAGTTTGGGTTGAATTAATTTGAAAAGTTGTACATACTTGTAATTACAAAAAATGATCTTAGCAAAAGGCAAATTTTTAAGTTAACTTTCGAGTCCTTGTTTAATTTTTCAAAATTCGTTATGTACTAGTATCTGGACGTTACATTTTAGTAGCTTTTCTAGTACAAATACACACTTGTTATTTTAATTATCGTTGCCGTGACAGAAGGTCACTTATTTTATATCGGATTATCTAATCCGGATCATTAAGGTCCATCTCCTAAAGATCTCAATTGAGCTCCAGCTGAGTAATTATTTGTCGAAAATAGAGCACTAAGCCACAATTTATTATCGCTCCAACGTGCCCTTAATAGTGATATATGTATTTTTTCCTACGGTCTCGCCAATAATTAATCCGGCATAATCCATCTTGCTGTTCCGTTTTGACCCGTTTGATTAACTCATTCCGAGCGCAGACTTGGTTCGCTTCGCACAACTTCCTCCCTCTTTCGGTCATTCATCCTTCCTCTGCTACGGCATTGGCCATTCCTCTGTTTTTGGCGGAACATTTTTCAGCGGTCTTCCGAATTAAGTGTGGCGGGGATCGGTGTCAGATATGAGGATAGAGTAAGAGAGGGAGGCGAAGCACTCAATGCACATTTAAGACTGAAGAATAATGGAGAGCTGCTGGAATGAGGATGGCAGGCAGAGGGTGAACGTTGGAACGAGGATATATTCGCATATTGGTTTCAGAGATTAAATAGGTGGGTTGTAATAGACTCTCAAGCTGTATTCTTTTGTAAGTTATGCAGGTAGAATCAACTATTTTTAGTGGTAATCGAAATCGTAAATGCATGAGGCATGAACATGAGCAAGAATAGTATTTCGCTTCATATATCAGTAACGATTTATTTCATTCTGTATGTGTTCGTTTTAGTGTCGCAATTTTATGTTTTTTTCCCTACAGTGAATCAAGAAGAGAAACATTTAGAGGGTAAAATATGTTACAGATTAAAGATACGGGGTTATATATGGATACGGGGTTATATTCGAGTAAATACGGTAATTCAAATGTGGTTGATAAGAATAAGAAGCGTATGGTTGAGCCAAGAACAATTAAATGGATTGCCATATATTTTTAGGCATCTGAAATTGTGGTAAAAAGTCATCCTTAAAATTGAATATACAATTAAAGGATAATATTTTAAAACAGTGAGGTTATCAGAGAAAAACAAATTACGATATTTCGTAGCATATTCAAGAAATAGAATAATATTTAGATTATAAACTATGATTGAAGTATCATAATACCAATCACATTATTATATCTAAAATATCAAAGTGCGAAGTAGAAAATACAGAAAAATATTTTTCTGTCTACTATGACCTATGAAGTTTTCAGCAATTTTTCAGATTTATTCTCCATCTACTATTTTCTTTATTATTGTATAACTGATTATTTCTTCTATATTTTTATATTGAAACAATAAAAAGCTCTATCTGGTCCCTTCGTCGTTCATTCGAGAAAATGATTCCTCTGTTCTCTTTTGTTTCTTCAACGCATCCCCATCCATATTTCTCTAGTCTCGCTCTTTACTTCCTTCAAACATTTTCACTTTATCTATCATCTCCTAAGTCTCACCTTCTTTCCACGCCATATAAACCTCTTCCAGTCTTCTAGTCCTGCATACGTCCTCTCCCCCAAAATCCCTAGCCGCCGCTCGCAGACTTTGATATATTGTCTTCTCACTCACATGACTTCCATCAAAATACGTCGACCCGACCTTCTTCCTCGCCCACCCCTCCGTCTTATGGACCGTCCCGTGGGGTCATCCCACACCACCTCTCCTTTCATAGCTGCCGGAGTCCCTTTCAAACCTCCCCATCCATTCCTCCCCCTTCCAAAAACCTTACCCTGCTCCCACAGGAGCATTTATTCTCGTCACTGTCCGCCGATCCTCTCTCCTCCCTCTCCCTCTCGGCCATAGCCAACCATTAACTGGACGCTAGGTCCACTTTTATTACGCAGGGTATATAGTATGTACCGTATATAAGAAACCTTGGAGACTTGGAGAGTAGGGAGGGTATAAAAGTTGGGGAGCAGTACGATGGTGATATATCGAGTTGCGGCTTACGTTGTTCGGACGCTGTATCGGGGTTTATGGTTTATCGGCAAATTGAAAAATTTATTAGTTTTTCCTGCGAGAGGAGAATATTGGGGAAATAATGATAAAGAAGTCCGGTGGGCTTATGAAAGAGACGGCCATGGCGATTGATCCTAATATTTTGCTTACCTCGTCAAGTTTTTAAAGACTGAAGGATTGAATCAGTGCGAGATTTCGAAAATGAAATTAATTCGGAATTGCAAGATGTTTGATTTATTCTTCATTCAGGACTTAAGGCTTAATTTGACTCAGGTTTATCACCATCTAAGGATCTACCTTTCAAACTCCTTAACTAATTTAGAAATCTCTATTATAAAATACGGCCAATTACATACTTTGAATTTGAGTATGATTATGATAAAAGAAGAATTATAAGTATACAGAAATTCTAGTCCTTGAATTTTTAGCGGGATTTAAAATCATAATGAAAGAATGGATGAGAATATAACCGCGATAGTCACGACTTTTTAGAAAGCTATAACGTCTTGGGTGGCAATCATTTCCGTTTTATCTGAGATGAGTCGTAAAAATTAAAATATTATAATTATACAGCAAAACTTGTTTATAGCGGAATTGCATGGTGCCAGGAAAAATTCCCGTTATGGTCAGGTTTCCGTAATATACAGGTTCGAAGTACTGAATAGGATTCCTGTAGGCTCCCGGATAGCCTAGTAGGTAGCACGTTCGATTTCTGTGAAAGTGGTTCAGGGTTCGACTCCCTTTGAGGGGCCTACATTTATTGTATTACATAGTGATTATGAGCTACAAGCTATAGTTATAATATGATAACAGCATTGTCTATAACTCAGCGGTAGTTTATGTGTTCGCATAAGTGTGTATATTTATGTAAATGAGAATTAAATTTATTTCTAAGGTTTTTGGCTTCAATACGCATCTTTCAACCATGCAATGTATGGGTTTTGGTTGATGCGCCATAGATTGGCTATCCCTGGGGAAGATGTCAGAGGAGACTTCATTGTCTCGTTCGTGCTCAGGTGAAGACTTCATTTTTTTTATTCCCATGTAAAATGTATTACATTTAAATGAATTATTTTTCATTCATGGTGTGTAAAATATTCTTATGTACGAATTCAAATGGTATTCAGTAGAATGCTGAAGGGGCTCTGATTTTCGGAAGAACGTCAAGTATGCGAGGGCATGGGGACGGTGTCGCGGGATTTCATCAAGCGAGGAAATCTCGATCTTGTTCTCTTTCCTACATCACTTTCTTCCTCCTTCACACCTTTTCTTCCCCTATTCCCATCTCCTCTCCCTGTATACCTTATTGTCCTCACTTAAGCATCCCCAAAACCATCCCGAAAAATTTGGGCTCATTTAGCCAACAATCTTATTCGGAAAGGTCCCGAAAATTCCAGTCGTTCTTCGTCCCAACTATAATGGGAAAGGAACAACATTTTGGTGAAAAATCGATATCATCTCCCTCGCACCCTTTTCACCCTTTTTTGCGTGTTTCGTACAAGAATTAAATATTATTCTCGGAATATCGGGATCGTTCGAGGTAAAGTGATAAAGGCTAGAGGAACTAAAGTCGGTCTTAGCCTGGTTTTATTTTGAGAGGAATGATGTTGCGGGGAGGGAACTATAAGGTGGGCTAGAAGGAATCCTGGGATTTCTCTCATCATCCTTGATGAAAAGGTAGAAGGGGAATAGGGTTTGACTAGGGTTTGATTAGAGCGAAGAGAATTTTGAGAATATTCGGCCGAATGCCTATCTTGGAAATGAGCTTTGAACACAATAGAGGGGTTGGATATTGGGTTAGATAAGTGCTCGATATGGAAATCATTAGAACGTTGAGAGAATCACCGAAAAACAATGGTATGATTTGTAAATTTGGAATTAATCGGCGATTTCCGAGAATAATTTTTTCTTCGATTTTTTACTGCATTTTCGCGATAACGTCGTTTTATGGCGTGAAAACGAAGAAAAAGCAATAAATTATATATATATAAAGCAAATGTCTGTCCGTCCGTCCATCCCCTATTTATCTCAGAAACGGCTTGACTTAGAGATCTGAAACAAACTGAAATGTGTTTCTTCGATGCTGAAACCCCGAGGAAAACTATTTTCATCTCTGTAAAGGCCCGAATTCGAAATCAGGAGCAGAAAATACGTTTCCATAAGAAATTACGTAAATTATATTTTCGTTACTTACAAAGGTTTTTTTCTTTTACAAAATTAAATTAGAAACAATAGTCCTACGAAATCGAGACATGTGTCAAAAGAAAGGAAAATGATCATAAAATCTTACTATAGTCATGAATCATTCATATAATTTCGAAATTGCGAGAATTTTGATAAAATAAACTGAAAATTCGTAAATTTTTTTGGGAAATAAACAACCCATCTCTTTGACAACCAAACCAATTGTTGAACATTGATTTCATGAGTTTTCCCATATAAATACTCGGGGATAATTAGTATACTTTTCCTTGAGAAATGTACGTAAAATATGTATCCGTTACCTGCAGAGGTTGTTTCTGTTACAAACTTAAATTGGAAACAATGGTCCTACGAAATCAAGAGAAGTGTCAAAAGAGAGGAAAATGATCATCGATTCTTATTTTAGTCGTGAAATATTGATATAGATCCGAACTTTGGAAGATTTTGATAAAACACACGGAAATTTCGTAAAATATTTGGGAAATAAACAATCCATCCCTTTGACGTCTAAGGCCGTTGTTGAATGTTGATTTCATGAATTATTATCCCATATAAGTGCACGGAGATAATCAGTTCTTATAATTTTTATAAGAAATTTACGTAAAGTAGGCTATTTTATCATAAATAGAGATATTGAGATTAGAATATGATGAAATAACAAGTTTCTAGTCTGGAACTTCGAAATTTTCTGGAAAGAGTGGTGATTTCATCTTAAATAATGCGTTCTTAGGTTAATCATTATAAAGAGAGAAAAGTTCTCATTTTTTAGCAGTAACAGGTAATTAGGCTTTCTGACGACAACTCCCGTATGAACCATTCCGTCGACCATTTAAATAAAAAAAATTAATTATTGAAGCAAGAAATAATATTATTATTAACCTCTTAATTCGGCGTGTTGTGGCCCATATTGGGCCTCTTTTACATTTATCCTCTGTAGTAAAATATGGTACTGCACTTAGAATTACAAAGTTTACAAAATTAAGCACAGAAAGGCAAATAAAGTAAAAAGAAAGAAGGAAGAAAGATTGGGGTAATGAAAAAACTCCTTCGCCCAAGGACAAGAGAAATACCCAAAGCGAGAAAACTCTCGGACAAAGAAGTGGAGCGAAAAAAATAAGCGAAAACCCAGATTAAAATGAATTAAATCGAATTTAACAAAAATTATAATTAGTCGACGATTCGGTCCTGTCCTGTCGAGGGTGTGGCATAGAGTCTGCAATTCTGCACAACGTCTTAAACATGAAAGCGTCCGAGAGAGAAGAATAAGAAGAAAAATATATTGAAAGTTGGTGAAATATTTTAAGGATACTACTTGAAACTGTTGGCCTTCTAGATCCAACCATGACTACTATCCTTATCCGGGGAATTATCTAAAATATAGCCGGTTCTTTTATCCGATGATGACCATTCTATATAAGGACCCAACTATTAGACTACTGCGGGTGGTAATTTCGACGACCACGAGTGCGTTCAATTATTCCAAAGATCCGCCCTTGATTGTAATGCAAATATCCTTTTTCACGCGGTGGAGATGTGCGATTCAGTCCACATACGAACGGAATGAGTGTGGTGGGGGCGGGCGGTCGGGTGGTGACCCCGATTCTCCAGTCCTTAACCACCTGTTAGGAAAAAAGTCGTAAATGTCAACTCGGTGTCACCCCGCAGGCTTTGTGCCCTCGACCGCAACATTAAATAACGAATTTTTCGCCGCCGCGGGAACTACTGTATGCCTTCGAATTAGGAGGCATGCCGAGAAGAATTGCTCCCGTCTGACTTTTAACTATCGAGTGGCATTTTATTAATCGAGAGAGAATGACGGTAAAAAATCCGGATCCCTGTTACATTCTTTCCTTTGACGTCGTGCCGTGGAAAGAAAAATATTGATCGGCTGATAAGTAGGAATATCAACGAGTTACGTAAGTCCAAAGCATTTTTAAGCATTCGGATACGTCATGTCAAGGTTCCTAATTATGTTAAATTATCGTTCAATGGAGACAGGTAAAATCTTAGATATAGTTTTTGAACTATATTTTTTCCTTCATCATAGGAAAACAAATGTTGGGTAAAATATTTGATACATCAATAAATTTTTGAGGAGACATAAAATACACGTGGACGAAGGGAAGCTCGTTTATTGGATTTTGCAGTTTTAGAATATGTCGATGATTCGGTCAAAAACTATTAGTGTGGCCTTTTTCCGTGAAATACTTATTGAATTTTCCTTTTTTATAATTTGTTGCCTAAGATATAAGAACCAAAGTATTTATACCATCTCAGACTTGAAATTCTGCGAGTAGTACTCAAATGTAGTACTTCTGTATGTTGGATACGTATTTTTGAATGCCATTTAATTTCATTCTTACATATCTCTGAGATCAATAACTTCCTTGTAAATATGTTTTCAATCACTCATGTACCGGAGTAGGCATAAGAAGTGCCGAGGGACCTCAGCACCGGGTCCAAGATTTCACAAGTACTTCTGATTTTCGAGGGATATGCCTGTGTAAAATGAAGAAAATACACATTTTCTTATTAGTAACGTGAGATTCCCCAAGATCATATCACAAGATAAGCTACAATATGTTCAATGTAGTTGCGATTCTTGTCTTTCGTCCCTGAGTGTGCGTTTGCTTTCAATGTACGTTAATCAACTTTAATCATCAACCTTAACACCAACGTTAACAACGCGATAGGAAATTTTATGATTAAACAGTGACTTATGTTTTAAAGCGCGAAAAAATGTTTAATTTCAAAGTAATTAGTCATGATTACGTGGAATATTATTTATAAAGATGTTATACTTTTTATTTTAGACTGAGTTTATAAAATATATAATATAATTATATGAAAGAAATTTAAAATGTGTACCTGCTTAGATAAGTCATGCGACCAATGTGAGGAGGATAAAGTACGACATGGGTTTTGATAGTGTAAGGGTAATACTAAAAATGTGAATAATTTAGGTGTCTCCATATGATCTTTCTTCGTAATTCAGGCACTTCAGCTTCAACACACACCAATCATCGCACTCCCTCCTACGCACTAAGAAACGCGACATCCTTTTCCACCCAGCAACACACCCTCCATCTACACCTGCTCTCCAACGCATCCCTCAGACATACGTACTCTCCCTTTATCTCCAGGCGTATGGCTTCATTCGAGCAACTGTTCTCTCTCTCCCCCTTTGCACAGTCTTCCTAATCGACCAGTACAACTGTTCGTTTCCATGTGGAGATTGCAAATACATTGATTCTTAGTTGGCTTTATCCCGTCATTGATATGTTGTTCGATGTTTTTAGGGATTATCTTCCCTTCGATGTTTCATGATGGGCGATGCATTGAAGGTAGACAAGGTATCGGTCATTGGGACACTATGTACAATGCTTTTCTAGTTGGAGTCCAATATTATGTGGCGTAGTTTTGCCTTCTCCATATGTCCTATAAGGTTTGATTTTCTTTATTTCTAATAAATCATCTTAAATTAAATTAACTTCCACTTAAATCACGTCTCTGGTCGCGCCATCTAACATCAAATTGAATCTTGCCTTATGATCTACTCTTTAACGTTCAATATCTTCACATATATGTACTACAGCGTAGAAACTACAAAGACATGCCTTTAATCTTTTCTAATGCATGGTTATGATAGAGGAATTTGATTAACTCTTCGTTAATCTAAGTCTAAATTTCCTGTTCTTCAAAGTTCTTAAATCACGCGCAGCAGTCTGTGGTCTTATGCCGTCGAGTCCACCTTGCTCTCTCTGCATTTGGAAGTGTTGAAGAGGGTCAGCCGGATAATTACATTGGAAGAATGAGAAAGGGCTGAGAAGAAGTGAGTGCTATTGTAAGTGCAGAGCAGGGTAAGGAGGAACAAAGGAAGACGAGATAAAGAGAGGTCCAGAAGTGCCCATTCATTAGGTTAGTGGATTAGAATCCCTCCATTTGAGTGCTCATTCAACACATTCCAATTTGAAAATCCCATCGTTCCTGCTTTTAAGTCGTTCTCAGAATCGAGAAAATTCCATTTAATTTTACTTGGAAATTTCCTCAGGGGAATATTATAGCTGAAGATATAACCATTCTTTAATTCTCGCTTTTAAGGGATTTTCTTAGCGTTAAATTAAGTCAGAAATTCGTGGTAATTGATATTTAACTTTGGAATGATATAGGGGAAAATATCTGAAAAGCAATTTACCTTCTTATTAATTTCTTGCTGGGTAAATGATTGAAATATTTGATTACATTACCCTTGTCATTTCCTTTACGGAAAATCCCATAAATTACATTGTTAACGATATAAACAGCCCTATAATTTGATTAGCTCAAATTTAGGAAGTTTTTTTTAAATTCGTACCATTTTAAAAATTTCACTCATTTCAGAGAAATTAGTATGAGGATTGTTATTATTTAAACCTTGTTTCTTAAGTATTTAAGCCGTATTCTTCTATATATTAGTGAATTCATGAGATAATTATTAAAAATCAAAAGTTAATAATTAATATAAAGTAAACGCATAATACATAAATCACAACCAGGGTTTACTCAACAGGCTCCTGCGCGGCCTACCCAATATTTTTTAAATATTGCCCAGCTAAATATACGAGTGCGAAATGTTTTACGATAAGTCTGAAAGACACCTCTTTAGTACTAAAAATTCTTTTTTGTGACGGTTCATTGCCAGTTCTATCGTAGAAGTGCATTTTTAATTTAAAAACTAAACGGATGAAAGAGAAAAGTTTGTTGTTTATATTCTTCCACAGCAATCATGAACAGTTCTGGTGACCAAGAACTCATAGCAATTTTCTTACACCCAAATATGAGGAAAATTAGATGATACTAATATTACAGCACTTATCATCTGCAATGTTTTTGTAGCTATCTTAGTATCGTATCTATAACATCTCAATCTTATGTTACTGTTGCGACCTGAAAATATACTATGTATAATATGAGTAATTTACTGAGGGATTCAACCATCGGAATTTTAGAGAAGGAATTCTGGAACCACATCAAGCATTGCTACAACGAAATTACGTATCTAATAGAGATTAAAATAGTTTCAGGCCCAATGAAAAAACGTATCCGGAGCAATTTAATCCCATATATTATATTAAAATCGTCCTTTCGCCAAATTACCGTGTGTATCAGATTGAAAGATTCCCTCCCTGATGCCATTTAGCCATTTCCAGCCCTCTTTTATTTTTCTCGTTGACCCCTTTTCCCTCTTATAACGCCTCGTCAAATGCAACCTTCCCAATGGAATAACGCGACAATATCCTCCAGTGGGAGAAGACGGATCTTCTCTTATTAATCAATCATTTCCACCCCCCATCCCTTAACTCCATTCGTTAAGGCCACTCGCCCATCCTCAAAATTCAAAATCCCTTCACGCCGTCATCACCCTTTTCCGAAAACCCCTCTCAAAGTCCTCTTAGCCCCCATCTCGTTCCCCCATTGCCGTCAGTCTCTCGGGTGAGGTATTTGCATTATAAGGTAGCAATTAAGCCGATTAAAATTTATTAAACCCGAGTTACCGATTTAGAGGAGGGAACGGTATAGGATGAGGAGATATGGAGTATGAAGCGGTGACAGAATGGAAATGTTTTTCGCTCCGGGGAAAAAGGGGATGGAGTGGGGGTTAAAACCTCACGTAAGGCTGGGTTAGATGCCGAGGAGTGGAAAATTATAAGGTAGGGGAGATGTTGCATAATTATGCAATCATCGCCTGTGACAAGAGCAAACGAAGGTTGCTAAGGGGATGCATTTAAATTTATTTAAAATGGAGCCATTAGGAGAGCATTGAAGCATCCGGTTCGGAAATGTCAATATCACTCTAAAGTTTACTGACTAACGTAATTTCCTCTCATGAGAATTTCTTTTGGAGCGAGATTTAGACAGAGGGTTGACTTTATTCCGTATTTCCATTGACTTATATAATAATTATAAATATAGAAAGTGGCTTATTATAATTAATCTCTTAATACCTTGAAGTGTTGCTTTAAAATCAAAGGGTCACCAAAAATCCTTTATGTCCATCAAACGTCCCTTGAAGTGACGTCAATTATATTGTACTTATCATAAAATATTCACCTAATGCTATTATCTACTACACACAATCGAATATGCTATTATTAACATTTATTTAACTTATGAGTAAATATTAAATAGAAAGAACTCAAAAGCCGTAAACTTTTTTACGTTTTAGTTTTTTCTATTTTCTCTATTTGATATTATTCTAACAGCCGTATCACCTTTTTTTTCTTTCTAATATTTAAATATTATTGTTGAATGTTGGTTAACGACACCAATTAAAACACCTACTTTTGGTATACAAAGCACATTAAATATGGCGGTTCATCACAAATTTTTAATAGTAGCATTTAATTTAATAATTCAAATCCGATGGTTTGAAATTAAATTCCTTTCCCTACGCCTGTCCAAATAGACTTTCAATAAAGTTATCTATCAATGAAATAAGTGTCTAGGGGTTTCCTCCTTTGGTAGTCGGGCGATTAATTTTACTAAAATTCTTTGCAGCCTCATACCATTTTTGTATTAATATTAGTAGGTAAGAACAATTGATTGGATCCTCTAGCTTCAACCTGAAAAGTATATGTACATATATATCCTTAGCAAGGTAAAGAGTAATCAGGTTTAAAAATAAACATTATTCGGTTTTAAAATATCCACGTTTTTAACCCTCGAATGACGTTTTACAAGATACTACGCCATTCTTTCAAATTATGAATGATTACAGCATGGTGGAAGGAAAATGAAAGAGGCAACACATTATCTACTAGATCTATTATCTAACATAGCCGGAGTTAAATTAGAAAACTCGAGAAGGATAGGTTTTCTTTCCTATGTCTCTTAAAATGATTCAGGAATAGCTTGGTGTAGGAGTTGGACAAAACGAGTAGATGCGCAGCTGTGTACAGCGCTGGCAGGTTTGGTTGAGAAAATATAATAGCAGATGGGGCCCGGCTTGAAAGAGGGCTTTCCAGACAGGGGTTAGTATATAAAAGGATTATCTTTGGAAAGACATATGAAAGTGGTGTCTCTGCAAAATTTATAGCGACGAGATGTGCTTATACCACCGGTAAATAAATGACGAAAGCATTATTTTGGATGTACGACAACGATCTCAAAGTTATGGATCTGCAACCAAATGTTTTTAACTACTGCCTATGTTGTGAACATATGTAGAAGATGAAGCGATTTATATATCCTTCATTTACCCTTTATGTGGGTCAGGGTATAATACGGGTATCGATAGACCTTTCCATGTACAGTAGAAGTTGAGGTTAAAGATATTTGAGGAGGATTTTACAATTTTCTTTGAGGAAAAAATACTATTCTAGTAACCATAAATCTCATTACCTTTATCGAAACTTTCATTTCAGTTAACATAAAGCGAGGTATGTGGCAGTATTTTATTTCTTTAATTCTAATTAAACCATTAGTCTCACAATTAAAACAGTTGAAATCTGCGGTTTTGTCGTATTTTCCGAATTTTATCTTCTTTTATTGTTAATACGAAATTGTACTCATATTAATATTCAAATAATGTTACCACTCTGGAATAACTTTCTTAAAATTTGGTGTATTAATAACAATGTGCATTTTTTAGAATTTTCATTAAATTACTTCTTTTAATTAGCTACGAAAAGGACTATTAGAATTAACTGGAACAACAGAAAACCTGCTGAAATTTTACAGAGGCAGTTGCCAGTTTTACCTGTTTTTTTCTTAGTTAGAATACTTCATTTTACATGATTATCTTGTAATTTTGTGGAAATATTAACACACAAAGCTAAAAAGCGCTGTCCAATCAGTTGTTAGAATGAAAAAATTATAATGTGATTATCTCCGACTCCCTCTTAAGCGCTATGGACCCATAACTTGTATTCTCATGGAAAATCAAGCACGTTACAAAGGGCTACTCCTTCCTTCTCTTCCTACAATAAAATGCAATCCAATTAAACTAAATTACGACCGATTTGTAAAGCGTAAGTCAACTGTTTTACGCTCTACATCGCGTTACGAGGAAATCATGAGCGTTAACGACGAGTGTTATTTAATGCAGGACGTGAAACACGACGAGTGTTCACGAAGCAGTTCCATACAGTAAAACTTCTCGCGCTGTAAACCTTAGACCGAGGAGTCTCTCGTAGTAGGACTGCATTTAATTAAATCAGACTAGAGAATAGCGCGGAACTCGTAACTAGAAAAAATTCCTGCAAAATCCTCTTGTAAACAATTTTACGCTGACCGTAGCGGCGGTTTGCAACCTGCTAGTCCTTTCCTCTCCTTATGTATGAAAGGCCTGAAAAGGCCCGTTGCTTCGGTTACTGCGCTTCCAGCTCCCTTTTTTACACACGTATACACACGTTTTCCGTCTATTTCCCGGATTGTCCAAAACTCAGACTACGGCTCTAATAGCCTACCGCGTCTCTTCGAATCTGCACGCCCCTGTTCCAGCAGCCACTTTCAGTCACCGCGTGCAAGAAGGCGGAGGATTCGCCCTCATCGCCTAACCGGCAACTCCTCCACCTCCGACTCATAGTTTTGTGCGTGCAAATGGGAAGACAATACAGCACGAAATTCTGCGCTTCCACACTCCCGGAAGACAATTAATGCGAGGAGTGGGTGTTGATTGAAATGCTCATTCATGCAGTTCGGGAGGACCTCCTTCGCCCCTTTCCGTTTCACGCCCCCTTGTCAACGCTTCCTCTCTCCGCACCCTTTCCTTCCATTTGCTGGAGTTGCATATTTTCCGCTCCTCTACATCCTTTAGCTAAATGAGGTTAGGATTCCATGGGCATTGCGTGTGTGGTGCTCTCCCAGGCAACCTACTGTAGATATCCCCATATAAATGCATGCAATCATTGTAAATAATCCAGCACAGCTGTGAAGATGCAAATTGGCTGTAGTTTGACGTAGAACTGTTTAAAAACACCCTTTCCGTTTATTCTCTCCTCTTCTTTTACTTTTTTAGGCTTCCGTTAGTTTTATTAGATAGTTTTAATTAGTTAGTTTTTAATTAGATTTAGACAACTCTTTTCGGTAAATGAATTAACTCTGGAATTCTCAGAAGCAATTGTAATTAATCATTGTTTTCTACTGAAATAGATGTTTATGTTACCCGCATTAAATTTTGTAACGTGTTTTTTAGATTTAATTCAACTACTTTTATTTTGAAGAATAGAAGGTAAGTCGGTACCTTGCGAAACAAATTTAGATTTTTTCGTTAAAGCATTCGCTCAACTCCTTTTAAAAAGAACAGGTATTATAAAAAGGATTTTAGGGTAATGGAACTGAGAAAATGTGAAAACTATTATTGAAGGAAATTAAGGATTGGGAGCAGAGTTTGAAAAATTACGGACGGAGCTGATTGCTAAAGTTGACTAATTATTATGATAATAATCAAAATATTAAATAATTACTTACGATATTGGTGCTCACCAATGAGTTAAAGGACCTTCTCGTAGGATGAACACGATTGCTGATGGAAGTCATGCAACGGAATATGACCACTTGTAGCAATAGTATACGGATGAAGCGAACAATTCTTTGCAGAAATGTAGCATATTTTTAACCCACTTAGAGTATTGTCTCAAAAAGTTTGCTGAGTTCTTCGAGAAACCTTTTCTTCGTCCCACAGATTAATATTAAAAGTCGGAATCTAACGTCGACGTTAAACTTTAAGTTAATGTTAATTCCTGTAATTCAATATTTTCTTCCTTAATATCTCGCAACTTTTCAATCTTTTTCTTTCTGTTCTATTTCACCTTATTTTCAATCTCCTAATACTATGTTAACATGATCAGCATGAATTCGATTCAATATTCTTCCTACTTAATTGCGAAGTAACTCTAAGTAAACATGGCTAGGGCCTCATCTGGAATAAATTGCAAGTATATGGGATCCGACTGATGAAACATGAACCAGTGAACTTAAGAAAGTGTAGCGCCAAGCGATACATTCAGTAAAGAAAACCTACTATAAAAAAGCAAACGTTACAAAAATGCTCTCCGACGCAGGGTGGGAATCCATGAAAGATAAAAAATTAGAAGTTAGGCTCCGATTGCTCGATAAAGCCAGAGAAAGTACATTGGTGGATGACGTAATCGGTAACATGCGACACCTCTACTACTTACGTACGGCCGATCCGACTATGAGCGGAAAATAAGAGAAATAGACGAGAGGACAAGTAGTTTTAGGGACTAATCCTTTCCACGAACAATATGTGATAACAACGTCCTGAAGAATATCTCGAACGCTCGGTTTTTACATCACCTGTTACACTCTGGAAGGCGACTTGCAGGGTAATAATGTAGATGTAGGTATATTGAAGTAGTGTGCTTTTCATAACCAATTAAATAACGTGATTTTTTGTCATTGATGTTGTTAAAAGTTGAAAGCTTGAATTTGTTTTAATTTCCTTCATTTCCAAATATGGATTTGTTCATCGAGATTTTTACCAGAGGAACTTACAAGATGCTTGCTGTGAAACTATCTCTCTATCATAGCTTGACTGACAGAATCTTTCGCTGCTTTCTCACGTCCCTTTTTTGTGAGTGTTTTCAACGCTTACTTTCTGTACTTAGATGTTTTTTCTTAAAATCAAATTCATGTTTTTAAACCCGCAAAGTAGTTTTCTTCTGTGCACTTTTTCAACAGCAATCTCTTATTTTAATTGATTAGACGAAAATATAGTAAGAGTAGAGACTCGTCAGTCTTAATCTCGGCCTAACAGAGAAATTGATGATTATTACCTCCTTTCACGTCAGCGAAGGTTTTCCAAAACCCAAGAATATTTGATACGAATGTACGATTCCCAAGTATTCCCTATTAGACCTCAATATTTTTCCGGCTCAGTGCTGGAAAAAGGAATCCTTCCAAATCTGTTGCTGATTATTCGTAGACAGGTGCATGGATTATCCATCAATTCCCGCAAAGTCATAGCTGCCAGATTGGCCTTTTACCCGAGGGCTTTCCGCAACTCGCTTTTTTATCACCTTCGCGTTCGATATTCATCAGCTCTCAGTTTACGCCTGCAACTTCAGGTCGCCGCCCTTATTCAGCTTTTAATCCTCTTTCTCTCTTCCCATCCTGTCATATCTTTGCCTTTATATTCTCCCCCTCCTTTTATATAGTAAACCCCTTTCCCAACGGCTTCCAGGCTCTTGAGTGGATTAATACGAGGACTCAAACGAGCTCATCCCGCCACCCCTCCACAATTTTCCACCCCTTCCGCCCCCACACCTCAGTGCTAACTACAGCCCTCATTTATTCGGCGTCCAATCCAGTCTCAGCCCTCTATCATCATCGCTTCTTCCAAAATCTCTGCCTTAAACTCTCTTCTTCAAAGCCTCTATTAATCTATTCTGAAGAATAAAATATCTCGGCATAAAAAGGAGAGGTGCTGGAAGAGAGATTTTTACTGTGCTCGACAAAAATAAAGCCTTCAATAGGCGACTGGAGAAATGAGCTGTCGGTGCTTCATTTCATATTCTATTCTCTCTAGGCTGCGTTTTTTTATAGACCTATGCAATATAAAATAGAATAATACAACTCGAGAAAAATTAAATTTACACGAGAGGCTATAGCTGCATTATTCTAAAAATATAATAATAATGACATACGAGTATTTCCTCCCATATAAGTTGATGGCGTCAAAAGGTGCTCCATGCAAATCCTTTTTATTGTTAGATTATGTTTTATTATTTTGAGCTTCTGGCATCAACTTACGTGCGGACATCTTGATATACCCTCTCATACGGTTCACCTAAATGTATAACCGGAGATTATGGATTGGAATGAAAGAATCTAATAAGAGTCCGTGTACTTGTCCGCGATCCTAATTTTGCTTTTGATAGATATAAATGAAAGATTTTACGTATCTTTTTATTTATGAAATTGTAGGAAGTTAAGAAAAACTTTTTCATTTCATCTTAGGCTCTTTTAGTTTTCTTATTTTTCGCCGTGTGATGACCTATTCTTAGTATTTTTATTAATCGCAATTCTTTGATTGAAATAGAAAAATAACTTCATGATTAGATTTTTATTTACATAAGACATTAATCAAGTCAATTTATTATTTAACTAGTTTTAGCTGTAACGTTATATAATGAGCACTATACGAAGTATGATTACAATAGTATTATATCAAGGAGCTCGTTGAGATTTCCTCTGCCACTGACTGCCGAGGATTTAATAACTCATTATATATAAACTTTATTTAAATATCTAACAATTAAATCAATAAATTATTAACAATTAATCCAATTTCCTAAAATTATACAGAATCTGGTAATTTTTGTCCGTTTATTGGTTCAAATGTAAACCTTGGAGTTTTTCTTAAATAATGTGCCCACAAATCTCTTCACATATTATTTTCTCTTTTGGCCTGCGCTCCATTCCATATCCTTGCGAGTGTTTCCCTTCCCCACGTAATCATCCCTCCTACTCTTTTTCTGTTCAATTTTACGATTTCCCCATTGACTCTTGTTAACACTCCTCATTTTCTATTTAACCTTTACCTCACCAAGATGATAGGACCAACCGTCCCGTTCACGATTCCTCGATTTGAGCAGTCGAGTAAAAATTTCGTGAAACAGTCTCTTACCAACTTCCTTGATTCTATGAAAAGATTTCCTGAGATATTTTCTTTACTTTCCATTGCTTTTTAAAGCATACTTTTTCCCGAGATTTTCGCCTTTTGCAACCTCAGGTCTTGTTTCTCGGTTAATTTTATGCGACATTTTATGTGTTTCAAGATATTATAAGTTATCTTATATATCATATATCTTATATGTTTCAAGATATTATGAGCACAAAAATCAAAATAGAGAATTCTTTTAACGCTATTGGAGCAATATTATCTGTCCTTTTTCTCTCAGAACGAAAAAAAACTTTATGACAAGATTCCCGTAATGAGTGTGATTCGACGTGAGAGTAATTTACGTGAAAATAGAACTCTGTTAGCCTAGATATAAGACTCCATATACCGGTGGCGGAGTGGTTAGCGACCTATGGACCCAGCACCAAGGCCCTTGGTTTGAGTCTTTGCTCATCGCATTTTTCTTCCTAGAGTATGGATGTATGTGCTCATCTGCAATAATAATTATTAAAATGGATGTAATTGCGATCTTTCCGAAAGAAACTATTGCTATAAGAATATCTTAATATCGTTAGAAGAATAAGTTAGTGCACAATGATTAACGATTTATTTTAAGAATAAGTTATTCTCTGGTTAAAAGGTATTTTATTCCTTGAATTTCGTGAATAATTCATGTATGAATAATTAGTGCGCCATGCATTAATTTCAGGGGAAAATAATACTGAAACAAAATATCTTGGTTCTGGATACTGCAGCATTATGACAAATGGTCACCGTCCTATTATCAAAGTAGCGTACATTTTCTGTACTGTTCGCAAATAATGTCAATTAATAACTTCAGTAAAATGAATTCAATTGACGAAGCCTTTTAAGAAATATATGCTAGAGAGCATGATTAAATAAGTAGGCGATAGTTCCTATTGAAGAAATACTTTAACATAGTGACCGCTTTAAAACTATAAAAAAATATTAAAGACTATTACCTTCAGGCCTAATGATACCTGTAAAATAGTTAAGTAAAACAAAAATAATTGAGAACTGAATATGATACGTTATTAAGATTTGTATTACTAGGGATAGTTACTTAATTTTTCAAGTCTTATTCTAATTATAATATCGCCTTCGAGTATGTTCAAATTGAAGTTAAATTAATGACGTCTACAGATGCTGCTCTTAATCACATTAGGGATTAACTCGATTTCCTCCTTCGAGGAAGTGAGGTGTTGTGGGAAATCACGCACGCATATTCATACATTAATCTTCTACCTTTCGGTAGGTTCATATGACCTAACATTCTTTATTCTCCCTTTTCCTTAACTTAAACTTAGCTTATAACCTTTCATCATCCATTAACTTTTGTCTCCGCCTTCCCCACTATCTTTTTTCTTGTATCTAAACTTAGTTAGGTTAGCCAAGTGGGCAACGAGTTCGACTTCGGTGAAAGCGGTATCAGGTTCGATTCCCGGTGGGGACCCACGTGCGAAATGACCTAAGCAGTCTAAGCACTTTTAACAATACCACTATTACTTTAATATTTCTGTTCAACACAACTTCCCCCTTCAGTATTTGGCCACGCTATTTCTTCTCATCTCTTTTTTGTTTTATTTCTACGATCATATTGATCAAATAGCTCTTTCATGTCACCTATTCCTTACTTCATGAATGTAACCGATGAAGATTTTAAACAAATAGTCAAAATTATGGTGGATGCAATTAATGAGATTAAATGTTCTTTAAAAATGCCAAAACTTTTTATACTCAACTTCACTGAAAAGAATGGCACCAGTCTGAATCAAAATCTCAATCTCGAGAAATGGGAAACTGATAATTCTTGATAAAAACTTCTCCTCCCGTTGTACAATTTTGCCCCCAACATCCAGACATTCCATCCTCTAACTCTCCTCCAAAATTCTCAATCTATTCGATCCCTTTATCAATCTGAAATTCGCCAATTTCTCCAACTTCCTCCCTATCTCTGCCTTTGGTTCCTCAGCCGCCCTTCTTCCACCGCAAGGCCTCTCATTTCGTAAAATCCGTCGCTCTGAAGCCATCCCTTCCCTCAGAATTTTCTCCGCACACACTCCTCTTCCTCTCATTTCATCCTCGCGGCCCCGATAATCATCCAAGTCTCTTCCCTCCCCTTCACTTGGCTCTCGACAGAAACCTCCATCCTTCCCCATTAATGAAAATCGACCGGCCTAGGCATTGAAATCCCCAGTGAATAAATATAAATGTTATGGAGGGAGAGTAGATTGAAGGGAGGGTAGGGTTTTGGCGGAAGAGGGGCACCCGAAGGAGGGCTTTGCAATGGTAAGATTGCCTCTCTCTCTCTCCACCGGATTGAAATGGTCCATTTGCACTTGCCGTTTCATCATTTCCTTCCCGTTTGGCCCTTCCACAGCGCGTGCCGACTCTCTCTTTCTACACCCTTGCTTCATAAAAGCCTTTCAAAATGAGTTCGGCGTATGTATCCACATATGTTTGAGGAAGCTGCGGCAAGGGGGCATTTATACCATCTTTCGGAGGCCCATCACTTTACCGTTTCGCGAGATTCCAAGCTCGCATCTTGAGGGGATGAGGGAGAAATGTACGCGGCATATATTTCATCTCGGTATCATCACGTTACGCTGCCAATCAGCTAGTTCACTATTCCGTCCACTTTGGTCATCCGTAGAAAAGACAAGAAATTTTTATTTGGTAGTACTTGTGTTATATCTGACACGTTTGCAGAAAATGCCATTGTCAGAAAAATGTTCCCGAAGAAATATTCGTACTATTATTATTACTGCAACTGCGCAACAATATATTCGAGGGGAATAAATCAAAAAATTGTCTTACGAGTATACATTTTCTATGTTCATTACCATTGCGGAATTTCTGAAGTTCAATCATTTTTTCGATTTTTGTTATCTCAATTTTTATTCATTTAGAAGACAGTAAACGATATAAATTTATCGATCCTTTAGGATACTGGTGACTCCTAACATATTGTTTGCCTCCTGAATAAAATAATGGTATCAGAAGCTAGGCACAAGGGTGATAGATTCCTCCATTTTTATATTTCTAATGGTATGATGGAATAATAGAAGTAATTCTTTCGTAATAATCATAGGGTTAACGATATAAGGATTCGCTAGGTGTAGCTCTTCAAGTCGTCCTCTCACAAGTCAATGCCTTAGTTCCCTCATAATTCCTAACCTTAGCACAAACCTGCTTCTTATAATCTAATCTCGATCGTCCTCTATAATTCCTCCTAACTTTCTTTCTAAGAGTGTCTTCTGTAGGTTATCTTATTTTGCGTCCGGTTAAGGCTCCTTTTATTTTTGCGTATGTTTATCAGAGAATATTGCTTACTCGCCGAAGTGCTTTCAATCACTCGGTCGACTTTATTTTCAACATTCTTCTGTAGAAACACGCCTCCACTTCATCTCAACCTTTCTTCCCTTCTATAGTTACAATCCATGTTTCACTGCCAAAAGGGCACTTCATGTGGACACTTTTAAGTTTCCCAATAATAAGTGGCTATCTCTGGCAAATGCACTTCTCCTCCTTATTCTCCTCACTAATCCTCTCATGCTGATTCCATTGCTGGTTATCTTGCTACCAAAATTCTAGAATTCTTTGACTCGTTCTAGATTGTACATTCCTAATTTCGCCTGTAAATAATCAACTTAGTTTGAACCATAAGTCATCACTTTGGTTTTAATTTTATTCTTCAATTTCGCCACATAAGATCACACTAAGTATAAATTGAATGGATCAGTCTTCTGCCCGTGTTATTTACTCTAGTTCCTTCGAGGAGCAAAAATATAGTTCAGAATTGCTGTTTATTAAAACATTAGCGATTAATGTTAATTGAATGAGAGTACGCCTTAAAACATTTACATTCCGATGCTTTCATTCTCGACTGCAAAACAAATTTAATTCCCTTTCAAATATTTCTTTCTCATTCATTTGGCTAGGAAAACCCGAGTCCACTTTATCTGCAGGTCTTTCTTCAGCTAAGTAATTCTCTTTACACTTGACACAAAGGCACTTTAAGCGTCCGTTAACGCATCGTCAAATCTCTTCTTATTTCGCATCCTCTTCGTCTGCTGGTTAATGGCGCTGCCTATGTCTGGCGTTCGGTGGTTTGGGTCACGCAGCGTCTGCACGGAATGAGATAGCCCTCCGATGCATCGTGAGGTGTCTTTTTTCGTCCAATCGCGCTCCTCAAGTCTTCCCCGCTTATCGCATTGGGACTGCTCTGGGTAATAAGAAGGCATGTGCTCGATGGAGCTTATTTCACGCTCTTCGCCATTGTGTGGTAATTCCCCACACGACCGACTCACCTATCTTTCGCCTCCTAAGAGTTGGAAAGGATAGAGGAAGGAATGGCGAATGCGACTAAAGAGCAGAATTGGAAGGACTGTTGCTGAGTAGAGCACGATAACGACCGGTTTATTATCAAAATTCAAACTCTTTGCAATTTGACAAATTGTGGAAAAACCTTCCTCTTTCTCTCCGTGGAGATAAGTTGCTTTTTTGTCTTTAACATGAACTTTTTATTGTTATTCGCCCGAATCTTAAATTGCTTCGACTACGCCTCTCATATAATGAGACTAGGAAGCAATTTTCCTTGACTCAGTTTCAGCCTATAAGTGTCAAAGTTATCGTCTGTTGTAAAATTTTCGTTTTCAGTTGTCACTATTATCACTGTATTTTTTTCCGAAGGCTTTTACGCTTTTAAAAAACATTACATGCTGTATGCTATTATTATTGATAATATGTGTGTACATCATCATTTCGTAAAATCCTTTAAGAAACGTACATAATTATTGCTCTCGCATATAAAAAATAAAATTTAAAGTTTTAAAAATGTTTGTTCGATGAAATATAATAGGAATAAATTGAATTATTTACGCGATTAATTGAAAATTTACACTACAATGGAATGCAATGTAACCACCCCTTAGGAAAATATTTCAGGCGACAAAATCAACATTGGGTAGATTATTTTATATTATAGACCCCGAAATAAAATCAGGTGTACGGATTATTTTAGATAAACCGTTGAATTTATCCAGAATTCTCAGAGAAAGGTGACTTATTTTTTTAGTTTTCAATTCTGTCAACGTACATACCTGCATAACTCTTTAATCTTCGATCTCTGCTTCAGAATAATGCCTGTTTTTCTGCAACCAAATAATAAAAGAATGGTGTTCGCAGTTTTCCTCCTTTTACGCCATGCATCATGAAATACAGGGTCTTATGGGATGCATGCCTCTCAGCGAGGATAGAGATATCTCTCGAGATGCGAAGGGATATAGATGCACGGTTTTAATGCAAAACCAGGAACCTCCCATTAATGGTCTCTGTTTCGGTATTTACCCGTTTCTTCTCCCTTTAGGTCATATTGGGAGATATTTTTGCTGCTAGAGAGTACGGTTTCATGCAGGATTGTTTTAAGTAGGCGTACAATAATTTCAAAGGAACCATTCGAAAAAGTAGCTTATAAGAAATGATATCCAAAGGAAGTTACATTCTCTTGGAATTACACCTTTTTCGCAGTTGTTAAAAATGCTGATATTGACCAACGTTGATCCGAATACAGTTTATTTCACATTTCACAGAATTTGTTATTCTTCCGGGGGAGCGAATTCTGTGTTATTCGTTCAACTTTTCATTCCGTTATCTATGTACTTTGCTGAACATTACGGTGATGATGATTACTGATGATAATGAATTTTGCTTTGACATGCCTTTATGTGGCCTGACGCCAAGTCCAAAGTTCTTCTGCTCATTAAGTTGCACAGTGATCATATTAGACGTATGTTTATTTATATTTGTGAAGTTAGATAAGGATAAAAAATATATAATGAAAAGGAAGATTTTGGTTAAAGAACAAAGGGAAGTTGACTAGCCACTCGATATCGCTCTAATGAGGTAGAAACGATAGTAAGTTAAGCAACAGCTGTAGAGATCCTTCTTTAGACAAGGCCATTACACCAAAGAATTCAGTCCGTTGACGACGAAAATTGTGGTATACGAACAAAATTAGAAAGGTCATGACAGTTTTGACCAATTTCTAAAGAAAGAATTTCAGAATAGCTCGTACAAATAACTTAGCAAGGACCTTGAAGTTCCCTTCAACCTTCTAAAAGCTTTTATCTTGGTAGAATGATTATCCTCACTCAGCTTAAGTTTAGCAGAGAGGAAGGACCCTGCAAGTGGTAAGATATCTGTTATCAAAGAATTGCAATTGCATAGTTGGTATTCACGTTTTCAGTTGAATAAAAAGATGAGACATTGTGACTGAGATGGTATCCTACTAAATGCATCTCACGTATTCTGTAGGTGAAGTTCTTTTGCGGTTGAATCATCCTTCGACTGCTATCCGTTTCCACTAAGAGACGAAGTGGGAACATTGGAAAACGGAATATCAGATGAATGGTGAGTACAGCTTATTTTAGTTTCTAAGTACTTTTCTTGTTGAAATTAGACACTAATCTAGTTTCATATTCGTATTTACTTAACTCATAGACTGGTCTTCCTTTTAAAAACTAATAGACATAGCTTTTCTCAAGGGTCTTTGTATTGACTTAATAATGTTACATTGAAAGAGATTTATAAATATTGAATTTAAGACGTATACAAATGTCTTTTAAAACCTACAATACGAAAATTAATTTTTCATTTTGTGCTTACTTTAGTGCTTGCTTGAAAACCTTCCTTTCGCTTTAATTTCGAGTTGTTAGTTGAAAATTATGTAGCCAGCAGTTTCTTAGAAGCAAATATTTAGTGATTCAAAATATTTAATAGAATTTGTTATTGTTTGTGGTAAATTAAATGTTTATCCGTTACGAATAAAAGTTAAAGGAACGTTATCTACTAAAAGAAACTTTTATCCGTTACGAAATGTACGGAATCATTTCGTAAGGATAAGCAGAATACTGCTTACTGGTGACTTGATTTAGAGAGTAAATACGAAAAAACCGAAAGATAAAATTAACAGGTTATTTTGCTGGTTTATGGCAACAATCGTAATCTCTAGGTGATTCAGTTGGCAAATTATTCTGCAATGATGTCTTTAACCATTGTCAATATGAACTTTTGGTCAATAGGCGTCGTATAGAGTTCTAAAATTATATAATTTTTTCGTTTTTTGGTAGAAACCATATCGTGGTTTGTAGGTGTACAAAGTTGATAGAACCAGGTTCTATTATGGTAAGGGACGATATATGTTAGTATTTTGTAGATGAAACTTCTACCTACCCATTAATGGCTATTGTGTAACAAAAGCTGGCCAGTAAAAGGAAAAATTAAATCATAAGAAAATGTCCTAAAGCGCATGCGAACGAGTGTGGTTTCCACTTCTGCCCTCTTAAGCGGACTCCCTCGAGCGCTTTTTGACGCTCATAAATCACATTGTTTAAGTAGATAACTCCGTGAATTTATACATCCCGATATTAATCTCCCGACAATGATGGAGCCCATAAAAAATTGTTTATTTAACGTTCGAGTCACCTGACAGACCTCCCCGCCACGCACTGGCTCTCCACCTCTGGACACCTACCGGAAGAGGGCCCTCAAGGACCCCAATCGAGGCGTCAGAGTACGGATGCGAGGTTATAAATCCATCCTCGTAATAATACAATCGGCCAGGCGCATGCCAAGCAATCTGCAAGATGACAGCAGCAGTAGGAGAAGGCGATTCAGGACTTAAACGTTTGTGTGATGGAGATAGCAGCGCGATTCTTGCGTGCGTCCGTCGCCCTAGGAAAGGGGGCGCTGAAAGGCGTCGCCAGTCATTTATTTTAATTGGGTAAGCGGTATAATGGGCTAACTGCCCACAAGGCAGGAGGAGGAGCGGGAGGTGTCGCTTTTCCTTCCTCTTATTTACATTTCGAGCTCATGTTCCGCCACCTTCAATGCACCAGAGGCCTTTATCCTATTCCGATCGCTATGCGGACTGAAAATGGAGTTGGTATCAACCTCCCCACCTCCATCCGTTTTGCCTTTGAGAAAGCGTCCAGGAAACGATGTTCATTCTTCCTAGCGCCCGCGCTCTACACGCTTCGCGATTTTACGAGGGTCGGCGAAGTGTAGCCGAAAAGAAGATTTTGCGTAATTGTTTTAAGGGTCGGAGTGCTCAATTTTACGATTATATTCTTTTACTCGGAGTGAAAAAATTTGGATTTATTTTTCCGCTCTGCCGAGCAATGCTCGATGGTCATCTTACGTGGGATCAGAATGCCTAAACGGAATTAATTTCCTCTCTCGCGATAGGTGGAGAAACATATAAAGAAGAGGAGATATGCGAAAATATGCATCTGGAAATCGAAAAATCTCCTTATTTCGAGTCATTAAAATGGCTCTACTAAAGAATTACGAGCTATGCTTAAGGGCCCAACTGAGAAAATGTTATTTAATATGCTAATTAACATGCCGACCATTAAATTACAAACCATTTTCTGGATAAAAGATGTACTTTAAAATAAATTAATGAAATTGTTGTGTAATGTAATTTTAGTAGCATATGCATATTTATATTTTCCGAACAATTGTATATTGATAATGATAATAAAGGAGGGTTTCCATCTTAATAGGACTTAGAAAACTGTTAAGAAATACTTACATAGAAGATGCACGTGATCCTCGTTGTAAAACACATACAATATACATCATAGCATGAAAAGTTTTCTCGAAGTTGATTATGAATTACGTTTAAGAAATTAATTAATCTCTTTGCCTTATATTTAATTTTCATCTTTACTGCAATTTGGCCTTCTAGCCAGGTGGCAGTGTATATTCCGTTTGATATTATATATCTTTGTTTTTTCTATGTAATTTTTCATAATTTTCTCTCTAATATTATTAAGTTTATAATACTATTTATCACCGTAATAAGAATATTTTCCCAACTATCTCGAGAGGAGTTGTAACGAATTTAACGAAAAATATCTTCTGAGGCCACTTTCATGATATGATGAACGATTTATTTTCATCAGTCCGGCATGGCTAATTGCGAGTCATTTGTCTTTATAAAACAGCCCACCCATTAGTTACCCTCCTGCACTCGCATAAAAAAAATGACAGCATACCTTTGTGACATCCTATCCTGGTAAAACTTCCTCATCAAAATAATAAAGGCCAATTATTCACGGATGAAACGCACTCGGGAGATAATCTGCGCCGATATTTACAGCAACACAGCCTGCCTTATAAAAGCCTTCATTTTTTTCAACAAAACTCCTCGACCTTATTTGTTCTCCTTATGTTCCTCTAACTCTTTCGGTCTCTCTCTTCCTCCCTAACCTTATCTCGGACCTCATCCAAACTTTGTGAACCCGGCCGGCATAAATCTCTCGCTTCTTACGCTTAATACCCTCCCCCGTCTTCAACTCCCATAGGAAACTCTCGCATAGAGAAAGAGGAAGCGCTAAATTCTACCTCGCTTATTGAATTTTTATGTTGTCTCGGAAGTTTTGGGTACTTCTGCTCATCCGCTAGCGTTGGTTGAAACTCTCATTACACATTTCCCTCCCTTTTTATCTTCCTTATCCGAGCTCCTTCCCATAATTCTCTCGATTTTCCCCCTCCCCCTCTCTCCCCAGGGAAGTTAGACTTACCCACCCTTTGGAACTCACACCGGAAGTTGCCCATACACCAGGGGTGTGCGATCCCTATCACAGACGTCATTCCAAAAGGTGGAATGAAGGAAATAAAATAAAACAAACGTAGAAATAAACATATATAACTCAAACCTCCCTCCCGCTCCGCTCTCTCAACTATACGATTTCCCACAGCGTTTCAACCGCTCTCTCTTTCTTCCTGTCTCGTTCTCACTCCACTTTTCTTTCATTGTTACACATCTCCCGGCATTCGACTAGTTAGGGCCCAAGGTGAAAATTGGAGCGGGGCTCGGAGCGGGAAAAAGGCGAAAACGGATCCATTTGCAAAATTGCGTATGTGAGATCGTCCGCCACCTCTCTCTTCTTTTGTTTAGCGGGGGCGGATTTTTCATTTCGCGCTCCCCTTGGCGCGGCTTATCCAAACCAACCTTGGATGAAAAGAATCGAATGCAGAATTTAATAAAAATCGACGTCCTGCGCCGTTTGAGTGATGGCGGAACACACTTTAGGGCTCGAGAGCTCTTTTTTTCAACCAGGCATTCTTTCGATACGTTTTTTGAAGTTTTTAAATGATCTGAATTGGACAAAGAGCCTACGAGATTTGTTTTCTTTATTTTTCATGTTTGCAAAATGTAAATGTGTCGGTGATTTATTTTAGCCGAATTTGGGTTTGCATTGAAGCTTTTGAAAAGATCTGTTTGATTTTTTCAAATATCCGGGCGCATTCTACGTCCATATAGAATTCTGCCCAATTTTTTTCCGGGTCTGATGTTTGTTACCCGATACTAATTAAGTTCATCTCAAAGGGTAAACAATGTGAATCCCGGCTATGACAGACCTTTTCTCATCATAATCTCTATATATAGGCATATCACTATACATTTTGAATCTAGTTTATTGGCGACGGTAGAAATTTTTCCCTTGAAACAATAATGAAAGATTCCAAATCTAACAAACATCGTGATTTCCGGTATGTATGTAAGTAGAGCCTGCCATGGTCGAAAAACATTCAAGGGAGTGCGAGCGGTTCTGGAGAACAACATACATATCTATCATAGTGACAGCAGTATTAATGCATTAACTCTCCAGAGTGAACAATTAAAATTCCCCAATTTCCTGAAATTACAAATGATTGGTGGTTATCTCGGAGAAGTCGATTTTATTTCCAGTATCCGCTGGAACAGATGATGATGCGATTCAACTAAGATGTTTTATATGATTCTGCGAAGTCCGAATACTGGCAGAAGACTGATTGGATTCTCAACGCTTCATTAGCTGCAAGAGCTTTCGAAAGGTAGGATTAGACAGTTATATTTTGAGTCACAAATTAGGAATGGACGAGTTCACGAAGAATGATACTTTTGGAGTAAGTCGTAACCACAAATAGGATTAATAGTATGGTTCTTTTTGGTGTAATTAGTCTCCTTAATCATTCACAAACAATTTAAGCAGTCAATTTGATCAATAAAGTTTATATAGGTAATCGATAGAACAGTTCGATTTCGCGCGATCGTTTGTGATAGTTCGTTTCGCGTGATTTGTTTATTAATATCCTGAGAGGGAATTTATTGCTCAAGGCTTTCATTTATTTTATATTTAATGATTTGCCGTATTTAATTTCAACCACTGGGCATTGTACAACATATCTAATTCAGAAACACTTCATTGAAATTTTGATAAAAATATAGGACACTGAGATGAGTTCTCATTGTCATATCTCTCATGCGATGGTTGTAGTTACACAAAAGACCGGTCAGGAAGTTTAAGCGAGTTGTTTTTTCTCGATACTTCCCTCGCAGAAATAGTCAACTATAAATTTTAGCGAAAACATTCCGATTCTAGGTTTTAACGGCATACTGGGTCGCTTTCTTTTTCTGAAATAGACCAACTTATGTTAACAAAAATGAAGAGATATTTCCTTTTCATACCTTAATATTAAGACCTTACTTAAAACCTTACTGTCAGTATTTTCTACAAAGAAGACTATAAGCAACGCCACAGGTGAGGTTGCTTATGTATGACGGCAATTTCGAGCTAGTCAGAGTATTATTATTTACGTTTACGTATACAGTCTTGAAACTTGGCTACATTTGCATGGTTACGTTGGTTCACTGGAGCTCACTCTGTCCAATCCCAAGAATTTACGGATAGATTATTTCAGTTTCTTCTTTATACAACGGGAGCTTTGGTCATTACTTTCAAGAAGGCCATTAAAGTTATCTAACACGCTTGCCCATCCTGACCTCTGATTTTTTTTAAATCCTCCGGATTCCAGCTTTGCACGCACTTCGAGCGCGTTGAATTCGCACGGAATTGAATCGCAGCCGGGTGAACGGGAGAGTTTTCTCGAACTCTCGCACGCACCTTTTCGACTCTTGAGTGAGACATCTTTGGAGGAAAAAAGAACTCCTTTCCATAACATGACAAGGGGAATTTCCTTACGCTTCCTCCTCCATCCTCTTTCCGCAATCGCCCGAAAAAAAAATTAAAATGCATGTTATGATCCCGTAAACCGGACGACATTTCCCTTTTGTACTTCCGAGAGTGGCGATATGTTTCAAGTCCGAGAGATAGAGGCGACCTATGAACGCCCACTCAGGACGCAACGTTGAACACAAAACACCTGCGCCTTCAGCTTCCGGGTTTTTTTCCTCTTCTTTCCCTCCCGACGCAGGTGAGCATAATTCATCGCGAAAGCGAGAAACGCCGAGGGGATTAAAAAGTTTTCTCCGAGTTCGCCTGCGTCGCAGAAGGTGCCCGCGTACGCGCGCGCGTCCTTCCCTTTTTTTTACTATCGGCTTGTTTGGTAGAGATGGCACCTATCTGATACGAGGTCGCTCGAGTGGAAAGAATAAGGTTGTTTTATGATGTTTGGGGAGGTCAACGTGTGACGGCGCGATTAAAGTCGCTGTTGTGTGTAAAGAATTCTGTGTAATTCTTCGATCGGCGAGAAATCTACTTGGTCCCTCTTCGATCCGATAAAAAACCCAAGAACGTAATTTTATGGAGACGCGGTGTTGCGGGAACAAATTTATTTTCGCGGCTGTTGTTACCATCGTTAAAAATGTGGGGAAACATAGACGGAGAGAGGTGATAAAATTATGTTTATTGAGTTCACAAAACAAGGGAAGGCTCTTTTCATAATTTGTTCCGGAAATTAAGAGGCGTAAAGTATACGCAGCTTGTTGTCGAGATGCCATATCAGGCCATCCTTATTTGTTTTTCGTCTGGAGTTTTATGAGGCAATTTAATTTTATTGAATGATTTTTTTCACACTTCACCATGCATAGATTGAAAAGACAGGCGATGATAATGTGTATCTGTTGAACAAAGGTGACATTATTTGCTTGTTTTCGTAAAATTATCAATCTTCCGATAGCAGAAGTTCTCACATTCTTTTACAAAAAGTCTGCCGTAGGCGCAGACCTTTTTTTTTCATTTCTTCACCTAAAATCAAACATGTGAACCATGCGTTTTTCATACTCGATTAAAAGTACTGCTAAATGATGGAAATAGAGCAGGAAATTTTCATTAGTTGCGTTAACTTCTGGTAAATTTCCTTCCCAAAAACCGAAAATTCTTTATATGTGTTAAAAACATCTTTCTACAAATGGCACGATAATTGCGCATTTCTTGTCCTGGGGGAAGATGTACCTGAGTTAGTTAGAATGCATGGAATAGAATGTACGAGCATATGAGTGAAGCTGTTAAATGATTGAAAACCTTGTACCAAATTTGTAGTTCTAAGCTTAGGACATAAGCCTCTAATGTAAAAAAAGGAAATAATAAAGGATTAAGAGCGAATTCTACGATTCTCAAGCAAACTGTATCTCCAAAAGGAAAGTGAGCATAGGAAATAGTTATTGTATTGTTATAGAATTATTTAAGTTTTCTCTGCAAACGATTAAAATACTCTAGAATACATTTCTCTTTCACCAGAGAGGTAGAGGATTTTATCTTTTGTAATACAGGATTTTAGAAAATTTATTTGTCTTTTGTCGTTGCGTTCCCTCTTTGAATTTCTAGAAATATCAATTACTTTAGAGAATTTCATAAAGATTTATTTGCTGAAAATAGAAATAGAAATTTAACTGTTATTTCCACGACGTTTTTATGAAATAAATCCATGGTGAAGCGTGTGCTTTCAGTATATTTTATTTACATATGAATGAGATTTGGTCGAAAATATTCTGAAATACCCTTTGCATATCAAAAGGTTTGGTCTTTGTGAGCGGATACTCTGCCTTTTCATTTGCCCAATCTGTTACGGTTACTAAAATATATTGCCGGTCGAAATTACCGCATCATGATTTCATGTCTCCTGTTTAACATACTCATGAACCGCGACTCCCGCCGCATAATTATAGACCGGATGGAGAACGCTACCGTACTTCCGGTCGGAGTGAATGAAATACAACTGGCGTGTCTTTGGAAAATGTCTTTTTCTGGAACAATAGAATCCAATCATATGGAATTCAAGGACGGGCATATTTCATGAGGTGTTCTGGCAACTCTGACATGGACAGGCTAAGTTGTCAGCAAGGACGACTCGCTTTATCAGTATTAACAATTTTGCGTGTCGATTTCTGCCAGCGCTCAGATTCTTAGAATAACTATAGTGATGATAATGGTTATCAGCATATAAAGGGTTTTATGCTATTCTTCGAGTCACTTGAAAATTTAGTTTGGGTTCGAGAAGATTTTTGAGGATAAGTTTACTTGTCCCAACAGCACAATTCATGGAAGAATGCATATTAATTTTCAAGCCATAGTGTAATATTGAATTAGTTGAGAAATAGAATTTATCGTAATGTCCATTGGGGAAAGTGATCTTTGAACAAAACTGATGGACTTACCAATCACACTACGATGTAAGTACTCTAAAATATAAAATTCAGCGTTTATCATGAATTTCTATTTATAGAATTGAAAATGTTATGCAAAATCTTCTAGTTTAATGTTTTATCTTAAGAATTTAAGCAGGCTAGGCATCATACGGGAAAGAGAAATCTTTTTATGTGCAAACCTAAAGATTTGAATGTGAGAAAAATTGCAAAAACCTTTCTTTGTGATCACTCTGCTCCATGGATGTAACTGTTGGTCTCTAGGGAATACTGAGATGGTTCACTTGAAAGCAATAGAAATGTGGTCATAGAGAAGAATGTTGAGAATTAAATGGTTGGAGTGAAAAATGGAAGTGGTCAAAGAAAGACACCTGATGACGACACCTGACCTGTTACGAGGAAAAGGAAAGCGTAATATGGTAAAGCGTGTACTTGGATACGTACTGGTCGTGTACTGAGATACGTATATCTACCAAATTCTTAGGAGTTACAGTGGATTGAAAAGTGTAAGGAAAGAAAAGAAAGGGAAGACTGAGTAGAAAATACATCCTAAATAAGACAAGAACAATTGGTAACTTCCACAGGTATATTTTTTCGGAGGCAACTGGTTTCCTCGATACATCGACAATGATGTAAGGAACACATCGACCCACTGTAAGGAAGAAGCTGTTATTATGACATTAAGGCTTCAAAAAATCAGTTAAGGAAAATTGATCATATTACAGATATTAGTAACAATTGCAATCTTGATTACTGTATTTATGTTTGAATTATTTGATAGTTAATAGTAATTTATAGCGTCATTAGCTGAACCTTTTATTCTAGTAATTCGATGATATTTTTCCATGCAATTAGAAACATAAGTTTTAGAGTACTATTTATTCACGCGATAATTTATTACACTTTTGACACCGTTATTAAAGTTTCGAGTCTCTAATTTCTGTCAAGAAAATTTCCCGATTTCCAGAACCAAAACAAATTAATGCAATCATTTATGTCGGTCCCTAGGAAATTCTTACGGTTCTCTTCCAATTTTCTCCAAATATCGATCCTCACTATTGCTTCCCCAGAGATTCCCCTCGAATTTCTCACATTCTTCATTCTTCTTATAATCTCTCCTCATTCTTTCCATCCCCTTCATCTATTTCATTCGTGAGGCTAACCCTCAATACATTTTTTGCCCTTCCCATGGCAAAAAATATCGTACCATAAACCGCGTCGCACCAATATCTCATCGCGCTCGTTTTTCCCTTTTCTCTCTCATTTCCGAAATACTTCACTTTTTCCTCTGACTCCAGGGCGCTATTCCTCTGGAGACTTCGGAGGACCATTTTCCCTCAACACACATCCCCACTACCGGGTTGATCTCTGTTAAGAGATTCCCCAACCCCTTCCTGGAGCCAATCTCGCTTGCATTCATCGCAGTAATAACTTTATGATGTCCCATCCCTTCCTCTCTGCTAAAGAAGAATCTGGACCATTGAGCCCTCGCAATCCCTCTTGCAAAATCCCTTGGAAGGGCCCTTTACCTCCTACCGCCGTTCTCTTCTCACCCCACACCAATATCACTCGCTTATCTTCGCCCACCCCCAAAGCCCTCAAATAAATATTGAATCCATCCTCCCCTTCTCATGACAAATAGGGAGGATTGGGAGGGTCACTCGCAGAGTGATAGTTTCTTGCTTTTTCCCCTCTGTCGTTCTTCATTCTCTTCTCTCGATGACCTCGCGCGCTCTTGTATGCTGCACCTTCTCGAAAGTGGCTATATGTTTTATTTTCAATTAATTATAATGCGTATCATACGCAATACTTTCTGATTTCTTTTCTTCTATGATGAAAAAAATATTCATTGAAGCTCCGTAAACGTACGGATAAGTTATTTCTTAATGTTAATCGTATTTAATAATTGATTTGTGGAAATTAAACTATAATGGCTAGTCATGATTTAACTTACAGCTCCAATAGGCTTTGATTATATATCTTTTATTCCACTTTTATTTATTACTCATTTCAAGTCCTTAGCTAGATCGCGATCTTACTCTATAGGTACAGTTGAATCAAACTCTAATTACATCGTAACGTTGCTTGCAATTATGACGTGAGGAGATGTTTTATTATACCGGTCGAATGAGCAGTTGTTGTCTCGGCTATCAATAGTAATGTGGATTATGACATTACTTTTAAATTGAAGCTTTCGTAAAACTTTTTGAAAAGAAACTGTCGTAATTATGGGGAGGTCAGATATAAATATAATTCAAGGAAAAGGGTTTTGGTGACTTGGCACGATAAGGCGTGCACCTAGGAAGAGTTCAATTCAAGTTTTGACTGCTCCAAAATACCCAAAAAGCCGATATTTAATGAGCTAAGCCATAATAATATTTGTAAATATACCTGAGATTGCTTTATAGAAAATATTGCTTCTGATATCAAGTCCGCGTTGAATTTTACAAATTTTTGTCGCCTAAATTGCTTCAAGAGAAGGAATTACGGTGTTAGAGTTTCAATATAGTCGATCGAATATGTAGGTTCGAAAACGTGATATTCAATTCCATCGAAAATTCTAATGTCCTTTCCGGTTCCCTTGAGTTGTTCTTCACTCCTGTTCGATTTTCCGTGATGGTTACCCATGCTTGACTCACTCTCTTAATATGAACCTCCTCATATCTACATCGCCGCCATTCTGGAGGCAGTGGGTAGCCATTGCAAAAATTCCAAATCGGAGAAAAAGACGTTGAGGAGCTAAGATTTTTTTCTCGGTGCGAGCCTGGGAGTGTAAACAGTGTGCCAAAAGCTGGTGCGAGGAATAGGGAAGGAGGAGGAAAAACAAAAGACTAATGTCCGGCGGACCATAGAGTAATCTTCTTCATTTCCAGAGAAATGACTCGCCCAGAGAGGTTCGACCTCTGCGGATCATTGCTCCCATCTCACACTATCGAGAGATCGCTCCTTAACTCATACTCCCCCTTCATCGGTCCGAATATAATGCTTCTAAATAAAAGGTGGGAAAGGGATCGCTCAGAGTTTGCTCACGACCCTTTACAGGGGGATGGCATTGAAGCGTGAAGTTGCATCTCGGAGCGTCGTAACCCCTTGAGCTGCCCAAGAATCGCCAGCAGATAAGAGATAAGAGTACGGAGACGGAAGGTTCGCAAGGGGCTGAGGTACACTAGAAGGGAGGAAAAATATTTCCCCTCTACGAAACGAAGCCAGCATCTCATTCTTTCCGTGAGGGGCGTGGGAAAATGCCACGACTAGGCGGATTTTAAAATGCGCTTCATGCCTCGGATCTAGGAGGGAGGTTTTCTTTTTTTATATACGTCTGTGCTAATCTGCTCACTTGCCATCGGTGGCAATTAATTGCTGGCTATTGGAAACACGAATGCCAGAGAGTAGTCGTGGGGGTTGATATCTTCCTCCCTTAAGACCAAAGAAGCACAGAATTTACACAGGTGAATTTTACTCCCAGACGAAATGCTTTTGTTCTCTGCCTAGTGAATTTCTTTAGGGTTAATTCAAAATAATCGTCATCGACTGACTCTTGTATGGACGATCAAACTTCTAAGAAAAACAAAATTAATAGACTAAAATGCATCGATTTTTCCAACAAAAAGAACCTTTAAATTAACGTGCTTATTTCGTAGTAGTAGTAGTATTGCTAAAAGTGCTTGGACAGCTGAGGTCATTTCGCACTTGGGCTCTCACTGGGAATCGAACCCATGACCGCTTTCATAGGAGTCGAACGCGTTGCCCATTTGGCTATCCGGGAGCCCTGCTTATCCCGTAACTTTCAAAGTAAACAAGTAGTATCAATGCTTTGGTACTAAACTGGTAATTCAGCTATGTTGATGGGAAAGAATGGTGAGGGAAGTAGTTTCTTGATTCCAAGTTGGAGAAATAGGTATATCTTTCATAAGAGGAATGTCAGTATTTCCTTCATATTGTCTGCCTTTTTAATAAGTTTTCAACGAACGACAAGTTTTGCATAAATAGCTGAAATTTTGCTATCAACTTATGATATTTTTGATCTAGTGGCAGAAGGTAGAATAGTAGAATGTATAGGTCTAATAAACCGTAAAAAAATGTCGTTTTTATCTCGATTTTCCGAGCCATCCAATGTCAAGTAGAATTTGGTGAAATGTCAGCGACTTGAGTAATAAGGTACAGGATTCCTGCAATCTTCCTTAATCATTATGAAAGGGCTTGGAAAAGTGGGAGAATTTTTTCGTACATACTTTTACTGCATTTAAAAATATTCATTTATAAAAAATTAAATTATAGGAACTTAACTCAAACTTCCTTTGAGAATTTAATTATCAGGGTTCACCATCATATGGTTCAATTATGTTATATTGGTGGATGATGTTTATTCTGAGGAACCTAAGGGTAGTGTTCTCATGTAAGTTATAGATTTTCTATTAAGTTTAGATAAAGTTTTTGGACAAACAATGATTAACTGATTCGATGTTCCTCTTTTAAATGAGATCGTTTACTTTTGAATAAAACGAAATCTGGAATTAGGTCTTTATATTACTGATGTTACGAAAGAGGAAAAAAAATAATAAGAAATAATAAGGAAGGTTGTCAAGCAAAGGGGCTTGATAATAATCTTATCAAGTATCTAGATACTTTAATTGAAAGTTGTAATTTGAACTGTAAAATTGAGTTGATTAACTTGCACTTTAGGTTTATTTAGGGTTTTAGTCAATGGAAATTATATATGTACTGTTTTTCTCTAAACTTAATTTTTAAGTGGCCGAAACGTCGGCTTTCGCCAAAACGCTTACCCGGCTGGAGACCCGAGAACGATTCTTTCGGTAGTTCAGTGGTTCACCCACGGTAGTTCAGTGGTTAGAATACCTGCCCGGAAAGTGGGAGACCTGGGTTCGAGTCCCAGTCGTGTCGCTATCTTTCACACTTGTTATTCCTTTGGGATTTTTGTAGGTTTTACAACCTACTAAGTTACCTTCCTTTCCTTTATCCTTATACAGAGTATGTTAAACCTAAACAGTCCAGACTGAAAAACAAATTTAAGGAATTAAAGTCAGTGACGGCAGCAACGGAAACAGAAAACAGAATGCACGGAAAATTATTTCTCGATTGCGTGAAATCGCATAAAATCCAGTGAAAAAATTCATCTATTGTTTGCTAACTATAGCATGAATTTCACATTAACGAAACTTGTTCGATCTGAAAATACGCATCACTATGCATAATTTCCATTCTTACCCAATAAGGAAGCTGATATTTAAGGATCGAATATTAATGCTTCGAGCACCTGTGAACCTGCATTAGTTCGCTGGAATCTTGAACTCATTAAAAGCTAACGGAATTTCCCTATTAATTTGAGAACAAGTGCTTAGGTATGTCACAGATGTTCCCTTTGTCATGCAACATCGATTCGAATACCATCGCCTCATTCAGAATCGTAATTTATCCAGCGAAAAATGATATTCTCGGGAATGCGCGTTCCGTCTCGTTAAATACTTTTCACGTCACGTCCATTCGTCTCTTTTGTCTACAGAAACCGTTCTTGAAGTGTACCATCTTACATTAAAAAATCTTCTCGAAAAATCCTTTCTCGTGATATGTCTGACTGTAGCGGCAAGCCCGTCATTGGTATTTAATTCATGTTCTTCTAGATATGAGGCATTCTTCCGCTTTTCATCGTGCGCTAGTGTTCGCACGCGCGTGTGGTCGAAGAATGGAACCAGACGCCGATCGCATTACCCTCCGATATTCTTCTCTCCATTATTATCGAAACACGCTCGCCTCATTTAGCTCAACTATCTTTTCATGGTATACGCGGGTCTTAAGCATGCCGGATTCTCTAAATGGGATTCGTGATGTCACGCTGACCCATGTGACATACCTGATTCGAATATGTAAATAGATTGAATTCTTTCAGTTTCGCATCAATGTACGTTTGTTCGTCCAAGCTTGAAAAAGTTCTACCGCACTATCACGAGTTAACGATTAACTGGTTGTTGGATAAAATGTCTGTTTCGATGCAATAATGCTGGTGAAAGTGGCAGCAGTGGATTTGGGGTATTCAGCGTGCTTGAACTTCTTGGTTCATTCCGGAAACATGTATTTTTTTATAGTTTAAGCATATGAGAAAAATAAAATCTCGTTACGTAGTACGTAAACTTACCTTTGCATTGCATATCTAGTGCTTTCTTCGGTGGTTCGTATACGGACTTACTAGTGAAAGCTTATTCCAGACACACAATTGCTTTGTGTGGATATAAGCTTAGTTTAAAGGGGCTAGCAAGGAAAAAAAAGAACTACTAACAGATTGCTTTTTAAAAGTTTTAGTAATTAGGGCAAATATAGGGTTCAAACTTAACGTTTTATCATTGGAAAACTCAAGGAAGTTAAATTACTTGATTTACCATCAATTTAATAGCTTAATAGTACTTTAGAGAAGGAGCTAAATGATAGTCTTGTGAAAACTCGTACAGTTCAAGACGTGGTACGTTCTGTTCTCTATTACTTATATGGCCCTGGTATAAATGATCCAAACTTGGTATTTCAGATTGCTCCTATTTTAAGGGAAACGTAAACCCGGATGAATAGTATTTCTGTCAATCTCAGATACTTATTTTTCCAAAAATGAGAATTCATGACCGTGAATATAAAGTAAAAACTGATTTGTCTTTGTTCCATTCGTCCCGAGAACCATTTTCATCTCCTTGATATACTACATATTGTTTATTACGTTATGGAATGCAGTCCTTTGACAGAAGTAGGAAAATATTCCGAGCTTCACTGATTTAAAGCGAAATTTACTGCCGCTTCCCCAGCTGCCTTCTCCTTTTTCATTTATTTCCAACTTGAATTAACCTGTGTTTCTACCCCCTTACTTTCCCATTCCTGAGAAACATGTCTCGTGGAAGGTAGTTTTCCTTTTTTGGTGCGACGGAAATATTTTTATCGCGAAATTTGACGTTTCGCCAAGTTATTTGGGAAGGGCGAGGGTTTAAAGTCACGTCCTTTCGGATTTTGGGTTCGTTTCAGGACGTATCACATAGAATTACGAATCCGGAGTGATGTCTCAAAGCGTGCACTGGTTCTTCGATGGCATTCCCGCAAGGTGGTGTGTGTTATTTTGAGACTGTGACGTGACGTTGGAAATAGTCTTCACTTCGAAAAATGGCTTATGGAATAACAGGAGTGTCTCAGGAAATTAATTCCCAGGAATAAAAGTATCTTTATGGCGATTAGCAGCTCCAGTGCTTGTGCACAGGAGTTCTGGTTCATTATTATAGCTTTTATTTTGGAGTTTTGAGGTCTAGAAAGGAATTAAGTAAAATAATAGTTAAGAGCCACTGAAAAATGTTATCGAGCTGTTTTAATAGTCTAGGTAGTCGGTGACTCAACCATTTAAAATGTAAATCGTCACCGAATCCATTTATTATGCTGGCTCAAATAATACTTTATGTATAATTTGTGTATCCGTTTCAAAAGTTTTGAAAGTTTTCTCTGATATCACTTTGAAAGCCACTCATCGATTAACTTAAGGAGGGGATGAATTACTTATAAATTTCCATTTACTTGACTTTCTGGTATATTTAATTTAGTTTCGAAAATTGCCGATTCGTATCAAATAGGTCAGCACAAAGTAGATAAAATAACGAAGAAAGGAAGCGTGTTTAATTAAACCTGTTTAAATAACCACATTCAATTTGTGCGGCGATGGCTAATGGTAAAGAGTTTAAATTTAACCCTGTTTGCTCGAATCGTCATTCTTATTCATGGCGTGTTATCTCCGAATTGTAGTTTGTGTGTTTATGCTGCGCGCGTACTCAGAATCCGAACCGCCTTTAATGCGCTAAATAATTATGAGATTTTTGTGATTACTTTTAAATACCTACTTTTCTGAGAAGTTTTGGAAAGAAAATTGGCTCTTGAAAAAGTTATCCGAGTGTGAGTATTAGCTCTTGAAAAATAGTGTAAGCAGTGGGAGTAAATATGAAAATATCATTTCAAATCGTAGCTGGTTCTTCAGCCACTTAATTCTTTCGTATACTTATTCTTTGGCCCAGCGAAAGTAATGAATAATCTAGCGATGATAAGGCAAACCCCTGCTGCATAGTGATTTCGCTAGTGAAAGAAAGTCCCCATATCCTTTGACTTCTTAACCCTAAAAGCCTCGAAAATTCTTCCTTCCGATTATTTCTCTTAGAGATATTTAATATAGAAAATAATGATTATGTAAGCACTTTTTTTGTAATTTATTTATTCTCTGCTTATTGAGTAGAATCTATGGAGTCACACTTGACACTCCCATACACCCTCAGTTTAATTTTATCATTTACAAAATTTTCAATATGAAGTAACTACGATTAATTTGAAATGCAACATTTATTTCCATTTTAATGGCTGAAGATCATAATTGTTCATTTTCCAATGATTTGATATTTTGGTATTAACTCTTGCTTAGCCATAGAAAAAGTGAAAGTAGTATATTAAAGTAATACTGTTAGAGTTGTTACTTAGTGGAGTAACTCATTTTCTTGTGGAAGTGGCGGGTTATGGGGGTTATATATACTACGGTATATGCCATTGCCTGCCAAACTATTTACTATACAGCACACTAGCAATTGTGAATATGTTTCATGGCATAGCAACGAAATTTAATGAAAGATTACCAGTTAGACAGAAATCAATATTATGCCAAATGCCAAATTATGAATCTTAGTCACATTAAAAAGTGTATTCTCAAACTTTCGACCTTCGAGGTTTTTGGGAACGTATTCCTTGCAATGAATATTGTTTTCCCTGAAAATCCAAGCGTAAAACTGGAAGGGACTCTGAAAAATTCTACTCAATCTAGAAGTAAGTATTTCTTCTATACATCTATTACCACAGCTCACCGGCTGAATTATCAATAATGGTACAGAACTGTAGACATTTGCAAGCAGCAATAGTTCTATGGAGAACTTTTCACATTTATTGTTAAAGTTATTACAAACTTGTGGAGCAAAATAACTTTTAAAACGTTTCTCAGCACTCAAACTTTCGTATCGACACCATCGGAATTTTTTTGGCAGCACACCTTCTACTATTGTATACTCAGTTTGGATAACACTGGTAAATCTTCAGCCGTTTGATTCATAGCAGAATATAGTTTCGCTCACCCAATGTGACCTTTTTTGTTTGCTTCTTAATAATAACACATAATTTAAAATAAATCACACAACCATTCCACCGCCATATAAAAATTCCCAGTTTTCTCCCACTTGAAAGATATTCTCCCCGACTTTTGAGAAGTTAATCTTTAACAATTAAGAAAGCATGAATAAAAAATCGGAAAAACAAACCTATCAATTCGAATTCAAGGACTTAGACTATTGATACTTTCGTAGTTAACAGAAAGAGATTTCACATACGAGCTCCAGCAGCGTAAATTTAGTGACTAACTTCTCTTATGCTGTAATACCTTCCATACGTATTTAATTTCTGTACCTTACTCAACCCTTTTCTCTCTCTCTTGTGCATTTGATAGAACGTTGAGGCATAAAAAACAAACGATCATTGTAAATTTTCAATTGTAAATTTGGGAGTCAAATGAAAATTGTTATGCTATTGCTCTCAATGAAGCAGTAATTGACTCAACAAGTTTTAGCGCAAATCTGATACACTCACCGGTAAATAAAACTGCCTTAGACGACCAGGAAAAAATCTTAGTGCCAGTGTAGTTCTCAATTGAAACAATTTCTAACAGGAATATGCCTTGTATTATTTATGTCAGATTTGTTGATTAATATCAACGAGCCAGTTACGAAGCTATTAATTATTCTCCTGTTTCCTTCGCCGATTTAAGATAAAGAGGAATCAACTCGCAAGAAACTTGAGTGAAAAAAATTGCAGGAAACTAATCTTTCCGCGCCATAGGACTCCTCACGGGATGCCTGAAACCATTACACCCAAATTTTCCTCCTTGGAATCAACATTCCATCTTACTTTACCAACCTCCCACTCCTTCTTCTGCAAACAACATCCGATGCGAGGGCAATCGTGTTCTATCCAGGCTTCCGCTCCGTTGAGCCGAAATCAACTCGGGCGCAGAGCATAGGGAGCTAAGGCGGCGAGGTCGCGACGCCGGTTCGCTAAGTTTTGGGATGCGGGGAGAGGTGTGGCGGGTGCCGCACTCGCCCTCATCCCCTAATCCGCACGGCACTTACTCGGGGAATGCTGGTGTACGACCCCCGAGACGTCAGAGCGATGGGGGATGCGGATTCCGACTTAGGTCGTAGGATAAGGCCCGAGATTTTCTTCTGCGGTTTCCAAGTGTACGCAGAGTGTTCGTGCATGGTTTGGTGGATCTGAGTTCCACTAAAAGTGTAAAGGAGGAGGACTCGTGTCGGTAGGGGAGGTTGTGAAGTTGCTAGACGATTTGGTTGGGGAGAAATGAAGGGAGGAGGCGCTGTTGATTAAAAATGTATCGAGAAGGAGAGGAATTCAATTGGCTTGCTATTTCACTGCAGTGATCAACAATGGAAACGGATTTGGAACGGTAATAATATTGGGATTGACAGTTGTAATTTTCATAAAGATGATTTATATGATCTTGCGCTGTATAAAATATTATCTCATCACCCAAGTATTTAGTGGTATTGTTAAAAATGCTTCGACAGCTTAGGTCATTTCGTATGTACATAGGCTCCCACCGGGAATCAAATCCGGGACCGTTTTCACCGAAGTTGAACGCGTTGCCCACTTGGCTATCCGGAAGCCAATCATCACCCGATAATTTTCCTATTCCAAGTGAAAAAGTTTCTACGATCTTACTTGCTAAAATAACCGGAGCTCCCGCTATGATAAATAAAATCGATTTCCCTTTTGAATTTTTTTATAACTACAGTCATTGGTTCATGAATTTAAATATTTGAGCAGTGTGTGTTTCAAAATAGTCAATAATAGATATGGTATTATCTAAGGTTGAGGGCATTTAATCGAAGATTAAAATTTGTGACATTATATTTTTCTAAAGGAAGCTATAATTGTAAAACTGTCAAGTCGTAATTAAAAGACAGAAATTCTCACATCATCGTTGATTTCGTGCGAGCCTATATTTCAGTCTAACTTTATGAGAATAGCAAGAATGTAAACATTAATGCGACTACAACAATGGAAGTAGTCGATCCACCGAAGGCGTTTAAAAATTTTTTTGGAGTAATTTTGATTTGTTTCAGAAAGTTGCAATTTTTTCTTTCTTTCATGATGTGACCGTAACCAACAAAAAATATTATTTATACATTCGAAAGGTTTTTCGTACGCTTAAATGTGATATAAATTATTTCTCCTAAAATTTTATATCTACATTACTGGCGCTCGCGCTTCAATCATTACTTCCCGAGGCACTAGTAAATTCCTTTAGTAATATTTCCTCATTAGCATTCTACTGTAGCGGGTTTACTTAATTATTTAAGATTTGCCGCAATGATATTTCGATATAGGGTGTGAAAGATATGGAATGAAGATAAACAAGGGAAAAACAAAGACCATGAAAATAGGATGTGAAGAAAGAATAGGATTGGTTTTGGACGGAGAGGACATAGAGCAGGTGGAGAGATTCAAATATCTTGGTTGTGTAGTGGAAAGTGGCTGGAAATGCTTAAAAGAAATTAAAGAAAGAATAGGAATGGCAAAGACTGCATTCATCAAGATGAAAAGGTTATTGACAAGCAAGCTGGATATGAAATTGAAAAAGAGGTTGATGAAATGCTATGTGTGGAATGTGTTTTTGTATGGATCTGAAACGTGGACAATTAGGAAAGCGGACAGGAAGAGAATAGAGGAGTTTGAAATATGGACATGGAGAAAAATGGAAGGTATAATTTGGAGTGATAGAGTAAGAAATGAGGAGGTCCTGCAGCGCGTGGGAGAAGACAGAATATTGATGGGTATTATTAAGAAACGGCAGAGAAACTGGATTGGACACTTCTTAAGGCATGAAGTGAACTATTAAAAATGGCAGTAGAGGGAGCGGTGGAAGGAAAGATGAAGATAGGGAGAAGGAGAAGGAGAAGAAAGCTTTTGGATGAAGTAAAAGGAAGAGAAGGATACGCAAAATTTAAAGCTAAAGCCTAGGGAAGGAAATTATTTTAAAACCAATTACGCCAAGGACCTGCCATTTGGCAGAAAACCAATGATGATGATATTTCGATGTTTCGTGATTTGAAAATAGTTGAAATTTATCCTTTCTGGAGAACAAAGGGTGATTTTGTTTATTAAATATCGTAAAAACCCTTGAAACAAAAGAAAGTCTGTTCAATTAAAGTAACTGAACCCTAATGAAAAGAAACCAATGCTATATGTCATATGGAAAAAAGAATTAACTTGCAACATTTTAAAATAATGAGATTTCTATGTAGTATTTTTGAAGAATTCATTTACAAAAAGGTGTCTCCATGTAAGAAGCAGAAATTTTATTTGACCACATCTACGTATCAAAATTATGGGTTATCCTGTGTTGATAATCCTTTGGTGTTGCGTCCAGGGATCGCAATCCAAGGTAGACCCTCGTGAGTTTAATGCCAAACTCGAAACAGTGATGGGTGGTATGATCTTTGTACTGATGCCCGTCGCTGACAATAAGGGCAGGTTACACGTCAAGGGGAGATGGAAGAGGAGCTCTGGGGATAGGTGTTGGCTTCAGTGATGTCAGTTAGAGAAGAGCCCTTTCCCGCCGCTGATCCACGAGTGGCCTCCCAATGAGATTCCTCGTATGTCGTCTGACGGACTATGCGCCACGCCTCTCGTATGTTCTTCTTCGAAGTACACCCATCCACCCTCTCTCCTCTCACGCGCAAAGCAAAAAAAGGGGTTCGCAGAGGAGACTTTGAGGTGATATTAGTGTCAACAATAGAGTAGTCTTAACCCGTGTTATCTCTTTAACTGATAAGCCTTGGTGTCTAAACTTTAGGTAATCTCGCCTGACTTTGTGGATGGCCACTGAAGAAACTAACGATGACCGCAGTTCTTTGTAATTTCCGTAAAGCTTTCATTTTCATCGGCCCGTCTCGTCCCGAACACTCATCATTAGGGGTTTGACCTGATGGAGACCGTTAAGGATGTCGTCGTAGTAAATAAAAGTTTTGAGATAAATACGAAGAACTGTTTTCGTGAGCTTAGGCGTCTTCGTAGTGTGGGATAGATACACTCCGCCATTTCTCGCGTAACCATCAAGGATGGATTACTTTGTTATATGAAAAGAATATCTAAGGCATTAAAGGTAAGTTTGGTTAGCAGGAAACAAACAAGGATTTGCGATAGATGGGGGATTTGTTTTAAGAAGTAAATGTGGGCAGAATAAATGGGAAGTAGGATAGTGAAAGGAAGAGGTTGCTAAATAAAGCAATTTAAGGTGATGCAAGAGAAAAAAGAGAGAGGAAGACAAAGGAGTTGAAAAATAAAGGGAGGCAAGAAATTAACAAAAAGTAATAGAAGGGCTGTAAGGAGCAATTTTAGGGCACCTGAACCTACCTAAAGATAATGTGTGTATAATTACTCATATAAGTAGGGAATTGATTTGCTGCCATGTCAATAACAATGGTAACCTCTATTTTAACCTGCAAGCCTCCTGTAGGCTTTTGGAAGGAGGAGTAAAGTATCTCCATGTGAGCCGATACATTGGTAGTTTGAGTAGGAATAATATAAAATAAACATGATATATAATAATAAACATAAGGAACACTGAAGAAAGAAAGGTGTCCAAGCTCTAACCTTCAAGTGTCCACACGTGTATTTCAAAAGACTCAATGAACCAAACCAATGTGTTTAACGCTAGTGTGTAATCGTTCAGCGAAACTTCTTATCTCGTTATATCACAGTAATGTTTTCAATAAGGCTAACTTTTTAATTTTGAAGCGGTTGATTCCAAACTAAACTGCTTCATTCCGTTTCCAACTATCAAAAGATATTCATTATCCGATGAAATATTAGAATTCTAGTTCTGTAAGCAAGTAGAAAATCCTATAGATATTCCAAGTTAGACCAAGTACAGACTTATCTTTCAAATATTTCCAGCAATTTTGGAATAATAATTACATATTCGAGCATCGATTAATTCCGAAACTATAAATAATTGTTATTGTACCAGCGATTACACACATTACACATGTACACCAATTTGTTTCGTTGATGGTTCTAAATAATCTAAAGATTGCTATTATTATTATTAGTAGACCCTACGGTGGGAAAATGCCTTGTCAATTTTGATATGTTTCCAAAACAATATGAGGAAGAAACAAAAGATATTTTGGTTGGGAAAATATCTCTACAACTGAAAGTCGCCGAGAAAATACGCGTTGAAAAAATACCACACACTCACAAGAAGTGGGATTTTAAATCCTGCGAAAATATGAAAAAAGTTAATAAAAACCCTGAGTAATACTGATTTTGAAAGTGCACTTGGTGAGAATATATATATACCCTTTTGAATTTTTTTATAACTACAGTCANATATATATATATATATATATATATATGAGGGACTAATAAATTCCTGTTATGTGTACAATTTTAGGGTATTTTTAAATGCTCCTTTATAAAATTTAATGATAAATCGGACAGAATTTTCACTTGAGATTGAAATCCCTTTGAGTCGCCAACTTTGAAAATTCTACTAAATTCTCTCCTTCTAAAAGTCTTTGAAATATTTACCAATCTTTAACCAAAATTTGAAAATTTGGTGTTCTACCTTATGGTTTTCTTACATTTTCAAAATTTCTTCATTGCATTTCGTTTACTTCAACCTCTGATTTCTTTCTTCTCCTTGATTGCATCCAAGACTTGTCAAAATCTTTCTCTCGAAGCTATTTCCTAGTGTCTAATATAAGTACGTACTTACTGTCCGTCATTTCAAGTCCCTCAATCTAAACTTCTTCATTGCCTGCGACCTACAGTGTATCACTTGCTTTGCTTTGAATCCTTACTTACATACTCCAACTGCTTTAAATCTATTATTATTTAATACCATTCTCACTATATCGTAAATTTCCGTTTCTCTTCCTTGTTATAACGCTCTACACACTAAGATTTCTTCTATCTGCATCTTAAGAATTTTATTTGACCGGTGGAGAGCTCCTTAGCATTTCATCCAGATTTCATTCTCTGTAGCAAATTACTTCATAATTATTTCAAAGAATGTCCTTCAATTTCTTGAAGCCATCCAGTTAGTATGATTTGGCAGTCCCTCATGGAACGCACCACATGATTAGAAATCATCATTAATTTCCGCAACAATCTTTTATCGTCGACGAGTCATCTGTGTTTGAATAGGAGTCATTGAAGCCCAAATCGGTCGATAAAAAATTTTATCTTACACTGTATTATAAAAAATATAAAAAATCGTTTTCTTGTATATCTACTCCGCTAGCCGCTAGTGGCGTATGGCAGGAGGTGTGTTAACACTAACATCTCTACCTAATCTACTCTGTTAGCTTGGTTTGGTTGGTTCGACAGTTGTCCTATTCGCATTTGGTTAAACAAATGAATTTCTTTGATTACTCCTCTACGAAATAATGAATAAAAGGTATTCGCTTCATAAACGCAGATTGTCCCGGAGGATTAAAAAAAATTCAAATTCAAATTCCACTTCTCTGTCTTTTTGCATAATTGAAATGATGACAAGATTCTTTGAGGTGGATATCATCTTAACCATGCTTCCTCAATAGTCTTGCTTGGTACCAAATGAATGTCATCAGTTAAGTGAACCCTTTTCCTTCACTCTCTAGAAGTTTCCCTTGGATGCTATATAGATTTATTTATTTCTTTAAAGAGTAACAAAAAGTTGCCCTGCAGCTGTCCTTACAGCATACCATTGTCATGCCCAGAACTTCTACGCCCTGCCTGTCTCCCGGTTCGCCGTACATCCTACTCAAATGTGGTAGGGACATTAAGCATTTACCTAAAAGGAGTCATTTTTACACAATTCCCAACACGCCTGTCGAACCGAGGGATACGGCACGAAGAATTCTTTCCTGAGAGCAACGAGGGAAGCTCTGTCGTGTGAAGGAATCTGAAGCTATTCCAAAACGCGAGACTGCCATAAATCGAACGGGGAATGGTCGCGGGTAAGTACCGTTGTCGCGGGGGTCGTCACTCCTCACGAGCGCTCTTAAGCACCGAAGAAGTCGTCACACGGTCGAATTATGTATACGACACTCTCCGTCGATGACCGCCACGATCATGAATCCAATCACGGAGGACAGGGATACGGTTTGGATAGATTAAAATCAAAGCGAACTTGTTAATGATAGTGGAGTCACGTAGCGCTTTCAATGTGCTTTGTGTTTCACGATACACCCGCTCGTCCAAGAGTTTTCTTTGTCTTTACGGAAACGAATGACAAAGGGAAATGTGTTGTCGGTCGTGGAATGCTTTGCAGAGGAAACGCTACCGCTGAGAGTGGAGTATCGGAGAAATAATGGCGCTCTCTGTTTTTCGAACGTTGATTTGGGGGACAGTTAAAATATTTGGTCGCCTTAATGGCGTTTCGTCGTGAAAATAGTTATGAGTAATTTGGAAGGGGTCTCTCTCGGGCTTTTCCCCTTTCAGGCGCATAACTTAACTAAGTTCAAATGGGGACTTTCAGGAATGTCGTAGAAGGAAAATTTCCGTTTTCTTAAGATAATAGAAACTTTTACCGTTATTTTTGGGTGACGCATAAAATTAATTCGGTAGAGTGGAGCTAATTTATAAGTGTGCCGTCGTGCACTAATGAAGATCTCGTTGCGCGGCGTGATTTCCGGTGTTTCTTCATTGGGGGAATTGCCTAAAATTTGCGGCTCCTTTTTGTGATATAACAGGGAAAACAAACTTTTTATTTGCGCAGAAGAAATTTTTTTCGCGATAAGCGACTATCAGTAGTTTTACCCACAATCAGTTATACTGGAGCAAGTTTCGAGAGAAAATATTCCGCTGTGGAATTACAGGTTTACTGTTTCTTACAGGGTTACTGTTTTTGCCTTGACATCCTTCCACGTCCTTTTACGTTGAACGAGTAATTTTTATATTGGAACTCTATTTGTATTTTAATAACAGTTTTGAATAACGTTACACAAAATTTTCCTCATTAATGCTAAATTTGTATCTAAAACTAGTAAAAATATTATAGTATCTCTCGAAGTTTGAGTTTGTATACTCAGGTTTTTATTTAGCACTTTACAATGGTAAAGAAGCGCTACTTTGGTGAGAATTATCTCATTAAAGCAGACATTTTTATTGTATTTTATAATACATGTCAAATAATCAATGGGAATATTCCTCGACGCTGCACATATTCTTCATTATTCGTCTGTTTATTTTGCATATGAGTAAGAACTGGACGTGAAACGGAAAAGGATTTAGTATTCCAAGGATTAAGTGTTTGGTCTTATGAAAATGTATTTATTTTGTAGGGTTTGTTTGTCACGGAAATAAAATAGTGGAGAAGCTCTGCTGTAGTGAGAGTAGTATCCTGCAAATTATGATAGAAAATAGAATAAAGAAAGATGCTTTGCACGTAGAACTGTGCAATTGAAAGCCCAAAAAGTTACGAAAGCGAAATATATCAACTACATGACTAACCTTACTAAAGGATAAATCTTTTTGTTGAGAAGAAAGAAAAAATACGAACTCGTCGCTTTACGTCATCATCAAGCGTTAAGTTTCGAAACTATGGTCTTAGAATGAAATACATCGTGGCAAGTGTAAAGGTTTTCTAATTTTGCTTTCTTCACATCATGGAGTCCTACCAAAAAGTCATAGCTTAAGCAGTTAATAGATAAATCTCCATTTCGGAGTCATTCGCAAGGAATAACCGTTTCAGCTATTACTTGAAGTTAACGGTATGATTTAAATAGATTTTAAAATGTCAGTGCTAAATTCTCTTGGCAGTTCAAGAAATACTATTAACTGTGGTAAATTAATTTTATGATTATAATATGCAAACTTTTTCGTTACCAGTATTATCATTTAAACGGAAGTTTCATTCCTCATCCCTTGAAAAAGAACATTCAATGTTCAGTTTCGATCTCTGCTATTTACATTTCCGGAAATGTACCTCAGGGTATTTCTCCCTGCATGAATTTTTCGGAGTAGAAAAGAAACGGAAGGAAAAGGGTGGGGGCGATTTAAGACCTTTATGGATCGGTCTTGGCAAAGTAAAATACTTCGGCTTTTGATAGATAGGCTCAGAGCAAACGCTGAGTCGACTCTTAGTCAACGTCCGGCGTAAGGCGGGGGAAAAGAAGCTATCCGAGTTTCTTCGACGGCCATAAATGTCACGGCGAATGCAGAGAAAAAGTAAGGAAAGAGGGACACGTATTCGCAGGGAGTGTTCACTGGAGGATAGGGTAAGAGGAGCAGGTGAAGGAAGAAGATAGCTTATCGGATGGTTGGAGGGATGATGGAAGTTGTGATAATGCGGAGGATCTTAAAATATACTCAGAGTTAAGTCTAGGAGAATGTTTTCGAAATTTCTATACCTTCTATACCCAGATGAGTTATAAGGTATGGCGTTCATAAAGTTTTCTACTTCGACTGAAGAGTTTCTCTTGGTATCTGTCCCTGAAAAAATTTCTCGAAACAAAAATTCAAAACTTTTTGTATTAAAATTTCAATTTCCAAGTAATAAACAAATAAATTAATCAAATATATGCGGGAAAACTAAGTTTATTTAAGTTATTTTTATAGTGGAGCCAATTTAACTCGGTAGTTGAGCCCCTGGTAGTTTCATCTGAGAATATTTGCTGATAACGTCTCTGAAATTTGCATTTGAAAATATTAGCAATCAAATTTCTTTGTAATGCAGGGATTATCCAGTACGTAACAAAAAAAGTTAGGCAATCAAGATCGTAATTAAATTCTGAAAACTTTCGCTCTATATTGGGTTTTGGACTGGTCAGTCGATATCCGTTTTTCTTTGGGATTTTTCCTGGGCGCACGTCTTTACCTGCACAGTCACCTTTACCCTTTTCCTCAAGGCTAATCCTTATCAAAAATCTCACGAAGTAAAATAATTCCTTATACCATTAATACGTAAAATTGTTCACGATTCCTTTGATATTCCATGAACTATTGGGGGAAGATTTTTCTTGGAAACGTGGTAAAATAAAAGAAATTTGAAATATTTAGGCGAATAATCGCGAAACCATTTATTTTTTTAACGACAGCTATCAAAAAGGGATAATTAAGGTAGCCAGCCATAGAGTTTTACGTAGAAGTTGTTCGATTGAAAGCGTCTGTTGGAGGGGAGCTCCATATGACATATAGAATTATTCGCTTATTGGTTAATCTCATATTGCTCGTGGTTGTCACAATTACCTTTGGAAATTTTACTTCAATCTCTGTTAGCCCTCAACGTAGAGGAATTCTCTTGCTATAGCCAAAGTGATCACCGGTAAAATGCAGTTTAAAAATGCTTTCGGCTCCTTCTCAGCCCATGCAAATGAAACAATCGACAGCTTCCCGCTTGCATGTAGATGATAGCCGGTTGGCTATTTGAAGATGCGCTTTTGTTCCGCGTTTGGAGGAAAAAAAATATAAAGGATAGTGGGTCGGGGGAATTGACAGGGAAGCAGGAGATCTCTCTCTCTTTTTCCCCGTGTTTTATGAGTCCAATACGCGAGTTTTCGCACGCTTCCGCATCTGGTTATAGAATCAGGAGCTGTAAGGCGGAAGTGGAAACGGGATGGAACTGGAATGTGGCACTCTGTAACATTACGTTTCTCACACTACTCGCATTGTCTGCTTTTTCATTTCATCGCCCAATACTCTTCCGGAGATCCTTTATTTTCGCAAAAATGCAGCTTTTTCTTCTCCCACCGCAAGAGTTTTCGACTCCCTCTCGAATCTGCTCGTTTTGTCGAAATTTTCCAGGTAACGCGGATTGTGTCGATGGTACAGCACGGTTTTTCGGAAAAAACCCGAGTCTTTTGAAGAGGCGAGGCGTTGCTATATGAGGTGATGGAGATTATGTAGATGCAGAGAGGGGCCTAAGGGAGCCATTCCCGAGAATTGCGGTGGACGAAAAGGTTCATTGCCTCCTGGTTTTGAATGAGAATATATCACTATTGCATTCTGATGTGGTTATTTACTGTGCATACATAATCTCAATTAATTCCAATTGAACTTAGGTGCAGTTCTTAATTCATTGCATCGATTGCAGTTTATGCTGATCACTATTAGGAATTAAATTTTAATGAACTATATGATTCGTGTAAGAATTGCGTTCCATATTTAATGACATTCCAAGTGTTTACTCATCCATCTAAGGAAATGTTTATGAAGAAAGATAACACATTGGAGTCTTTATTCCTTGAATAAATTTTAAACGTCCAGTCCTAAAGGATCGGCGTTTAAGATTTTAAATTATTTGTCTTGAATGAAGTCATCAAGTTGAAAATCATTAAAAAAGGATTAAATTATTCAAGACCTATCTTTCAAAGGTCTCTTGAATTTTAAGAGATTACAAATTGAACATCGATCATGAGAGAAGAAAGGCGTTGGTATCCAAAGTTAGCATCTGCGTTTTCTAGGTGATCCAACATTTTCACTTAGCGATTATTATTGTGATCTTTGCTTAGTAAATAAATTAGATGTGGAGGCCACGTTCAGTATTATCGGCACCGTCACTTACTGACTCATTTATGTACATAATTTACCCAAATATGACTCAAATAGTTAAAGGTAATTTAGAAGTAAGGGTGTAGAATAAATGGTATCATAAGATGGCGTTTTCATCTATCTCCCTAACAAAAATTTAGCGAGATTAATTGGTTCATAATTGTTTCAATTTTGTCGATTAATACTCTCTCGAAGATAGTAGTTACATAGCTTTAGTTACATGATTAGACCCATGAACCATGATTCAACTTCAAATGCTTTTTTTATTACGTTTCTTATCCTTTTTTTGAAACAAAAGCGCGTAATTGTGTAATAAATTTTACATTCTCCGATGATTCACATTTAGATACTGTTTATAGATAATCAGTAGAGCATAAATCCAGTCTTATTACAAAAGCCATCTCCCCTCTCTTGGTAAAAGTGAACCAAATTCCTTAAAACGGCAAAAATTCTTTAGCAGCATCAAACTAACACAATGCCCAGCTCCGGCAGGGACTTTGGGAGAGCAGTAAATGGGAGGAGAAGTGTGGAAAATTCGAGCGATGGAGTTAAGGCAATCGCTAGGGAATCGGAAACTCGTGCAATAGGTGGTGAAAAAGAGGAGGCGACTGAGGAAAAAGTTCGCGCAATAAATTCACTCATAACGCATGAATTTCCCGGTCATTTGCATGAATGAGACCACGCCCACGAACAAAATGATTGTGCGGATGTGCGCTTTGGTACTTTTTCTTTCGTCCGCGTGTGCTCGCATTTGAGAGTGGAGAATTTTTTACTTTACCGGGTATCGCCGTCGTGTCCACGGTGATAAAATACATAACGATCCACCCTGCCTGTCTCATCCCTCCCACACCTCCAGTCACCCCACACCTCTTCATGCCCTCCTGGACGAGTCACTGAGCACAGAGCGTGGGAATAGGACATTTGAATCCATTGGTGAGCGGAGCGACCGTTACGAGACCAAACTGTTCTCTCTCTCTCTTTCGCTGTCTCTTTCCAAACAACAACGAAACGGAATCACACTCTTTACACTTTTTTGCACAATCGCTACGGTATTATCCTAACGCCATCTGTTTTTATGGGAGAGTAATTTTTTCAAAACTATTTACTCTTTAAACTCCCTTTTATGTTTCAATTTATTTTGTTCCGGAGTCTCTGGCTTTATTGCTCATTTCTTTAGCTCGGATTTCCTCCAAAAACACTGATGGTCTTTGATGCGGCGAGCTCGGCCATTTCGTTTTCTATTTTTCTTGTGTCGTTCACGTATGCCGAGATTACCATTGGCATTAGAAATATTCATAAAAGTGCGAAACTGCGATATTATTTGATTGCAAAGAATTTATTTGAATTAAATTTTTTAAATTGTTGCCTCGTAAAAAATTGGCTTATGATCGATATTTAGAAGAGCTGATTATCGTGATAAGCCTTCGCTAAGTATTCAAAATGAATTTTCACAGAAAACTGCTTACTCCTGAAATATCATAGCTTGCGTTAGTATTTAAATGAAAAAAATGTTATATGCCAAGATGTTTCTCAAAATTTTTATACCATCCATAGTTTACACAATGTTTACCGGGCTTCCTATTTACCTATCTCAAAATAGAACGACATTTAAATGATTTATAACAAACAGCTGATCGTTTGTGATCGAAGATGATACATTTTAATTAAATACTGAATGACTACTACCATTAACTAGCAGATTTGTAAATATCCTCATAAAATTCGATTTTCAACTGATCCAAGCCTGCATGAAGATGTAAAAATTTTACTTTTCATGAGGTATTTATCGGATATAGAATTTGATATGGAAATGAGACAATAAAATAATCTTGAGGACATCGTGTGGAAAATAAGCAATTCGCTGTCGCATTTATTAAAATGGCGTTTCACCAAGTACGGTCAGATGATATTGATTATATTGGAAACCTTGTTTTTTCCAAAAATGTATTTTTTCATGGCATACCTTCTTTATCGTTTTTGGTCGTACATTAAAAGACGCTATGATTTTCCAAAGGAACATGTTCAGGTCCAATGAAAGAAATTCTTGAATTAAACCTGGTGTCGTTCATAGACATCTTTTATGTATAAATAATTTACAGATATTCCAAAAGCTGTTGTTATTATTTTTTTGTGGATATGTTTTCATTTCAGAGATATTGAGAGTTGGTTTGACTGTAATTAGTACGAAAGTCCTAAATGTCCTGAAAGCGTTGGAGGTCCTGGATCCAATGTTTAACTGAAAGAGCAAAGTGTGGGTAATCGAAGGGGGTCGAAGCGGGGGCAGCATATATTTGTTGGGAAGACTCATCCTTCCTCCACGAATCCATATCGCAGTAAAGCCTTCCCATAACTCCTGCTTCATTGCTCTCCCTCTTCCCCGAGCTCTCCCCATAGGATAAGAGGAAAAAAGTGGTTGGGGATAGGGTTGGTGTCGGAAGCGGCTTTGGGATGGGAAGAGAGGGGGACCACGAGGCAAAACCATATAGTCCATTGGCCGATTCTGTTGCCATTTGTTTTCCCATTCCCTTCGCAATGCCATCATATCTCCAATCCTAGATTTTTTTCCGAAGCCGAGTCGGCCCATTGCGTATACGGGATCCTTTCCAGCCACTCTTTCCTTTTTCGTTTACTTGCATCTCCTTTTCTCATGCCTTAACTGCAATATCCGATCGCATATGGCTGTCTTACGTACATCTTGTCTTATTTTCTATATCCCATATTAGTCAATATGATTAACTGTATCCCTATAACCCCCCCCCCCTAAGCGAAATCATGCTCTTATTGATTTTACGAAAGCTATCGCTAGCTTTCTATTGTAAATCTTACTGGAGAGACTCTTTGAGAACCCGATTAGATTTAACAATTTCAACTGAATTTGTTATGTTATTGGAATTCTTGGCATTATAATTACAGCAAAATAATTTCAGTCGTTAAGGTTTTTTCATAAAAACTCCCCTCATAAGTTATTTTCTTTTCGCATAATGGATGTGTATCTTACACGAATGTAACCAATTGATTTTTTAGTAAGGTTCGGAATAAGACTTCTTTTTGACTGGTAATTGTTACGGTGTTTTTAATCCAAAATTTCTTTTGAATTGATTAGGAAAAATACCCGCTTTAACTACTTAATGTTTAATCTTGATGACAGCGTATGTTTCGCGTACAAATTTCAGGCATGACGGCTATATCATATACAGTGATCTTCAAGTCTAGCTGCTTCACGTGCGTTGTAATATTACTTCAGGTTTTCATACACATAATTTAGATATAACATTTGCAAACCCTATTATGACAACAACGCGCGAGCACAGAAGCAAAGTATATGGTTTTTAATTACTTTTACGATCTTGGATGCTGTTGCCGTATTCTCTATTTCACGTACATTGGAATGAATTACTAGGTTATTACATTATATACTGAGCAAAAATCTATCAGCACATAAAAAATTTTCCCTTAAGAATAGTCTGGAATTCCTGCTTTTTTAGTTCGTAGTGTTTTTTTAGTTATGTGCGCAATTTTGTTGCATTTAGTACTAATCAATGGAGAGGATCCTGTTTGTTTGTTTTTTGTGTCGTCAGAAGTAAGAGAGAATTAAATTACTTAAATGTATGTCTTCCGGCGGTCTTTCCGCAAAATAAGAATATTTCAGTCGGTTCCCTGTACTATTTACGAAAGGGCTTAAATCTGCTGGGACCCATTTGTCTCGGAGGCATAGTGGATGTTGTATGTATTATCATTCTGGGTCAATACGATCTTTTATAACCAATACGTTTCCATCACCATTTTCCCTCTCGCAATCTCTTTCTTCTCTTCGGTTATCGAGTACCTCCCTTCTCATCCTGGGACCCGTATATTTTACCTCCGTCCCCAAACCCCGGTCCGCGCCCCACCACCTATTCAGGGTACCCTCCTTATCCAGCCTCTCCGTCATCTGTTCGATGTATCCATCCTCCGTCCCCGAAAAAGAGAAAAAATGCCAAACCTACCGCAAGATGAGAAATCCATTTTCCGGACCAGCTTATTGATGCGACCCCAGAGGAGTGGATCCTCCGACTCACGCTATTTCCCAGATACTTGCTCCATATTCCCAATACCACATCCTCCTCTCTCCTCATCTGTCGTAACCTATGAAGCCATTGGTTTCAAGTTTCTTATACTTCGACATAATACAACATTCCCTTCACGAAATTCTTCCAGGATAAACTCAATGAGGGAAGGCGTTGCCTAAAGATCATCCTGTTATAGTTACGCAATATCTTTCATTTTCATTATTTTCCGGGTTATTATCTCTCAATGCTCTACTTCGTCTACATTGAGCTACAACGAAAGTATTTCACGTACTCATTGATGTTACGTATTATTACATTACGTTATAATTATATTAGATTACATCTCATTATTTCATTATACTTTCCTTTATCCTGGTGGTCTTAACGCTTCAGAATATGAACGCGCCTCGGAATTTCTGTACAGGAAATCTTCCTTTCCTGCCGTAAACTAAAAGATGCTTCTCAAGTCTCAAGTATGCAAAAATAATCTTTAAATTCAAACTTTAATCTAACTATGGTTTGCATGAAATATTTCCAGACACTATGTTGATTCTTAACAGCATATTTCAGCAATTTTCTGAAAATTTTAAAATTCAATGATTTCTTGCTATTAGGAGGAAATATAAGTTAAGTAAAAATTCCTGAAATCTTTCTTCTTCAGTTCTTCCTCATATTACTTCAAAAGTAGCAAGTAGTCACACTTTTCTCGATTCCCTCGATATCCTTCCTTCTTTTTACTTTGTTATTTTATTCTGAATTTAACGTCTTGCCGCGACAAATTTAATCGGCCAAAGAGTTATTCTGATCTTATTCGCAGATTTACTGCGAAAAAGGGCCGATTTTTTTGGCGCACAATACATCATTCCACATTCCTTCCTTCTCCGTCGTTCTTCTTTCAAGTTCTCCCCTTTCTCGCTTCCAATACCCTGCCCTTTAACCTCCTTTTTCCATCTTCCGATGAACGCGAAAATCGTCAGCAAGCGATCCGTCAAAGTGACCCGCCTCTCTAGTCTCCTTATATGTTATATGCTTTTTGAGGGAGAGGAGCTACCTCCGGTTGCAGCTCGTCCCATGCGATCTCCCGAGGCACATTTTTCTTACTAAAGTTTTGAGATGTCGTTTCCGAGATGCCGTCTTGAAGCAAGATAAAAATATAGAAGAAGTTTTATCCGTTTGATCGATGGAGGACATTTCTTTTAAAAATAGTCGTGGTCGCGCAATACATACGTAATGCATTCCACTTCAATTTGCAAAGGGATTCAGTTTGATGGATTTGCTACCTTCTCCGTTAGCGTATATACGACGTTGCGGTCTATTATAGCAAATATACGTGAATAAATTAGGTTTTGCTGTAATTACGTTGACAAATGTGGCGAAAACATAACAAAAACGATTAAGTAGTAATAATTTGATTTTAAAACGTCTCCTATTAATGTCTTATCTAATTAATTCTACATTCCAGTAAACCTCTCGCAGTTTTGTTGTATTTTGAATAATGATGACTATTCATGAAGAGTTTATTCTTAAAAACATACGTATATGACATTTTCCTATATCTCTAAATAATCATTATAGCCTGATGATAATATGTACTCTTGAACAAGTACTCTTCCAAAAGCACTTCTAAGAAAATAGTTCCCAGAAACACCTCTAAAATTGTCAAGAATGCGTCTAAATTTTAAAATTCCACATTAACAACATTTTTAGACTGGGATAAATTTTTCCGTCATTTTTCAACTTTTCCAAAAATTCATGTTTTTGATGGAGGGAGGCATTATTTTATCTTTTGAATCCCAAAGTATTTTATGAAAATAGTCGCATACAATTGAAATTCAACCTGAATATCTCTAATCAACGACTTACTTTACAGTTCATACTTAGAATTTTGATATTGGTCAGAATGAAACAACTTACCCTTACTAAAATTTTCAAGGTCTCTCCATGGCATTTAATAATCTGAATTCATTCCAGGTGTATAGATATTTCTGTACTTCCAATTCCATTGTTCTTGTAGGCGTCTACCTCATCTGTCTAGTTATCCCGACAGGCGGAACACGAATTGAAAATTTTCTTTCTCTCCGATACGGGAGGAAAGACATGCACAATATTCTCGGAAAAAGGAGAAATTGGGGAAGAAATATCATTCAGGGCGACAAGACGTCTTTTATCATTCGCAATGGTTTTGTTTGATATATCATTCTCAACTTCAGTCTCTCGACTTCGTCACAGACACAAAGAGGAATAAAAAGATCTTCTTTGAATCAAATCCCTCTGCGAGAACATTTCTCACTCTCGAGTTTCTGAAATCACGTATAAATTTGAATCCTCGATCCCTCGTTCGCCGGTATCTTTTACTTTCCCGCTATCCTTCACTCCTTTAGGGTTTCCGAATGCTTTGTCTGCCTCCCTCTCTTGCACTCGTCCCCTTCTGTATACCCTGGAGACGGGCGCTTGACAGACTAGGACGGATTTTTATTATATGTGGAATATATCTGACGAGGGTGTGAGGGTTATTTTTATCCTCAAGAAGGGAATCCATGTGGAGAAGGGGAGAAAATTTTCCGTGATGGCTGGATAAAGGGTGCAAATTCCTTTTTGCGGAAAATGGGAAAGAATCAGCCAGGAGGCGGGCTTAAAATAGAAATTAATCTCAATTTACCGGAGATATTCAATCATCTAAAATCGGCTGGATCAATAATTTGTTAAAATTAACTTGATTGCAGCGAGCTATGCATATTTTATGTTAAACTGAAAATTATGAATATCCTTATTTGAAAATAACATATCTTCATCTCACAACGAGCTTGTTTTACCCCAAGGGAATTCACGAATAATTACCCTGTCTTATATGGTCAGTTTCAATGTCAGATTTTTCCTAAAGACCAGTAGAAATGAGGGCATCCTGATTACCAAGCGTTAGGCAATTTCGCCTTTTGGGAAAGTGGTCCTGGGTTCTAATCACGTTGGGAGCTACGATGTTATTAAGATTGAAATTAGAATGAGAATATTGAATGTAGATTCAGCATAGAATTAACATCCTCTTTTATTAGCATTTTAATTGTTATAATTTTGAGATTTGCTGTGCTAAAAATTACCTGTATAAGTGGATAATCGGCTAGCAACTAAATTTTCTAACGTATATTTCAGGTATATAATATTAGGAATATTTTCATTCTTTAACGGATTATCGGATTTTGATAACAAATTATTAATTTATGTGCTCGAATACTTACAGGCTCAAAAATGGCTAAAACACTCGATGTCGACCAATATTGTTTTCCAACAAAAGAAATATTTTAGTGTACATTTATTATAGCACAGTTTACAATTTGAGCCAATAGCAAATTTCGGTCAACTAAAGTGCGACTTGGGAACGTGTCATCTTCAGAAGCAGCCGTACGTATTCTTGAAAAAAAAAATAGGATGTATAACCTTAAAAGTTGGAATTTTCTTGCAAATGTACCCTTCCTTCCTCTTTCGCAGTGCTTTATTTAAAAGTGGGACATAAAGCACTTGAAGAAACTGTTCTTTTATCTCATGAAATAAAATTTATCCTAATAATTTACGCGGGTGTATTCCCTTTCCCCGCGTCACTTATGAAAAATTTGCGCATAAAATAAATCGATGGTAAAGGAGGTTTTATCACGATATCGCCGAAACCGATCGGCCACTCTGTTATTCCAAAAGCATAACCTTGTATGCGAGAATAGCTTTCTGGTGCTTTTAGTTTCTAAGTGGATATAGGTGAATGGGGAGAGGGTAAGGCAGATATGTGCGGAGGGTTGGTTATGGACCTGATGTTTCGGGATCTTGCGGCAAGGGTGGTCGCGAAGGGGAAGGGGATTCTGGGAACCCGAACTATGATCGCAGAGCTGGGGATTCGGATGCGTGGGTCTACGTCGCTCCGAAGAGCGTTTTAAAATTTCAGTGGAATCCACATCTTACCACTGCCACCCCTCTTGCCTCCTGAAATTTTTTACGAACCTATCCCCGACGCTCACATACATATATATCGAATCAAGCCGCACTCCACCTCTTCCATTTCCCATCTTATTGACACCGGGAATATCAGAGTGGATAGAGAAAGTAAAAGCTAGGGAGAAATCCTGTTTAAAAATGAAATATGATAAGTTACGCGTTAGAAGCGTTACCGTTGCAGATTTTAGTTTTCAGAAATCCGAAATGAACAGTGTCATTTTTGATACTGTTGAATAATAAATATGTTTTGATTAAACTTTGATGACATGATTGCAATCCAGAAGGTTTCAATATTTATAGAAAATAAAAATTGTAACATGAGTGAGTTTTAACTACCCCCTCCAGAGTATACGTATGAACGATTTTTAAAAGCCCCATATATATTATTATAATATGCCCGTTATACCCCCGTTATATTTTAACGTTATTCAGTACTATCAAAGGATATCAGGGCCATTCGGAGTTTAGTTACTGATAATTAATATCTCCGGTTTGTAAAATGAGAATATTTAGAGTTCATCAATCATTTACATAATTAAGGTTATGTTGTTCCATGTAGGAAAATTATCTGCCCTTATAATATTACTTTGCTGTCTTAAATGAAAATCGCTTATCATTTTTTTATTTTCGCCATTCACCATTTCATACCATTCAAATTATTATGAGAAAGGATAAAATTCAATCAATATACAAGGACGCGCAACTAGCGGATGTGGAAATTTTTTCTCCTAGCTGTAATTTCATTTCATTATCGCGAGTTTTCCATTTTTCACCGTGAAGATAGGGTTCCACTGCATATAACTTCTGAAGATTAGTTTTATCTGCTTACTACTACTAATAATTAATTTTAAGACAAAAAATGTAAATTATTGTAAAAGAAAAGAAGAAGCATGAATGTAACTAATAACGAACTAAGGGTAAAGCTATTATCGTAAACAGAGTGTTGTACTACTTCCTATTTCATTTTCAACTCTGAGACAGTACGAAAAGATAAAAACAGCTTGAATGTTATATATAATCAAATTGGATTGATAAGAGCTATGGAAAATTGCTAGACGGCATAAATGTCCTTTGTGAACATATTCGCGTAAGTTTTGAATCTATACCAACTCTATGTTGAGTGTTTCCGAAGAAGGGACAAAGATGAATTTCGAAAAAGCAATTGTGCATTAAAAGTTGACTACAACTTCAAGATTTTCTATTATGGCATAGCGTTCTTAAAAATATCTTCCTGAATATTTTGGCTGCCTAAAAACCACGGGAACAAATTTAAAATTCAGTGCTTTGCACACGGAAATATGTTTCGTTGAAATTTGCTTACAGCGGTTGTAAATGAAAATTTAGTGAATGCACAATCTCACGGACGATTCTAAATAGCGATTTCAGCAGTAACCTTGAAGCGATGTAAATAAAGGAAATTTTGCATTTAAAAAATCCGAATACGTTACACAAAGGAGTCACGCAAGCTTCTCCACGGTAGATGAACGTGAAACATCCTAAGAATAACATTGCCAATTTCAGTCAATCCCGTTCATTAAATGAAAATTTTGCATAAAAACTTCAACTTTTAGGCTATGCTTCGTATTTTTTCAAGATCTTCGTAATTTTCAGCTCCGCCATTTAAAAATGTATCTCAAATAAAATATTAACGCTCTATCCATTTTAATTCGTTATCTTACCTATTCCCATGGAATTATCTCATAATATACGATTTTGGGCAATTAATTGCATCTACCAAAGAACTTGCCAAAGCCCACAACGATAGTAGAATTCATACATTCATACCCAGAAGGGACAATTCCGGTTGTATTAGCTACCTCACGGGCTAACCAGCAGAGGCATCAGTAGATTCCAATCTTCCCACGAATACACCAAGGATGTCCCAAAAGTCCGGAAAGCTCAAAGAAAAAGAATAATCGAGAGGCATGCTTAAAAACAAAACGGGAGTTGGGAGGAAAGGATAAAAAACGCGAAATCCTTAGGGGGAAAAAGTCTTACATCGGCAGGACACAGTAGCTCGATCGGATCGGAATTAAAATCGGGGGATGGGGATGCTCGAAAAAGAGGAATGTGATCGTGGTCTGAAATAGGATAGAGAAACGAGAAAGAAGGAGGTATTGAGCGTATAAATAAGAGAGATATAGAGAGGGCGAGGAAGGGTAGAGGAGCTGGAAAAGGCGGAGTAGTGGACGTTGGACGAAGCGGGGAGAGGTTTGGGTGAGCTCCGAAGGTGCTGCGGGTTTAGCCTTCTCCCCGGAAGAGACCTGTCCAGATAAATCACCGGTAATTGCGATTCCGACTTTCTGAAAGCTGCTCTCCCCCTCCCGAGCTCTTCCTCCCACTCAATTCTCATCTTACTCACCCCTCTCTGCCCCGCCTGAAAGAACCCTAACGTGCCTCCTCTTCGCCGATGTGGAGATTCCTACACCGCCTCCTTCTCCGTCTCACGGTCTATGTCTTTCAACGACTAACTTTGCCTATCCTTTCCTCTCTCCTTCACACATCTCGTCATTCCTTTGTCTTTCGGGATTTCTCTCCCGCTCATCCTCTCGTGTCCACAATTTTTATTCCTCGAAATCCACCATGTTCGCCCATGCTCTCTCCGTGTCGTTATCAGTTATAAAATTAGATCGATTTTACCCCCATTTCCTCTTTACCAAAGTACGATTCCGAGGTCGCTTTTTTCTGGAATATGTTCCAATCTGATGGACGCAGCCTACTACGGTGTTTTTATCGAGAGTTCCTTTTTTAAGAGGTAGGCTCTACATTCATTGAATACGTTTGCGGAAATGTTAAATGACTCGTAAAAACCCTTCTACCTTTCATTCCATCATCGCAATTCTTATCGTAGTTTTTACAATTATTTGTATTCTTATTCTATTTCATATGACGTTCTGTTAAGTATTTTTTGTACTATGGTCTTAATAATTGTTTCAGTTGTTAGTATTCTTAATGCTTCTTTTTCTTTCAGAGATGTTTGTAGAAAAAATATTCCCCGATCATTCCCCGCCACACATCATATCTATGGATTTACATCGGCTTCTTTAAGGTATAATTATTATAATTAATTTAATTCTGATATCTATTTTCCTGTACGAACATCTCAACTACAGAAAAAAGGTGCAAGCATTTAGAGTTGGCACAATCCCCATCAATACATATGGTTCTTTGGCAATTACTGATTATGAAAAGGTGTTAGCGGTTTATTTTTCATAGAGAATGATTTGTGATGATGCTATGATCAAGCTGTCTATTAAACGAATTTAATGCCATAATTTTCCGATAGCATTTTGGAATTCCTTTTATCTTCCACTGTCTTACTATTAAAGAAATTATAAGCGTATTCTTCTGGAGCATCTGGTGGATTTCTTTGTTTGTGCATTTCCTTTTGATGATTCAACCTCAACTCCTTCCTTTCCTGTTTCCTCAACTCCTGCATTTTCCCGTCGGTACTACATTAAAATTAGCTCGTCCAGAAAATTTTCCGCTTCTCGAGGTTTGAGTTATTGACGTTGTGGCGCATTAATTACTATTTATTACGACATTTTCTTGTCAGTGTTTCCTCCCCCGCTTTAGCCTCAGCTCGGCAATTTTTAACGTCGTCCATTTTTCTCGTATTCCCTTAACTCTTACCTCTTTGTTCCGCCCTTTCCATCACGCTTTCGACTTACCCATCTGTTCTCCTTCCGTCCCTCGCTATCTTCGGTCCATCCTTCACACCAACTCATCCACTCCGCCCCTCCACTTCGCCGTCTCAGTCGCCAAGCTCCGTCGAATCCTACCCCCCCACCTCACATATCTCCTCTCTCAACATCCGAATTCACTCACCCACTACTCATTTGCATCCCGACAAAAAGTTAAGGTCCCAACTCTCCTTTCCTCGTTCTGCCCCCCGTTAAAATCCCGTCCGAATTCTCCACCCCCATAGTCCGAGTCCCACAAGGTACCGCCCTAGCTCCATTCTTGTTTCAGTATCATACCCTTCTTCTTTAAGTATTTTGGCTCCTCCTACCGGGTGCCACCCCCGCCTCGTCATTACCCCTTCCGCCGCAGTCTGCTTAAGTCCCCTCACACCACTATTTTCCGCACGCATCCTCTCTCCACGCTGTTTTCTCCTCTTCATCCATCCCTTCTCTCGCTGCAGCAAACTATCCACGACCGATCCTCGCCCTTTCCTACTCTTCTTCTCCTGCTCCTTCATTTTCCCCTTCCCTGCATCCTCTCGTCGGAACGTCTGCCCCCTAATTATCGCATTCCTCCGAACGTCAACGTGTGCGCTGTTTCTACCTCGTGCACACCAACCCCATCTCTCGGTGGGGGAGGAAAAAAGGGGATCGAGCTATCCGTTGGAAGTTTAAGACTGCCAACTTGAAGATAGGGGAGTTTTTGATTTAGCCGCCTGATAATGAGGAGCGGAATCCTTAATAGGTTGGAGATGAAGGAGTGGGTCTGGTTTTTGGAGAATTTTGCTTTTGGGAGTAGTGCGAAGGAGAGACTTTCTTTAGCTTAATTTGCGTTGCTCCGTAACTTGCGATTAAATTTATGAGAGCTTTTTGCAGTAGTTTTTAATATTGCTTGAACTAGCGTAGAAGATTCCTTTACTTTGACCGTTATTTACGCGGAGTAATTTGATTTTTGTGCGAACGTGTTTGATCTTAAGTTATCGGAGTCAAATAATATTTACCGTAATCACTGCTTACGTGATACACAGCCTCGTTTGAGTTAAAATGTCTAAAGGAACATAATATCCATTATAAATGTACCAGGATATCGCTTTTAAGGCTATCAGAACGTAGTGCGAGTATTTACGATGGAATTCCGTTTAAAATAAGTGAACCATTTCGTGTCTTTAACTTATCAATTCAATGTAAATATAAATTTTACGCTAACATTAATGTACCTTTAAATGACAGGACGCCATTTTGCGCGATTAATAGTGCAAAATTATCTTTTGTCTTTAGAAGAGAAATTCCAAGTAAGGAATTAACTTTACGGTAATCGAATTTAATAATTTCCAATAAAATGTAATTATAATAGAGCAAACATATTTGGTAGTTATAAAATTTATTATACTGAAGAAGTTTAAATTATACAAATATTGGAAAAAGTATTTTTCAATAATGCTGTATAATATGCGGTAAACAGTTATGAATGAAAGACAGTTATGTTTTAAAAGATCGATGGATTAAAGTGATGTTATGTTTCCAGCCGTTACATAATTTTTTTTTATATCTTCTTCATCTGTATTGGTTAGCGCTACAATAAAATACTGAAATCTTTCTTTCGTAATTCTAGGTGCATTTTCTGCTCCCAATTATTAATTTCATTGACTCCTTGTTCTATTATTATCAATATTCTTCTTGCTTTAAATGATAACCATCCCTTATACATAACATGAACTGAATCATCAGCATCATTTAATCTGCTTTTGCAGGTCCCAGGTGTCATTCTTTCATTTTCTCCTGTCCTCCACTCTTCTCTTCATTTCTGCAAAAACTTTTCATTCGTCAAACTGTCAATCATCATTACTTTTCTCCCTCATCTTTTTAATCTTTCGTTTACCTTTCTTTCTTATACTTCTCTCAACATGCATTTCCTGTATGACAAATCCAGTTTTTTTTCTTTGATCGATTAAAACAATCGATATCATATTCTCTTTGATCCTTCTTATTCCTGTCCTTGTCTCTCCACCTTATATTTAGCATCCTCCTCCATATCCACATTTCAAAAGCTTCTATCCTTATGTAGACTTTAATGAGGAAAGTTTCACAACCATTAAGAAACATGTTCTATACTTTCTACTTTATCAATCTTTTCCTCGGGTCGATAAAAATTTTACTTATCTAAATATTTTTGCCGGCTCCACCTCATCCTGACCCATTCTCATCACTATATCATTATTTCCTTTAGTACTTTTTGCAGACTCTATATTATGTATTCGCTGCCTAATGCTTTACATTTCTCTGAGACTATTTATTTTGTATAGGTAATTCTAAGGAGAGTTGGTGACAAACAAAAACACTCCTCACTCCCCTCACTATACCACTCAGTTTTCTCGTTCCCTGTCCATATAGTTGCATTTTGACCTGATAAATCACTTATCCTCCTGTCTCTACAACGCCTCAGATCTTATAACGGTCATTATGGGTTTCCACTGATGAACATAGCCATACACTTCTCTGGAAAAACAAAACATGAACGCTGACTGGTTCTTCCTTTCTCTAAATATCTTTCTCCTGTGATTCTCAACAGTGCCTATGCATCTCTTGTCCCAAAGTCTCTCATTAACACAAAAAACAAATTAACTACATACGCAAGATTATTCATAATGAAGAGGAATTAAATTTTTGTGTTAGCTTTATATTGATCAGGTATAATTAATTATCACATCTATTCTACTGATGACTATCATTGGGCATACATTTTCTAGAATAATTTTTAAATCATAAACGGAACTCTCACACTTACATACTTGGCAACATATTACTCACTTTCCAAAAGAAAGATATTACAACAATGATATTGTGAAGTATCGTATTATTTTCAAATTGATCAAACCGGGAAGAATTAGATTTAAAATGTTTTATTTTGTGGTAATCAGTAATCATTGACAGTTCTGCATAGTAGTGCTTTCACCTTTTTAATGTATTCAGTATACCACCTTATATATTCTATATCTACGTACATATGTACCCTAAGCTGCCTTTCGGTGTGTGGCAGAGGGTGCATGCACCATGACTCTACTTTCCTTATCGGTACTTTTGCGTATCATCCGCGGAAAAAATGAATTTTTGAATCTATTTGTTCTAGCGTCTATCTCTCTGATTTTTCTCTCAGAATCAGAACGGCCTATGTAACAGGGAGGACGCATTATATCGGCTGCATCTTCTACGAAGGTACCTTCTCTGAACTTATTTAGTAAATTCATCCTTTGTTTAAATCTGCTATCTTCTAGAGATTCCCATCCTGCATCCTAAAGCATTTGTGTAACGCTCACTGGTTCGTCGTATCGCCTTTCGCTGTTCTTTTTCTAATTCTCGAATGCAGCACTTTTCTTCAGGATCCCATATACTACACTATACTATAGGTAAGGCCTGGCTATCGCAACGTAACATCACTCACTGACTTTTTCTTCGCTTCTACCGACTATTTTCTTAACGAATCCGAGTTTCTTAAGAGCTCGTTCACATATGTTATTGATGTGGGTACCCCATATTATGTTGCTCGTGAGGGTTACTTCAAGATATTTCACCGATTTTGCTGTTGATAAAGTTTTCCCACGGAAGATGTACTAATAATCATTAGCATTTTTTTTACATGACGTTCGGCTAAGAATTGGATTTCATGAAATTGAAATTTCATAAAATTATTTGCCTTTTAAATATATACCAGTATACAGGAATAGTATTTTCAAGGAATTTGCATGATTCTTGGTGGTTTAAAGTAAGTTCTTAACCAAATTTGAGGCAGATGGGAAGCTAAATTAATTAGCCATTGGTTAATGTTTTGATAGTTCCTGGCATGGTGTTTTGAAACTAATAGCTAACTATTTGAGAACTGATTGTATGTGCGAGCTGATTTTTGAATTGCAGCTACTCATAAAATTGCTTATGCAGGCATATTACAGTGAAATCTCGATCTAACGTTCTAGTTTCTAACGTTTTCCCGGCTCTTAATTTGACAATTCGAGGTCCCAACTATATCAGAATTGATTTCTATCATATAATTTTCCGCTTTTAAAGTTTTTCCTTTGTTCGTTTTCCCGCATCTAAAGTATCGTGTTTTAAGTCTCCGCCTCCGCTTATAAAGTGTCAGCATATGAGAGTAAAAGTTACGATTAACGAAAACGAATACAAAAGCAACACTACCTCTTTTAAATTCTTATCTGCTATACATGATACACTCACTGAAGCCAGTAAATTAGTTTGCAATGCATTTCCAGAAACATGCTGCAATGTAGAGCCCACTGGGTTTCACTTTCATTAAAATCCATCAAACTCCTTTCGTCTACTTTGTATTACATGTGCTTTGCCCTCATCGTCTGAAGGAGCAGTACTCTCCCCCCCGAACATTTACCGCTGCAGTTTTTTATCAGCCATCGTCTTCAGTACACGTCATGTTTATTCGTCTTTCTTTAGGACTTTTCTCGTTTAAGTGACGTTATAACATCAGTGCATTCCTCGCAATTTCTTTTTCAATGAGAGTTGCACCTCATAAACTGATAGCTATAAGTCTAATCTTTCACTAATATAGTACTTTGATTTTTTCTTTAAAATGGTCATTTTAATGAGCACATACTAAATAGCATATATAAGTTTAAATATTCATGATGTTACTTTTAACGAACAGATTTGTCGCATTTCAATGATCTTTAGTAGTTTGAAGAAATTTAAAGGATGAACATTTATTTTAAATTTGACTCCCTTTGTAATATGGAACCGACAAAATTTATCAGTAATTTGTGAAAAGTCGTTCCTTTACAGACCGAAAGAGTAATTTCATAAGATTTACCTCAGGTTCTCCCGCATCGCAATACCGGCCGCACGTACGCCACCTGTGATGCAATGCATTCCCTCCCTCCCACCTCCCACACTCCAACCCTTTATTCTCTCCAGTTCGCCCATCCGATTCCCTCAATTACTGGAGTTGGCCGTCTCTTTGCTTGGCAACCATCCTCTAGCCTTCTCCAGAGCCCTTCCGGACAAATGAATCCCAACCGGAAGTGCCAGTTCAGCTATCCTCAGCATACAGTGCCAACCACTACATTTTCTCTCTTTACTCACCTTCGTTTTCTCTTTCAATATTCCGAATTCATCTTTATTTATCACTTCGTCATCGTATGTACAATCACATGGCGATTAATTCCTAGAAAAGGCGAGCGAAGAAAAAGAGAAAAGAAAAGCGAGGATGTAAATCAGGCAAGAATAGTTCGGGAGTAAAAAGTAGTTGTTTCGGTTAATATTTGAATGGAGTTTTAATGTGAGATGTAAAAGAATTTTGATAAATCTTTCTTGATATATATAT